>JAMWET010002618.1:30000-95957 GCA_024036415.1 Prochilodus magdalenae
TGTGGGTGACGTAGCTGGGACGGTCTGTGTGCGGTTTCGGGTGTGAATTTGAGAAATCCGATCAAAACTCCCGACATGTCAGAGCTTCATCCGATCACCTGACTGCTCACCCGGAGCTCAGTGCTTCCCCTCACCCTGCACTGCGGCGCCGAGGAAGCCGAACTGACCGGGCTAATACCACCCAGTGCCGGCCTGGCGTTACCACGGCCCACTGTTCTGATCAGGCGTACGGTATTAATAACCGCTCTCTCTCTTTGGTCCTGTTCAGGCTCAGCGCTGGCACGTGGGCAGCGAGCCGTTCGGACGTCAGTGGCAGCCTGGCGACGTGGTGGGCTGCATGATCGACCTGACCGAGCAGAACATCATGTTCACGCTGAACGGAGAGATGCTGATCAGCGACTCGGGATCTGAGATGGCCTTCAAAGACATTGACATCGGAGAGGGTAAGTCATCAGCCCCGCCTCGTTAGAGTCACCGTATAGCCTCCTGACTGTGGGGGGCGCAGCTGCTGAGGGCGGATCCCGGGTGTGACTGTGTGTGTGTGTGTGTGTGTGTGTGTGTGTGTGTGTGTGTGTCCCAGGCTTCATCCCTGTGTGTAGCCTGGGCCTTTCCCAGGTGGGTCGGATCAACCTGGGCCAGAACGTCAGCAGTCTCAAATACTTCACCATCTGCGGCCTGCAGGAGGGCTTCGAGCCGTTTGCCATCAACATGAAGAGAGACATCACCATGTGGTTCAGCAAGAGCCTGCCTCAGTTTGTGCCTGCCCCACCAGACCACCCTCATATCGAGGTGAGAGGGTGAGAACGAGGGTCTCTGAATGAGGGTCTCTCCCCAGATCAAAGGGAGGTGTCTGTGGATTTTTAGAAGCTAAAATAAGATAATCCGTTATTAATCCCACAGCGGGAAACCTATGGACTGATTTCATTCGTGTGGTGAATTAGATATGTAGTAGGTCCATATGCTCATATACCCGACTCAGAACTTAGCCAGCCGACCCGGATCGGGCAGTTCAGTATGAAGATTCACCTGTTCTTCATCCCATATGGATTATTTACAAAACAGAATACACAGATTAAACAGATAACACAAATTACACAGATTAAACAGATAAAACAGATAAAACAGATTACACAGATTACACAGATTAAACAGATTGCACAGATTAAACAGATAAAACAGATTACACAGATTATACACAGATTAAACAGATTACACAGATTATACACAGATTAAACAGATTACACAGATTATACACAGATTAAACAGATTACACAGATTAAACAGATAAAACAGATTACACAGATTATACACAGATTAAACAGATTACACAGATTATACACAGATTAAACAGATTACACACATTAAACAGATAAACAGATTACACACATTAAACAGATTACACAGATTACACACATTAAACAGATAAACAGATTACACACATTACACACATTAAACAGATAAAACAGATTATACACAGATTGCACAGATTAAACAGATTACACACATTAAACAGATAAACAGATTACACACATTAAACAGATTACACAGATTACACAGATTACACACAATACACAGATTAAACAGATAAAACAGATTATACACAGATTAAACAGATTACACAGATTATACACAGATAAAACAGACTACACAGATTATACACAGATTACACACAGATTACACAGATTGCACAAATTAAACAGATTACACAGATTGCACAAATTACACAGATTATACACAGATTGCACAAATTACACAGATTATACACAGATTGCACAAATTACACAGATTATACACAGATTACACAAATTACACAGATTATACACAGATTACACAAATTACACAGATTATACACAGATTACACAGATTGCACAAATTAAACAGACTACACAGATTACACAAATTACACAGATTATACACAGATTACACAGATTACACAGATTACACAAATTACACAGATTATACACAGATTACACAGATTGCACAAATTAAACAGACTACACAGATTACACAAATTACACAGATTATACACAGATTACACAGATTACACAAATTAAACAGATTATACACATATTACACAGATTACACAAATTACACAGATTATACACAGATTACACAGAATATACACAGATTACACAGATTACACAAATTACACAGATTATACACAGATTGCACAAATTAAACAGATTACACAGATTACACAAATTACACAGATTATACACAAATTACACAGATTATACACAGATTACACAGATTACACAGATTATACACAGATCTAAAGGGATCAGTGCTCTGTGTGCCTCTCCGAGTGGAGACAGGGTTTACTGCTCTCAGTGGTGAGTGGACATGGTGGAGCGGGGGGGTGAGGCTGCCGGATGGTCCTGCCTTGTGAATAGACCTCCTGCTGACTCAGCAGACATACGGGTCCGCCAGATCGCATAACATGTTTACCTGCAGCAGTTCAGGTGAGCATGCGTTATTGAATCACAGGTATTTGGTGGGTCACCCCGCTGATCGCGTTATTGATCACAGGTATTTGGCGGTCAGGTGATCTGTTGAATTGAAAATCACCCGGTATTTAGCAGGAGGTAGCGTAAGTGAGAAGGTGATCTGTATAGTGATTGATCACAGGTATTTGGTGGTCAGGTGATCAGTTATTGATCACAGGTATTTGGTGGTCAGGTGATCAGTTATTGATCACAGGTATTTGGTGGTGATCAGTTAGTCAGGCCTGGATCTGAACCTACCCCTAATGCACATGCCCAGATTACGGAGCGTCCTTATTAGAGGGGTCATGTGACAGATCGCTGACGTGCTGGAGCAGCGTAGATCCAGTGAACCGCTTCCTCTTTCCTCAGGTGTCTCGCGTGGACGGCACAGTGGACAGCGCCCCCTGTCTGAAGCTGACCCATAAGACGTACGGGTCGCAGAACGCCAACACGGACCTGCTCTTCCTCAGACTGAGCATGCCAATCGAGTTCCACGAAACCTTCAAGGTGCCGGCGGGTCGAACCCCGCTGACCCGCGCCCTCACCATCCCGGAGGACGAGGCTCTGGAGGTGGACCCCAACTCAGACTACGAGCTGCTGAAGAAAAGTGCCACCCGAAAGGAGCAGGAGGAGAAAGAGAAGGAGCCGTCTGTGCCCAAGGAGCTGCCGGGCATCAAAGAGGGCGAGAACGATAAGGACACAGCTACGGAGAAGAGCAAAAAGAAGGGGTGGGTGGAGAAAGTGGTGTAGGGTTAGGAATTAATAAAATCATTATCCCCTGTGTTAATTGAGTGTGGTATTAGTGATGTAACGGGGCGCTGGTTAACGAGTTACCGTGTCCCAGTGACGCCCCCTGACTTCTCCTCTCAGGTTCTTCTCCAAGGCCAAGAAGGCAGCCTTCATCGCTCCACCCCCCGTCGTCCCCACTGTTCCCCGCCTGGTGGAGGACGTGGTCCCGGATGATCGAGACGACGTGGACATCATCTCAAACACAACTACGGTATGAGCTTCAGGCCCCGCCCCTCCTGTCAGTCTGTCTCTCTGGCTCCTGACACCATATGACACACGGTGGCAGTCTGAGTTAGCACCACCTCCTCATCTCTACACTCTCCATCAGCTCCACTGACCGTAGAGGAGCACTCAGCAGTGCTGCTGGAGGTTTCAGACACCTCAGTGTCACTGCCTGGGACTGAGAGTTTTTGTCACACAATGGTGCTCTCGTTTTGACTAACCAACACTGTCTGTGATGCCTGTGACACTTTACAGAGTGTTTTGCTGTTGATGATGGGGTGGTTGTGATGCGTGTTTTGATTGGAGGGGACGGTGGGTGGATGAGGTACAGGATGACTGGTGGTGGTGGATAATAATGTTATGGCGTGTCAGTGTACAGCAGTGTGAGGCTGTTACTCAGACTGCCAGCCACGTTTGCTTTATCCAAATTGATTTTGCTTTGATGATGTGTGTTTTGCTTTGATGATGCGTGTTTTGATTTGATGATGCGTGTTTTGCTTTGATGTGTGTTTTGATTTGATGATGCGTGTTTTGCTTTGATGATGCGTGTTTTGCTTTGATGACGCGTGATTTGATGACGCGTGTTTTGATTTGATGACACGTGTTTTGATTTGATGATGCGTGTTTTGCTTTGATGTGTGTTTTGCTTTGATGATGCGTGTTTTGATTTGATGATGCGTGTTTTGCTTTGATGATGCGTGTTTTGCTTTGATGATGTGTGTTTTGCTTTGATGACGCGTGTTTTGCTTTGATGATGCGTGTTTTGCTTTGATGACGCGTGTTTTGATTTGATGATGCGTGTTTTGCTTTGATGATGCGTGTTTTGCTTTGATGATGCGTACTGATCATTGAACCGGTGTTTGATCTGTGTTTGTGTTGATCTCTCCAGTATTACTACTCGGTGCGTGTGTTTGCGGGGCAGGAGCCCAGTGGGGTGTGGGTTGGATGGGTGACCCCTGACTATCACCAGTATGACCCTCACTTCGATCTGAGCAAAGTGAGAAATGTGACCGTCACCGTGGGAGACGATAAAGGAAACATCCACGACAGGTAAAGATCAGTCTGTCTCTTAGACAACGACAACAACGACAACAACAACAACAACAACAACAACACTCATTAAATACCCAGCAGAGTTCAAACCAGCATTTCGTGATAATAATTCAAATAGAAATCATCAAAGAGTAAACAGGGCCCCAGACCTCACAGGGTACAGTGTGCGGTATGTGTGTGTGTGTGCGGTATGTGTGTGTGTGTGTGTGTGGGCTGTGAAACCAGCGTTCAGTGGTTTAAATCAGACCCACTGTTAAAGACCGCATGGCCGTGTGCCAGGTCCACAGGTGGTGTATTTACTGTAAAGAGGTCAAAGGTCACATTTCCCCTATCCCGCAGTCTTTGTCTCCCCATGTGTGGAGGTCACACAGCTCTGGTTACAGCAGGTCCTGTTTTTAACTCACGTAGAAACAGACGTCCCATATATCATTACAGCAGGTCCTGTTTTTAACTCACGTAGAAACAGACGTCCCATATATCATATCACACCTGTACTCGTATCATACCTGTACTCATATCATACCTGTACTCATATCATACCTGTACTCATATCATACCTGTACTCATATCATACCTGTACTCATATCATACCTGTACTCATATCATACCTGTACTATTATGTAAGACACCTGTACTAATATGAATCCATTCACTAATATGATACCTGTACTAATATGTAAGACACCTGTACTAATAAGACACCTGTACTAATATCATACCTGTACTCATATCATACCTGAACTAATAAGACACTTGTAGTAATATGTAAGACACCTGTACTAATATGATACCTGTACTAATATGACACCTGTACTAATACGAGTCCCCCTGTCTGTTTAATGTCACTGCTGGCAGCTCAAATACAGATGTTTGAGTCAGCTTCACAGATGGCAGCATACAGCCCACTTTGAGGGGCGGAGCCAGTTTCCTGTCAGTCAGTGAGGCACGCAGGATGTGCTGGAGTGCTGATGGTTCAGATCAGTCGTCCGTATCGGTTCTTCCCTTTACCTGCATCGAGACCTCCCTCTGACAAAACAACCCCCCCGAAACCTCCTCCTGCTCCTCTTTCACCTCCTCCTCCTCCTCCTCCTCCTTCTCCTCCTCCCTACCTCCTCCTCCTCCACCACCTCCACCACCTCCTCCTCCTCCTCCTCTTCCTCCACCACCTCCTCCTCCTCCCTACCTCCTCCACCTCCTCTTCCACCTCCACCTCCACGTCCTCTTCCTCCACCTCCTCCCTACCTCCTCCTCCTCCCTACCTCCTCCACCCTACCTCATCCACCACTACCTCCTCCCCTTCCTTCTCCTCCTCCCTACCTCCTCTTCCTCCTCCTCCTCCCTACTTCCTCCACCACCTCCTCTTCCTCCACCACCTCCTCCTCCTCCTCCTCCTCGTGGTAAACCCTCCGCTCTGTTCTCTCCAGCATGAAGCGCAGTAACTGCTACATGGTTTGGGGCGGAGAGTTCAGCAGCTCTCAGCAAACCCGCATCAGTCAGGAGGACTTTGTGATTGGCTGCCTTGTCGACCTGGATACGGGTCTCATGACCTTCACAGCCAATGGGAAGGAGGTCAACACCTTCTACCAGGTGAGCTGGTGTTAATGGGGCTCTGGTTACAGGTTCAGTATGGTGTGAGTAGCCTGTAGAGAAGTGTCGGGTGGTGATCTGTGCAGTGCTCCACACATCTGGAGAACCTCATACCTGGAACCCTAATACTGAGTTGGTGTGTTTCAGGTGGAACCCACTACGAAGCTGTTCCCAGCCGTCTTCTGCTCGCCCTCCAGCCAGAACATGCTGCAGGTGGAACTCGGCAAACTGAAGGTCTGTGCTGGGACCCGCACCCCACGCTGCACACAGGGGGTTTAAATAGGTTCCTAGGTGTGCTAATGAGAACCCTCGCTACGCTGCGTCCCGCATGCCCGAGTTCTCCTCCAGGTGTTTGAACATGCATGGTGAGTGTGTGGTGGTGCGGTGGAGGTGGTGTCATGTTCAGTGTCTGACTGTGAGGACCCCCTGCTGGTGCCACCCTGCGCCCCTGAGAGGGGCTTGGGTAAATGGGCAGGCCTGGGCCGGGACCAGACTCCCTAAATCTGAGCCCGAGTCTGACAGGGGTCTGTCGTAGCCATCAAACGCCCAGTGTCGGGACAGGTCACGTGACTCGATCGAAGAACAGCGATGCGGCGTGCGGGAGGCCCTGCAGCTCCTCGGCTAAAAGTCATGTCAGGATTGGTGGCCTAGTTTGGCGTCTCCTCCGATGGGTCCCCTGGTGCTGACCTGTAGGGGGACTGAGCGCTCTCACGCTCGTGGTGCAGGTAAGGCGGGATGGTGCTGTTGCAGGTGTCCAAATAACACCGCTCAGACTTTACCAGCAGCGCTACAGACATGCTAACACCAGAACGCTAAAGGCTACGTGCTAATCACAGCAGCGCCAGAGTGCTAGCTCACGGCTCTACATGCTAGCGCATTCTCTAGCTCTCTCTAAAGGACAGACGGTCCATACGGTCCTCCTCCCGTCCTCCTCCGGAACCTCCAGTATAGGCCAGTATGGCCTACCATGGCCGATCAGAGGGCGTAGTGATCCAGTGTCGCGACCGAAGCACAGCTGGAACTACTTTAGCTACTCTGATCACCTGATCTGACATACTGGGATGTGTCCTGTCTCTGAGCAGCCAAAGCTACCGGTTACATAAAGGTATATCTAGAACCCGCATTCTGATGAGGTAGGAACTGATGGTGGGGAGTTGTTTGTTGTACGTGACGTGACTACGCTCGATCGGTTAGATACCAGGCCTTACCCTGCACCTCTGCGTCGCTCCCGTCCCTGCCCCGGCGTCCGTGGACACCACAGGCATCCTGTGTTCTCATTACACACATGCAGGAAACCTAACACGTCCGCACACACGTCATTCTGATTCATTTACCTTCTCCCGCAGAACATCATGCCCATTTCAGCAGCCATGTTCCGCAGCGACCGGAAGAACCCGGTTCCTCAGTGCCCTCCTCGCCTTGACGTCCAGATGCTGACCCCGGTGATCTGGCAACCCTGGCAGCATGCCCAATGTGTATGCACTATTCTGAGCCCCGGAGACGGCTAACCGTATCGCGGTGAATGAGCTCTCGCGGCAGACGCGGGGCTGGAATGAGCTGGGTGCAGTGCACGGAGCCGCTCACCATGATGGCCCTGCATATTCCAGAGGAGAACAGGTACGTGGGGAGAGGGAGGAACCGCAGACGGAGTTCAGGTTCTACGGATGCCTGCTGCTGTGTTCAGTTGTGCTAATGTAGTTCAGTGCATGTTCATAGATAACACCCGAACCACATCATCAGCACCGGCAGAGACGACTGAACACCGCGCGCGTTCAGGGGGGGTTCGGTGGCTGATAGTTCAGGCGTGCATGCTCTAACAGGGTGGTCCTCGGAGGGGGCGGCATGCCGGAGGGTGTGCGGTATCTGTGTCATCACTGTCTCCCCTCCGTCCTCCTGAAGGTGTATAGATATCCTGGAGCTGTCCGAGCGGACGGATCTAATGACGTTCCACTACCACACCCTGAAGCTGTACGGCTCCGTGTGCGCGCTGGGGAATAACCGCGTGTCCCACGCGCTGTGCAGCCACGTGGACGAGTCCCAGCTGTTCTACGCCATCGAGAACACGTACCTGCCCGGGCCGATCCGCAGCGGCTACTACGACCTGCTCATCTCCATGCACCTGGAGTCCGCCAAGCGCAACCGCCTCATGACCAACCGGGAGTTCATCGTGCCCATGACGGACGAGACGCGCAGCATCACGCTGTACTCGGACGCCGAGAAGGCCCACGCGCTGCCCGGGGTCGGCCTGTCCACCTGCCTGCGGCCCAAGCTTCACTTCGCACCTACAGGGTTCGTGGGGACCAACGCCGACCTCTACACGCTCAGCCCCATCATACCACTGCAGGTACGGAGAGGACGGCGGAGTCAGCACCACACCCGGTACACACGCCAGGCGGTAAAGTCTAGAGTCAGGACACACGGCAGAGTCAGCACCACACCCGGTACACACGCCAGGCGGTAAAGTCTAGAGTCAGGACACACGGCAGAGTCAGCACCACACCCGGTACACACGCCACGCGGTAAAGTCTAGAGTCAGGACACACGGCAGAGTCAGCACCACACCCGGTACACACGCCAGGCGGTAAAGTCTAGAGTCAGGACACACGGTAGAGTCAGTTCTGCGTAACGAGGAGGAGGGAGTAGGTCATGTCTGATTTGCAGCTCCAGCTCAACACATGGAGGCATGGCTCCTTCCCTTTCCCTCGCTCACTCCCTCCTTCCCTCTCTCCTTCTCTCTCTTCCTCTCTCCCTCTCTCCCTCTGTCTCTCCCTTTTTCTCTCTCCCTCCCCCTCTCCTTCCCTCTCTCCTTCTCTCTCTCGCCCTCTTCCTGCAGATCCTGAAGGACCACGCCCTGAGCATGCTGACGGAGGCTGTGCAGGACGGCGGTCAGGCCATGCGTGATCCTGTAGGGGGCAGTGTGGAGTTCCACTTCGTCCCCATCCTCAAACTCATCAGCACTCTCCTCATCATGGGCGTGTATGAGGACGAGAATGTTAAACACATCCTGAAGCTGATCGAACCATCCGTGTTCAGCGACACAGAGACAGCGGCCCAGGACGGAGGAGACGGGGAACAGCACCTCCTCAGCAAGGAGGACGGAACAGAGGAGAAACATGAGGAGGCGCAGGCCGAGGGAGACAGCCAAGATGATCTACTGGACGAAGGAGTGGCGGAGGAGGAAGAGGAGGATGAGGAGATGGAGGAGGAGGAGGAGGAGGAGGAGGAGGAGGAGGATGAAGAGATCACAGAGAGAGACCACCAAGAACACGCACTAGCTGAGAAAGCAGACCGAGAGAAAGCAGCACAGGAAGAGGAGGAGCCAGGGGTGGAGCCTGCATTTGGGAAGGAGGAGTCTAAAGAGCAAGAAGATGTGGGGGAGGGGCTTCTCCATATGAAACTACCTGAGTCTGTTAAACTACAGGTTAGTAGACTGGAGGTTCTCAGTACCTGTGGTGGGGAGGAACCGGGGGCGGGGCAAAGGGCTGCCTACATATACTATATATGACTACAGTGGTGAATCATCTCTCTCTCTCTCTCTCCCTCTCTCTCTCTCTCCTTCTCTCCCTCCCTCCCTCCCTCTAACCCTCTCTCTCTCTCTCGCTCCCCACCTCTCTCTCTCTCTCTCTCTCTCTCTCTCTCTCTCTCTCGCTCCCCACCTCTCTCTCTCTCTCTCTCTCTCTCTCTCGCTCCCCCCCTCTCTCTCTCTCTTTCTCTCTCTCTCTCTCTCTCTCTCTCTCTCCCTCTCTCTCTCTCTCTCAGATGTGTACTCTGCTGCAGTATTTCTGTGACTGTGAGCTGCGGCACCGTGTGGAGGCCACCGTGGCGTTTTCGGACCGGTTTGTAACTCAGGTCCAGTCCAATCAGAGACAGCGATACAACGAGCTGATGCAGGCGTTCACCATGACAGCCGCAGAGACAGCCCGGAAGACCAGAGAGTTCCGCTCTCCTCCACAGGAACAGGTACACACACGCACACGCACCAAACACGCACACCGCACACACACACACACACACACACACACACACACTCATACACATACACACACACACACACATACACACACACACACACACTCATACATACACACACACATACACACACACACACTCATACATACACACACACACCAAACACGCACACCACACACTCACACTCACACACACACACACACACTCACACACACACACACACTCTCACACACACTCACACTCTCACACACACACACTCTCACACACACACTAATACACACACACACTCAAACACACTCACACACACACACACACACACACTCTCACTCACACACACACACTCACACACACTCACACACACAGTCTGTAACTGGGACTCGGGGTTTAGCTCTGGGCTGTGTGTTTGTAGGTGAACATGCTGATGAACTTTAAGAACTGTCCCGAGGAGGAGGACTGTCCGGTTCCGGAGGACATTCGTGGTGAACTCCAGACGTTCCACAACGACCTGCTGGCTCACTGCGGTCAGTCCCACCCGACCCATCGCCACAGAGGTAGGTACCGCCGCCCAGGTTCCTGAGCTCACGGTCCGGTTCCCTCTCTGTCTGCTGCAGGGGTGCATATAGAGGAGGAGGAGGAGGAGGAGCAGGTGGACACGTCGCTCCGTGGGCGGCTTTTCCGGCTGCTGGAGAAGGTGAGGAGTCTACGCAAGAGGAAGCAGGAGGCGGAGCCAGAGCCTGAGGATGAGAAGAAGCCCAGTGAGCCCCTCTTAATGCAGCCCCCTTATACACACCCGGGTACGCGGTTACCCTGCGGTCATTTCTCACAGGCCCTGTCTCTGTTAGGCACCCTGCAGGAGCTGATCTCCCACACCATGATCCACTGGGCTCAGGAGTCGTTCATCCAGAACCCCGAGCTCGTGCGGATGATGTTCAGCCTGCTGCACCGTCAGTACGACGCCCTGGGCGAGCTGATCCGCGCCGTGCCCAAAGCGTACACCATCAACTGCGTGTCCGTGCAGGACACCATGGAGCTGCTGGAGTGTCTGAGCCAAATCCGCTCGCTGCTCATCGTTCAGATGGGTCCTGAGGAGGAGCGGCTCATGATCCAGAGCATCGGGTCAGTCAGAGGGCGGGGCTCGCAGCTGCCTCACCGTCTCCCCCTCAGAGAGACACTTCAGTCAAACAGTAGTTCATTCACACGATTCCTCCAGTCGTTTCCACAGGTAAAGCCCGACTGGGCGGCTCGGGCATCGCCGTGTCCGACGCTGCTCCCTGAGGTCCAGGGGTTCATTAAGAGGACACCAGTGTGTCTGTTCACACGCCTGACTGGCAATCATAGCTTCACAGAGCACCGGTGGTTTCTGATTGGTCAGACTCCTCTACATGTGATCCACAGCTCCGTTATTATCGGGTTAAATTAAATTAAGATTTTTTTTTTTTACAAAGTTTATTTGTGTAAAAAAAAAATAAAGTTTATTCATTATTATTTAATAATAAATATATTAATACATTGTTACAAAAAATATTCAAACTTTAAATTTCCAAGAACCCCCCCACCCCCACCCTTTCACTGAGAGAATATCATTTAAAAAGATAAAAAAATTTATAAATATAAAGGTAAAGTGCACATACACACTAAATAAATAAATAAATAAATAAATAAATAAATAAACCCTCTATATATGTACAGTAATAAAGAGAGAGGAGGTGATGGGGATGAGGATGTAGACATCACTACGGCACAGCAGTGTCTCCAGAATGCCTCGTGACGTAACCTTCTCATTTTTAACTCTGCTGGAGGTTAAAACCCCCAGGACTCGGAGACTCCGCCCACCTGAGGGAGGGTGGTGTACTGGGTGGAGGGTGGTGTACTGGGTGGAGTGTGGTGTACTGGGTGGATGGTGGTGTACTGGGTGGAGGGTGGTGTACTGGGTTGGAGGGTGGTGTACTGGGTGGAGGGTGGTGTACTGGGTGGAGTGTGGTGTACTGGGTGGAGTGTGGTTAATAAGGTGAGCTGTTATAGAAGCGCAGCTCCTGTTATAAACCCTTTATAACCGGTTCTATAACAGCGCTGAACCCGCTCCAGGTGAGGCTCCGATCCCCACTCGTGAAGGGGGTGTGGTTTAGAAGTGGTGGAGAAGGTCTGAAGGACTGTCTACTCTTTCCCATGTCTCTGCTAGCTACTCTACATCATCATCTCATCCTCTCTCTCGCTATATCATCGCTCTGCTCTCTATCTCTCTTCACAACAGGCAAATACAAAATGTCTCTCCTCGCTCTTCCTTCTCATCTCTCTGTTTAGATCTCTTCTGGATTCTCTCTACTGATCTCTCCCTCTTCTCCCTCCCTCACTCTCTCCCTCTCTCCCTCCCTCCCTCGCTCTCTCTCTCTCTCTCTCTCTCTCTCTCTTCTCTCATCTCACTCTCTCTCTACCCTCTCTCTCTCCAAGTCTCTCTCCTCTCTCTCTAACGCTCTGAACTCTTCTCTCTCAATCGCTTCTCATCTCTCATCTCCTCTCTGCTCGTCTCTCCTCTCTCATCTCTCTCTCTCTCCTCTCTCTCGTCAGCGTCTCTCATCTTCTCTCTGTGACTCTCTCTCTCTCTCTCGTCCTCACTCTCCTAGCTCTCTCACAACGCTCTCTCTCTCTCTCTCTCTCTTATCTCTCTCTCTCATCTCTCATCCTGCACTCTCTCTCTCTCAAACATCAACTCTCTCCAATCCTCTATCTCGAATCGCTCTCTCTCTCCTCTCACCTCACTCTCTCTCTCTCTCTCTCTCACACTCACTCTCTCTCTCTCTCTCTCTGATACTCACTCTCTCCTCTCTCTCACGTCTCTCTGTGCTCTCTCTCTCATCTCTCTCTCTCTCTCTCTCTCCCTCTCTCCCCATCTCTCACTCTCTCTCTCTCTCTCACGTCTCTCTCTCTCTCTCTCTGTCTCTCTCTCTCTCACCCCCCCTCTCTCTCTACCTCTCATCTCCTCCCCCCCACCGCTCTCTTCTCACCCCCCCTCTCTCTCCCTCCCCACCTCTCTCTTCATCTCTTTCCTCGTTCTTTCTCTCTCTCTCTCTCTCTCTCTCTCACGTCTCTCTCTCTCTCTCCTCAGAAACATCATGAGCAACAAGGTGTTCTACCAGCACCCCAACCTGATGAGAGCGCTGGGCATGCACGAGACCGTCATGGAGGTCATGGTCAATGTGCTGGGGGGCGGAGACTCCAAGGTCCGACTGGCCTGTCAGAGCTGACGACCTCATTCCGTTTTCTCTTTGATCTGCTGATGTTTCTTCTCTAAAGCCCGGTCCGTTTGATCTCCAGGAGATCCGGTTCCCGCGCATGGTGACCAACTGCTGCCGCTTCCTGTGTTACTTCTGCCGGATCAGCCGCCAGAACCAGCGCTCCATGTTCGATCACCTGAGCTACCTGCTCCAGAACAGCGGCATCGGCCTGGGTCAGTCCCGCAGTCCCTCAGACCTCTGCGGCGTGGTCCAGCGCCAGTGTGCGGACCTGTGGAGGTGTGTGGGGACCTGCGGCCTGACCGTCTGATTATTCCTCTTACAGGCATGCGTGGCTCCACCCCCCTGGACGTGGCAGCAGCGTCCTGCATAGACAACAATGAGCTGGCTCTGGCTCTTCAGGAGCAGGACCTGGAGAAGGTGAGTGGTCCTTTCGTCTCCTTAGTGAGCAGTGGGAATCCTGTCGGAACGCTGCCCCTGGTATGGGCTCGTCTCCGACAGATCACAGACAGACAGACAGACAGACAGACAGACAGACAGACAGACAGACAGACAGACAGATAGATAGATGAATGAATGGATGTTTATTGGAATGTTGGAAAAGCACTCCAGGCAGCTCTACAGTGGTGTTGGGAAGTTTGTGACCCCTCTGGAATTCTCTGTAGTTCTCCATCTGTGTGAGCGGAACCATGATCCGTCCTACAGTGGGGTAACCCCGCTACAGGAGACGGGAGGATTAGACTTGGTCACTCAGTAAGTGAGGAACAGGATCCAGTACCTCACACCTGTGAAGGTACACCGGCTCCTCGCTCTGATGTGGTGTGCGGTTGGTGGTTGTCAGTGGCTGCTGTGTGTCCCCTGTGGCGGTGCTGTAGGTGGTGAAGTACCTGGCCGGCTGTGGGCTGCAGAGCTGTCCGATGCTCCTGTCGAAAGGGTACCCTGATATCGGCTGGAACCCCTGCGGTGGGGAGAAGTACCTGGACTTCCTCCGCTTCGCCGTGTTTGTGAACGGTGTGTAGAGTCACTGCTAAACACTCGCAGGAACGCACGACACACCCCCACCCACAGGCACCTCCTCCACCTCCCGGTATTCACACTCACCGTCTGTAGCTCTGATCAGAAGCATGGGGACACCACTGCTGGGGCAGTACTAACTTACACCGTCAGGTACTGATCCACCACTTCATCAGCTCCACCTCCCTGTATCTACACCCACTGTCTACTCCATCAGCTCCACAGTCCATACAGGACACTCTGTAGGTGTACAGGTCCAGACTGTAGTCCTTCTGTTTCTCTGTGTACTGTATCACCCTGTTCTTCAATGGTCAGGACCCCCACAGGACCACCACAGGACCCCCACAGGACCACCACAGAGCAGGTAGTATGTGGGTGGTGGATCATTCTCAGCACTGTGGTGGTGCTGGTGTCTGTTGAAGAACAGGGTGAGGAACAGATGGGTGCAGGACGTACAGAGTAATGTATAGACCCTATGGTAACCGGGAGGTCAGGGCTCTTGAATAAACGCCTCCAGAGGTGAACTGATTAAAGGGCGGCTCTGTGTTCTACAGGAGAGAGCGTGGAGGAGAACGCCAACGTGGTGGTTCGTCTCCTGATCCGCCGGCCGGAGTGTTTCGGTCCAGCACTCAGAGGAGAGGGAGGAAATGGCCTGCTGGCGGCCATCGAGGAGGCCATCAAAATCTCGGAGGACCCGGCCAGGGACGGGCCGAGTGTGAAGAAAGACAGGCGCTTCCCCATGTACGGCCGCGCTGTTACTAACCGGGTGACGTGATCAGCCGGGTGCTTCTGTTTTATCCCCCAGTTATATTAAAGGAGCCATGTGTGAGATTTTTAGTTTAAAGATTCTAAAATAATCTGAAATCATCAACAGGATACAGGCAGTAACCCCTGGGACCGTGTGTCAGAGACGTCTGTGTGTGGTGTGTCAGGGATATGTCCTGGAGTTAGCATGCTAACCAGCTAGCCTAGTCCGTCCTGTCTGTAATACCACTGTGTACCTGAGGGGGCGATAGTGAGTCACTGTAGAGCTGTAGGAGGGGAATTAGTCCAACATCATTTAAGGGCGGGTAGACAATGACACAACCATGGCTGAAGCTCTTAGTGAGAGACCACCACCAACACCACCCGCTCCACCTCCAATAAACCACGTTCAGGAGCAAACAGAAGGAGAGATAAAGAGTTACCCACGTCTGGAGGCGCTCCTGGAGGAGAAAGGGAGGAAGAGTGATGACCTGCTTGACTGACGAGTGGAGAGGGAGGGTCTTTCGGTGATACGTCGCCCCCTAGAGTTGGGAGTATGAATTCTGCATGTCGCAGCACCGTGTTCATTATTTCCTCCTTGGTTTGAGGACCAGGCTGTCCAAACAGGAAGTGTTTATAGTACACCTCACACACGATCCACTCTCTACTCTCGGTGATCAGGTGTGTGACCTCCACCTCTCTCCCTGGTGTTTGTGTTGGGCTGTTCTAGGTTCGGAGGAGAGGAACAGCACGAGGAGAACCGGGTCCACTTAGGAAACGCCATCATGTCCTTCTACGCCGCTCTCATTGACCTGCTGGGCCGCTGTGCTCCTGAGATGCACGTAAGAGCCCGGTTCACTCACCTCCACCCGAACGCGGTGCGGCGCGTGTCCTGGTCCCCTGAGGGGCCACGTGATGGGAGCAGCTTCAGTCCCGTAGAATACATCACACTGACTCACAGCTGCTGGGCTCATAGACCGGCCCGTCTGATCACTTGTAAATACCAGAGCAGGTGGTCTGATCTGAGTCTGATCTACACAGCCTAAATCCATCTGTGTAGCTGAAAAGCCAAAGGAAATAGAAATGATCAGATTGTTAGATCACATGCTGGAATGTGCTGGAGGTGTGTCTTCTGTAGTTTCTGAAACACATTTTATTATTTGTTGATTTTAATTATAATTTAGATTTTATATAACAGATAGAAACAAACACGCCGCTTAGCAGGCTAGCCCGTTAGCATCCGCGCTGCTCCTGCTCTACTCGCGCTTTCACAGCAAGCTCCGGAGAAAAAGAGCCGGTCCGCACGAGTGGAATTACTGAACGTTCAAATAAGCACCATCAGCTGACCCTCGCACAGTCTCACCGCACCAACACCGCACCAACACCGCCCGGTACCTGAACTAGCTCTCCTCACTCCGAGCCTGTTTGTGTCTGATGTGTGCAGCTGATCCAGGCCGGGAAGGGAGAGGCTCTGCGGATCAGGGCGATACTCCGCTCCCTGGTGCCCATTGAGGACCTGGTCGGGGTGATCAGTCTTCCGGTGCAGATACCTACGTTTGGAAAAGGTGAGCGGGACAGACGTGAGGACGTGTGCCGGATGCCCAGTAGCAGCCCCTCTGCTGTTAGATGCGCCTCCTGCTGGCTTCCTGTGACCTCCGTAAGGAGCACTGAGCGTTAGAGGGGGCTGCTCTGGAGTCGCCGTGTGCGGTGCCGTGTGCAAGACCCCGGCACCGCGCTGTGGAGCTCTGAACCTGCAGTGGTCAGAGTTCTTCACTGGTGACGCCGGACACGTACTCAGGGGAGCGTGTTTGTCCCTCTGTTCTAGATAACAGCATCGTAGAACCCAAGATGTCTGCCAGTTTTGTCCCGGATCACAAGGCTCCAATGGTGCTGTTCCTGGACAGAGTGTACGGTATTGATAACCAGGACTTCCTGTTACACGTGCTGGAGGTCGGATTCCTGCCGGACATGCGGGCAGCAGCGTCTCTGGACACAGTGAGTCTCAGCTGGCGGATCATTAAACCCGTACGTGTGGATTCAGCTCCACACTGGGGTCCAAACGGGTCGCCTCGCGGGCCAGCGGTGAGAGGTCTGAGATCAGACTCCGCCGTCAGTCATTAGTTTGTGTGTGTGTGTATAACCCTGTGTGTCCCCCCGCCCCCCCCTCCCAGAAAGCCCGGTGTGCTGTGTGTAACCGGGCAGTACCGGATCAGACCGGTACACACTGTGACATGCTGGACGGTCCCTGTGGAGCGGGCTCAGCTCAGCTGTGTGTCTTTGTGTCCCAGGCCGCGTTCAGCACCACTGAAATGGCTCTGGCTCTAAACCGATACCTCTGCTCCGCTGTCCTGCCTCTGATCACCAAATGTGCCCCCCTGTTTGCTGGGACGGACCACCGGGCCATCATGATCGACTCCATGCTGCACACCATCTACAGGCTCTCCCGGGGGCGCTCTCTCACTAAGGCTCAGAGAGACGTCATCGAGGAGTGCCTCATGTCTCTCTGCAGGTCAGTGTGAAGGAACCCCCGAGCCTGCGGGGGGCGACGTGGGTGACGTTAGCCTTGGTTTGTGGCTCACTAGGCGGAATCTTTGGTGGGGGATTGGATTTGGGGAATCTTGTGAGGATTAAATTTGGGGAAACGGGAATTAGATTATGGGAATTTTTTGGGAATCTTTGCGAAATTGTATTTGAGGAATCTTTGGGGAATTATATTTGGGGATTTATGGGGGGATTAGATTTGGGAAAATTTAGGGGAATTAGATTATGGGAATCTTTGGGGAATTAGATTTTGGGAATTTTATTTGGGGAATCTTGGGGGATTCATATTTTGGGAATCTTGGGGGAATCATATTTGGGGAATTGGGAGGAATTAGATTTGGGGAATCGTTGGGGGATTAGATTTTGGGAATTAGATTTGGGGGATCTTGGGGGAATTAGATTTGGGGAATCGCTGGGGGATTAGATTTTTGGGAATTAGATTTGGGGAATCGCTGGGGGATTAGATTTGGGGAATCGCTGGGGGATTAGATTTTTGGGAATTAGATTTGGGGAGTCTTTGGGGGATTAGATTTTTGGGAATTAGATTTGGGGAATCGCTGGGGGATTAGATTTGGGGAATCTTGGGGGAATTAGATTTGGGGATAGATTTTGGGGGATTAGATTTGGGGAATCTTGGGGGAATTAGATTTGGGGAATCTTGGGGGAATTAGATTTGGGGAATCTTGGGGGATTAGATTTGGGGAATCTAAGGGGAATTAGATTTGGGGAATCTTGGGGGATTAGATTTGGGGAATCGCTGGGGGATTAGATTTTGGGAATTAGATTTGGGGAATCTTGGGGGAATTAGATTTGGGGAATCGCTGGGGGATTAGATTTTGGGAATTAGATTTGGGGGATCTTTGAGGAATCTTTGGGAAACCGACACCATTAGAGAAGGAGTTTGAGTCCACATGTGAGCATGCTGCCAGGGTGGAGGTTTGTGTAGATGGAGGTTCTAGCTGGTGGGCCTTTCGAACTCTCCCAGACCAGCTGTGTCTCTGATCCCCTTATTTGGGTGACATGGCGCTTCCCTGTTTCAGGTACCTGCGCCCCTCCATGCTGCAGCACCTCCTGAGGAGGCTGGTGTTCGACGTGCCAATTCTCAACGAGTACGCCAAAATGCCACTCAAGGTAAGGTATGGTCCTCCGGACCCCACAGGACCACCCATATACCGCACGCAGACCCTTTACCCTTACTGGGTGACCCGTGTGCGTTACAGCTGCTGACCAATCACTACGAGCGCTGCTGGAAGTACTACTGTCTGCCCAACGGCTGGGCCAACTTCGGAGTGTCGTCAGAGGAGGAGCTCCATCTGACCCGGAAACTGTTCTGGGGAATCTTCGAGTCCCTGGCACACAAGGTGGGGCGCGCCTCAGACCCTCAGAGCTGAGGCAGCGTGAGCGCTCAGGATGATCCATCCAGGATGAACACGGATCCATATCCATAAACACAGCACCACACACATACACCACACCTCCATGTGGAACCACGTCAGAGGTTCACACGGCTCAGATTAATAATCCCTAGTCTAATCCGGATCATCTGATCTACACCACCAGAACCTCCACCCTGTTCTCTCACTGCTGGACAAGAACCTTTAGACCTTCACACTGTCCTGCCTGTTAATGAGGCCGGCTTTGTTCTCCACCTTTCTGTTCTCCTCTGTCCTGTTCTCCACCTTCCTGTTCTCCTCCGTCCTGTTCTCCACCTTCCTGTTCTCCACCTTCCTGTTCTCCACCTTCCTGTTCTCCATCTTTCTGTTCTCCTCTGTCCTGTTCTCCACCTTCCTGTTCTCCACCTTTCTGTTCTCCACCTTCCTGTTCTCCACCTTTCTGTTCTCCTCTGTCCTGTTCTCCACCTTCCTGTTCTCCACTTTTCTGTTCTCCACCTTCCTGTTCTCCACCTTACTGTTCTCCTCCTTTCTGTTCTCCTCTTTTCTGTCCTCCACCTTTCTGTCCTCCACCTTTCGGTTCTCCTCCTTTCGGTTCTCCTCCCTTCTGTTCTCCTCCTTCCTGTTCTCCTTTCTGTTCTCCTCCCTTCTGTTCTCCTCCCTTCTGTTCTCCTCCTTTCTGTTCTCCTCCTTTCCGTTCTCCTTTCTGTTCTCCTCCTTTCCGTTCTCCTCCTTCCTGTTCTCCTCTCCGTTCTCCTCCTTCCTGTTCTCCTCTCCGTTCTCCTCCTTCCTGTTCTCCTCCTTTCCGTTCTCCTTTCTGTTCTCCCCCTTTCTGTTCTTCTCATTCCTGTTCTCCTCCTTTCCGTTCGCCTTCTTCCTGTTCTCCTCCTTTCCGTTCTCCACCTTGTTAGTGGAGCATCCATTCCTGGTTGTAGTTAGCCGTCCTCTCGTCCTTCATTAAAGGCCAGATCCCAGCCATTAACACCACCCAAATAATATCTGGACTACAGCATGAGCTCCTGACGGGTGGATGAATGGGAAAGCAGGGCAGTTCTCCCGTACCGTTACAGACGGGCGACAGCCACACCTGTGCACCTGGATAGTGGGGCTGTAAGGTAGGTGTTTCCGATAAAGTGGCCAGTGAGTGTAGTGTTTTCGTTTCCCTGTTTTTACAGAAGTTTGACGCAGAGCTGTTTAAAATCGCGATGCCCTGCATCTGTGCCATCGCTGGCGCCATCCCTCCTGATTACGTGGATGCCAGCTACTCCTCCAAGACGGAGAAGAAAGCTTCTGTCGATGCAGAGGGCAACTTCGATCCCAAACCTGTGGAGACCACCAAGTACAGTAGCTCCCACCGTGTGCCTGGCGCGGGCCGTTACGTGTGGTGAGCTGGGCCGTGGTGACGTGTGTTTGTTCTTTTCTCAGCACCATCATTCCCGAGAAGCTGGACGGGTTCATCAACAGATACGCAGAGTACACCCACGACAAGTGGGCCTTCGAGAGGGTGGGTGTTCCTCCGCCTCCTCGGCACTGCGGCTCAGGTGGCGCGGTGCAGTGTGGACTGAATGTGTTCTGTGTTCCCCCGGTTCCCAGATCCAAAACAACTGGACGTTCGGTGAGGTGCTGGATGAAAACGCCAAGACTCACCCGATGCTCAGGCCCTACAAAACGTTCTCTGAGAAGGTGAGGTGCTGTCTTGTCTTGGTGTCCCCCGTCTGTGAGCCTCTGTCCTGTGATGCTCATGGACACCCTTCCCGCAGGACAAAGAGATCTACCGCTGGCCCATCAAGGAGTCCATCAAGGCCATGATCGCCTGGGAGTGGACGCTGGACAAAGCCAGAGATGGAGACGAGGACAAAGCGGAGAAGAAGGCGGCTCGCAAGATCTCCCAGACCGCGCAGGTACGGGGGGCATGCTGGGGGTGGGCACTGACGGGCGGAGCTGCCCCGAGGACGAGGGCGCCTGGTGTGCTGCCGTGAGTGACCGCTGATAGTCCTCTTACTCTGATTCATCCTCTAGGCGACCTATGACCCCAGCCACGGCTACAATCCTCAGCCTATCGATATATCGGGAATGACGCTGTCGCGAGAGCTGCAGGTAGAGTGTCACACGCAGGTGTAGCATGAGGAGGCGCCTCACGACTGAGTTCTCGAGTTCTGATTATACACCATGTACAAACCGCCGTGGTCAGTCTGTCTGTCCACACCTGGTCCCGGAGATCCACCTTCCTTCAGGGTTACTGCGCTCCATCTCGGAGGTCCTGGAGGAACCAGGCACAGTAAGGCAGGTACAGTCGCAGGGTGGAGGTCGGGGGACCAGCCCCGTGACCTGAGGGATGGGTTCTGATAGGAGGACAGAACTCTCTTCCGAGAACCATTAGGCCCGATCCCCTTTCACCCCTCGCCCCAACACTGACCCGTAACCCACACTTTGGCATGTTCAGGTCTAGGGGTGGGGTGTCCCGGTTGGTGCTGAGGTGGAGGGCTAGGGTTAGGGCTACATGGCCCTTCAAACTGAGATTTCCCTCAGTGTTATGAGGATTTTCCCAGAATGCCCTGCGAGTCGTGGGCAAGCTGGCTGCACAAGCGACCAGAGAGCCGCTGTACTGTAAGATCACCATGGTAACAGGCCCCACCTAGCGGAATCACCCTTTCCACCTTAAATGGTACCTGAGGTTGCTGCACCATTAAAGGTGGAACGGGGAGATTGGATCATGCAGGTGGAGGCTAAAGAGCTCAGCTTCATACTCCTGAGGAATTCTGGGTGGAGGTAATAAACAACGGTCATCCACCTCTTTGAAGTCATGTGATGCCCTAAGTGTGTTTAATCAGAGTGGAGCTGAACTCCACCCTCCTCTGCTGGCACTGCAGACCGGCAGGGAGAATGTGGAGTGTCTCCACCTCCAGCAGGAGCTGAACTCCACCCACAGCTCACATCTCAGTTAGTGCTGATTGTGGAGACAGGCCAGGAGAAAGTGTGAAGGGGCAGGTCTTCATCGCCTCCTTCAGGGAGTGTGGTGTGGTGAGGTGGGTGAGTTGTTAGGCGTGTGAGGTAGGAACCGAACTCGACAGGACAGTGGATCTCCAGGAGCGGGTTCAGCGTGAGAGCGGCTACACCGTTAACGTGTTCCTCTGATTTCCTGTTTCCCTCCGTTCCTGGTCAGTCCATGGCCGAGCAGCTTGCGGAGAACTACCACAACACCTGGGGCCGCAAGAAGAAGATGGAGCTGCAGGCGAAGGGTCGGTCCGCCTCCTCTCTCTGTCTGTGGTCTCCCGTTAGGTCCAGCCGTGTGGCTAACAGACGTCTGTCCTCTCCTCTTGTTGGTGTATCCAGGCGGGGGGACGCATCCGCTGCTGGTGCCCTACGACACTCTGACGGCTAAGGAGAAGGCTCGAGACCGGGAGAAGGCCTACGAGCTGCTCAGGTTCCTACAGCTCAACGGATACGCCGTGACCAGGTACAGCACTGGCTCCTTCAGGGAGGAGCAGACATCAGACCGCCTCCACAGTGGTAAACCGAGGAGGCGTCTTTTCCCTGAGCGTCAGCCTCCTTCACTCAGACACTGAACCGGACAAGCCCCACAGAACAGGACCGTGTTCAGTCCCTGTGGAGGACAGGGCAGGACAGGTGTTAGAGACTGAGGAGACGTCCCTGGTGGAGAAGCCCCTCTTCGCTGTTAACCCTTCTGGGTGTAGTGTGGGGTCTTCTCAGATTAATAAAACTCAGGTTACTGAAACACGTGTAGAGTTAAATACTCAAACCGAACAAAGACCCCGCACCCTACTGCTGCACAAGTCTCCAACTACAGCCGCACTCGTCCTCACATTCCGATCACAGAGAGACGACTGGATCGTACCATGACAGAAGTCCAAAACAAATCAACATTCAGAAAACAAATTTACAAAAATGAAACAAATTTACAGAAATAAAACAAATTTACAAAAATGAAACAAATTTACAGAAATAAAACAAATTTACGAAATAAAACAATCTTACAAAAATAAAACAAATTTATAGAAATAAAACAAATTTACAAAATAAAACAATCTTACAAAAGTAAAACAAATTTATAGAAATAAAACAAATTTACAAAAATTAAACAAATTTACAAAAATAAAACAAATTTACAAAAATTAAACAAATTTACAAAAATTAAACAAATTTACAAAAATGAAACAAATTTACAATAATGAAACAATTTTACAAAAAGAAACAAATTTACAAAAATAAAGCAAATTTACAAAAATAAAACAAATTTACAAAAATAAAACAAATTTACAAAAATAGATTTACAAAAATGAAACAAATTTACAAAAATGAAACAAATTTACAAAAATTAAACAAAATTTACAAAATAAAACAATCGTACAAAAATAAAACAAATTTATAGAAATAAAACAAATTTACAATAATTAAACAAATTTACAAAAATAAAAAAAATTTACAAAAATTAAACAAATTTACAAAAAAATAACACAATTTACAAAAATGAAACAAATTTACAAAAATGAAACAAATTTACAATAATGAAACAAATTTGCAAAAAATAAAACAATTTTACAAAAATGAAACAAATTTACAATAATGGAACAAATTTACAATAATGAAACATTTTTACAAAAAGGAACAAATTTACAAAAATAAAACAAATTTACAAAAATGAAAAAAATTTACAAAAATAAAACAATTTTACAAAAAGAAACAAATTTACAAAAATAAAGCAAATTTACAAAAATAAAACAAATTTACAAAATAAAACAAATTTATGGAAAAAAACAAATTTACAAAAATAGATTTACAAAAATGAAACAAATTTACAAAAATGAAACAAATTAAAAAAAATAAAATAAATTTACAAAAATAAAACAAATTTACAGAAATAAAACAAATTTACAAAAATGAAACAAATTTACAGAAATAAAACAAATTTACAAAAATGAAACAAATTTACAGAAATAAAACAAATTTACGAAATAAAACAATCTTACAAAAATAAAACAAATTTATAGAAATAAAACAAATTTACAAAATAAAACAATCTTACAAAAATAAAACAAATTTATAGAAATAAAACAAATTTACAAAATAAAACAATCTTACAAAAGTAAAACAAATTTATAGAAATAAAACAAATTTACAAAAATAAAACAAATTTACAAAAATTAAACAAATTTACAAAAAGAAACAAATTTACAAAAATAAAGCAAATTTATAAAAAATAAAACAAATTTACGAAAATGAAACAAATTTACAATAATGAAACAATTTTACAAAAATGAAACAATTTTACAAAAAGAAACAAATTTACAAAAATAAAACAAATTTACAAAAATAAAACAAATTTACAAAAATAGATTTACAAAAATGAAACAAATTTACAAAAATTAAACAAAATTTACAAAAATTAAACAATTTTACAAAAAGAAACAAATTTGCAAAAATAAAACAAATTTACAAAATAAAACAACCGTACAAAAATAAAACAAATTTATAGAAATAAAACAAATTTACAATAATAAAGCTGCAAATTACCAAAAATAAAAAAAATGACGATATTTACGCAAAAAAGTTAAAACAAATTTACAACAATGGAAATGTAAACAACAATTTTACAAAAAAATGAAACGAAATTTATGCAGAGAAAAATGAAAACTGGTTTCCTACAATAATGAAACTAAAGTTATGCAAAAAAAAAAATGGTTACCCGCCAAAAAAAAATTACAAAAAAACAAAATTACAATAATGGAACAAATTTAGCAATATAATGCTGGTTTACATGCTGGTTTTACAAAGAAGGAACAAAATTACAAAAAATAAAACAGAATTTACAAAAAATGAAAAAAAATTTACAAAAAATCCAAAATCATTTTTTACGCTGGTTAATGCAGCTGGTTTCCTGCTGGTATCCTGTGGTTCCCTGCTTAAATTTACAAAAATAAGACTGTGGTAACAAAAAATACAAACAAAGATTTGCAAAATAAAAGCAACTGGGTTCCTGCTAGTGAAAAAAAACAAAATTTATAAAAAATAGATTTTACTATGAAAGAGATGAAAACTAAGAATTTATGGAATCAAAAAATGGTTTTCATGAAATTAAACCAAAACAAAAAACTTTAACAAAAATTAAAACAAATTTACAGGTGGTTAAATAACTGAATTTACTGCTGTAATGGAAACAAATTTACAAAAAAAAAAACAAATTATGCAAAAATTGAAACAAAATTTTACAGGAATAAATAATTGCAATAAATTTGAACAAAGTTAATGGATAAAACAAAATTTACCAGAAATATAGAAGTAACATTTACAAAACGGAAGTTAAATTTACAGATGTAACAACAAATTTACAAAAATGACAAACACATGCACATTTACATAGCACATCTAAAAACAAATTTATGAAAAAAACATATCTCACAAAAGTCTTTCTCATCGTGATAGAAATAAAACTAAATTTACAAAATCTAAACAAATTACAAAAGAAGTCGGTAAATGGGTGGGTCCGAATTTACAAAAATAAAGCAGAAATTTATAAAAAAAAAAGCAAAAGGTTAGTTACGTTATGACGGCGTTTCCTCGGGTTTAATGTACATAATGTCGAACAAATTTTACACAAAAAAGTGAAATCGATGAAAACAATTTTAGGCAGAAAAGAGGAGCTGAGAACAATCAAGAAACAGACAAGAAGAAAATTTACAAACAGGAGAAAATGACTGGCAAACAATAGAACAGGAAGTTAATACAACAAGAATATCCACGGTGCTAGGAATATTTACAAAAATAGCCCAATCTCCAAATTTGTACGAAAAATTAAAAACAAAGTTAAAAGAAACAACAAAATATTTAAACCAAATTTTACAAAAAGAAAACAAATTTGCAAAAATAAGAAGAAGCAGACAGAATCTACAAAAAAAAACAACCGGATTATGCTTGTACAGCCTGCTAAAAACATATCATTTATAGAAATAAGAAGCTAGATTCATCCAATAATTGCTAAACAAATTTACAAAAAATAAAAAAAAATGGTAAAAAATGATAAACAAATTTACAATAAAAACGCTTAAACACAATGTTAACAAGAAAATGGAAACAAGTTACAAAAATGAAACAAATTGATACATTTACAAATAACCTAAACAAGCTAATGGGAAACAAATTTGCAAAAAATAACAATTTAAGCCAATAACATGCACAAACTTTCACAATTAATGGAAAGCAAAGATTATTATGGAATACTGAAAAACAGTTTTTAACAAAAAGGAACAAATTTTACAAAAAAAAAAATCAAAAATTTACGCGAACGCTGAAAAAAAAAAAATTTATTACAAAAAATAAAAGCAATTTTATAAAAAAAGGAAACAAATTTACAAAAATATAAAGCAGAATTTACAACAAAATAAATAACAAATTGGAACATAAAAATAAAACAAATTTATGGAAAAAAACAAATTTACAAAAATAGATTTACAAAAATGAAACAAATTTACAAAAATGAAACAAATTTAAAAAAATAAAATAAATTTACAAAAATAAAACAAATTTACAAAAATAAAACAATTTTACAAGGCATGAAACACTTTTACAGACCTGGAATTCTGACGGAAAGGCCGGGTTTCGCAGATTGTTTTTATTTTGTATTTTTTTCTGGAGTGTTTGTTTGTTTTGCGCCTCTCTGTCGCTGCAGCGTTGTTCGGTCTTTAACGTCTCAGATTTAACGCAGTTCTGTCTCTCCCTCTCTTTAAGGCTGTGAGTTGTCAGTTACAGTGGTTTGATTATAGGACCTTTATTAATATGGAATTATTCATTTATTATTATTATTATTATTATTATTGTTATTATTTATTTATTTATTACCTGCTAATTCCCTGCTGATTTCCTGCTGGTTCCATGCTGGTTACCTGCTGGTTACCTGCTGGTTTCCTGCTGGTTTCCTGCTGGTTCCCTGCCGGTTTCCTGCCGGTTCCCTGCCGGTTTCCTGCTGGTTTCCTGCTGGTTCCCTGCTGGTTTCCTGCTGGTTTCCTGCTGGTTTCCTGCCGGTTCCCTGCCGGTTTCCGTGCTGGTTCCGTGCTGGTTGATGGGCGTGTGTTTGTCTCCTCCCGCAGGGGGCTGAAGGACATGGAGAGCGATATCTCCTCCATCGAGAAGCGCTTTGCGTACGGGTTCCTCCAGAAGCTGCTGAAGTGGATGGACATTGCGCAGGAGTTCATCGCACATCTCGGTATGAGCCACACAAACCGCCTGCGCCTCCTCAACCAGCTCCTCCTTCTCTGTGCTGATGTTCATGTGGGTTCTGTATGGGTTCTGTACAGAGGCGGTGGTGAGCAGTGGCCGTGTGGAGAAGTCGCCTCACGAGCAGGAGATCAAGTTCTTTGCCAAGGTTAGAGGTTCTGACGGGTTCTCCTGGGTTTGGAGGTCGAGGGGCTTTAGCTGCCCTGTATTCGGTACCGTGTCAGCCGTGAAGGAGCTGAGGAGCACACAGACTTGAAGGCCTCTGAAACAGGAGCATGTTCTGTAACTGGTGTGAAGGTTCTGGGAGAGGCCCGGCTCCTGGATGGTACCTGATACCGGTCCTCTGTGTGTTTACAGATCCTCCTGCCTCTGATCAACCAGTACTTCAAAAACCACTGCCTCTACTTCCTGTCCACTCCCGCTAAGATCCTGGGCAGCGGAGGCCACGCCTCCAACAAGGAGAAGGAGATGATCGCCAGGTGGGTCACCTGTAGATCACCTGTGTGCACCTGTGCACCTGTCGACCTGCGTATACAGCTATACCCTTATCATTCTTCACCACCATAACGCTTCTGTTCTCCTCAACTTCTCTCCTCTCTCCCTCTCCTTCTCTCCTTCTCTCCTTCTCTCCCTCACTCCTCTCTTTCTCTCCTCTCTCCCTCTCCTTCTCTCCTTCTCTCCCTCGCTCCTCTCTTTCTCTCCTTCTCTCCTCTCTCCCTCTCCTTCTCTCCCTCACTCCTCTCTTTCTCTCCTTCTCTCCTCTCTCCCTCTCCTTCTCTCCCTCTCTCCCTCACTCCTCTCTTTCTCTCCTTCTCTCCCTCTCTTTCTCTCCTTCTCTCCTTTTCTCCCTCGCTCCTCTTTCTCTCCTTCTCTCCCTCTCTCCCTCTCCTTCTCTCCCTCTCTCCCTCTCCCTTTCCTTCTCTGCCTCTCTCCCTCTCCTTCTCTCCTCTCTCTCTTTCCTCTCTTTCTCTCCCTCTCTCCCTCTCCTTCTCTCCCTCTCTCCCTCTCCCTCTCTCCCTCTCTCCTTTTCTCCCTCTCTCTCCCTCTCTCCTTTTCTCCCTCTCTCCTTCTCTCCTTTTCTCCCTCTCTCTCCTTCTCTCCCTCGCTCCTCTCTTTCTCTCCTTCTCTCATCCTATCCTCCTCTCCTTCTCTCCCTCTCTCCTCCTCTCCCTCTCTCCTCTTTCTCTCCTCCTGCAGTATATTCTGTAAGATGTCTGCTCTGGTCAGACACAGAGTCTTTCTATTCGGTAAGAGCCCTGCACCACGCCTGCTTCTTCTCCTCACTGCTCCACACTGCTCCTCACTGTTCCTTACTGTTCCTCATTGTTCCTCCCTGCTCCTCCCTGCTCCTCACTGTTCCACACTGTTCCTCACTGCTCCTCACTGTTCCTCACTGCTCCTCACTGTTCCTCACTGTTCCTCACTGTTCCTCACTGTTCCTCACTGTTCCTCACTGCTCCTCACTGTTCCTCCCTGCTCCTCACTGTTCCACACTGATCCTCACTGTTCCTTACTGTTCCTCACTGTTCCTCCCTGATCCTCCCTGTTCCACACTGTTCCTCACTGCTCCTCACTGCTCCTCACTGCTCCTCCCTGCTCCTCACTGTTCCACACTGATCCTCACTGTTCCTTACTGTTCCTCACTGCTCCTCACTGTTCCACACTGTTCCTCACTGCTCCTCACTGCTCCTCCCTGCTCCTCCCTGCTCCTCCCTGTTCCTCACTGTTCCACACTGCTCCTCCCTGCTCCTCCCTGCTCCTCCCTGCTCCTCCCTGTTCCTCACTGTTCCTCACTGTTCCTCCCTGTTCCTCACTGTTCCTCACTGTTCTGTTCTGTTCCACGCTGTTCTGTTCCTCTGTGTTCTGTTTGGTTCTGTTCCACGCTGTTCTGTTCCTCTGTGTTCTGTTCGGTTCTGTGTTAGTGTATATGAGAGTGTGAAGGTGCTGTTGATGGTTGTGTGCAGGCACTGACGCTCCAGCCATAGTGAACTGTCTTCACATCCTCGCACGCTCTCTGGACGCCAGGTTAGTTCACCACTGCGTGTGTGGTTCAGGAACACGCCCCCTGCTGGGAGCAGCGCCGTGTCTCAGTCAGTGTGAAGTTCTAAAGGAGTACCTGTGTTGGGTCTGGAGCATGTGTGAGACTGGTGTTGGGGTCTGTCTCTGCAGGACCGTGATGAAGTCGGGGCCTGAGATCGTGAAGGCCGGCCTGAGGTCGTTCTTTGAGAGTGCGGCTGATGACATTGAGAAGATGGTGGAGAACCTGAAGCTTGGTAAAGTGTCGAAGGGGAACCAGGTACTGAGGTGCAGGTGGTGCGCGCTGGTGTTAGGGGCGGTACGGGGGTCTAAGGGGGGTCTAAGGGGGGTGATGTCTGTGCTCTGTGTTTGTCTGTCCCAGCCGGTGAAAGGCGTGTCCCAGAACATCAACTACACCACGGTGGCCCTGCTCCCGGTCCTCACCTCGCTGTTTGACCACGTCGCGCAGCACCAGTTTGGAGATGACGTCATACGTGAGTAGTTGGATTAGCCGCCCCGTTAGGAGGGGTCTGTATCGGTGGGCCGTCAGGGGGGTCTCCTATAAGGCGTCAGTAATGGTGGGTGTGTTTGTGACCCTGCTGTCCTGTAGTGGATGACCTGCAGATGTCCTGCTACAGAATCATGTGCAGCATCTACTCTCTGGGCACGGTGAAGACCCCGCACGCGGAGAGGTGGGTGTGTGAGGGGTCTGGGGGGAGTGCTCAGGGTTGAGTGGCGTGTGCTGAACGCTGCTGGTTTCTCTCTCAGGCAGCGTCCGGCTCTGGGGGAGTGTTTAGCTCACCTGGCTGCAGCGATGCCCGTCGCCTTCCTGGAGCCGCTTCTGAACGAGTACAACGCCTTCTCCGTCTACACCACCAAAACCCCCCGCGAGAGAGCCAGTCAGAGTGAAGGACCCCTCACGCCACCCACACCGCCTTGCACTTACCGCTGCACCCGCTCCCGCTGTGGACACACGGACAATGTATGACTCTCTCTCCCTCTCTCTCTCTCCCCCTCTGTCTCGACGGGTACTCTCTCCCCCTCCTCTCTCTCTCTCTCTCGCTCTCTCTCTCTCTCTCTCTCTCTCTCTCTCTCTCTCTCTTCTCTCTCACTCTCCGTACTCCACTCTCTCCTTCCTCTCCTCTCTCTCTCTCTCCCTCTCTCTCTCTCTCTCTCTCCCTCTCTCTCTCTCCCTCTCTCTCTCTCACTCTCTCTCCCACTCTCTCTCTCTCTCTCTCTCTCTCTCTCTCTCTCTCTCTCTCTCTCTCTCTCCCTCTCTCTCTCTCTCTCCCTCTCTCTCTCTCCCACTCTCTCCCTCTCTCTCTCTCTCTCTCTCTCTCCCTCTCTCTCTCTCTCTCTCTCTCTTTTCTCTCTCTACGTAGCCGCTCTACCTCTCTCGCTTTCACCCCCCCCTCTCTCTCTCCCCCCCTCTCTCTCTCTCTCCCACTCTCCCTCCCCCCCCCCTCTCAGTCCTCGGTCTCCCTAGTGAAGTGCAGGAGCTGTGTTTGGATATCCCGGAGCTGGACTTCCTGATGAAGGACATTGGTCACCTGGCTGAATCCGGAGCTCGTTATACGGAGATGCCACACGTGATCGAGATCACTCTGCCCATGCTGTGTAACTACCTGCTGCGCTGGTGGGAGCGGGGGCTGGAGAACCTCCCACAGCTGGAGGGGCAGCTGTGCACCGACGTCACCTCGGACCACCTCAACCAGCTGCTGGGGAGCATCATGAAGATCGTGGTGAACAACCTGGGCATTGACGAAGCACCGTGGATGAAGAGACTCGCGGGTGAGGAGCCCAGGCAGACCTCCTCGGGGGGCCTGTCAGCGTAGTAGGGCTGTCAGTACTGATGAGTATCGTCGTTAGAGTAATTAATCATTCATCATTATTATTATTATTATTATTATTGTTGCTGTTATTACTATAATAATAATAATAACAATAAAACAATAATAATAATAATAATAATAATAATAATAATAATCATCCTTATTATTATCGCTGTTGTTATTATTATTAATATTATTATTATTATTATTATTGTTATTATTGTTATTGCTATAATAATAATAACAACAACAATAATAACAATAATAATCATTATTTTATTGATATTATTATTATTATTATTATTATTATTATTAATATTATTATTATTTCACATGGATCTGAAAAATGTAGTTTCTGAAACAATAGAAATATCATATACCTAAGCAGTACACCACTCCACAACTACTCCACGGAGGTGGTGCTCCACCATGCGGGCGAGCGGGGGGGGTCTGCGGAACAGGCGGTGCGGTCCGTAACGGCCGCGTGTGTGTCTCAGTGTTTGCGCAGCCCATCGTGAGCAGAGCTAAGCCCGAGATGTTGAAGTCCCACTTCATCCCTACGATGGAGAAGTTGAGGAAGCGCACGGCGAAGGTGGTGGCCGAGGAGGAGCACCTCCGCATGGAAGGGAAATCCGAGGGAGACGAGGAGGGAACCATCCGGGACGAGTTCGCTGTCCTCTGCAGAGACCTGTACGCTCTCTACCCGCTGCTCATCCGCTACGTCGACAACAACAGGTGGGTTTCAGGTGAAGCTGGAGGGGCACTGAGCCAGCGTTACCTCGCTGGGGGCTGGGCGGGTTTGGGGCAGATGGTGTCGGCAGGTGGAGACAATGTCAGGAATGTCTGAGGGGCAGAAAGACTCGTATGCGTCCCCCCACTCGTATCACCATAGCATACATCACCGTCCAGGTGAGGACAGGTGGAGTCCTTTAGAGCCTGTCTGTTGGTCCAGTTGTCCGGACAGCTGCCATGTTCAGGTGACGTAGAAGGACATTTGGGGGGGTCCGTGTTTTCCTGGGACAGTGACGGTGTAATAATCCTCCCTCCGTGTGCCGTGACCCTTGACCTGTCCTGGTTTTGCTTCTCCAGGGCGAGGTGGCTGACCTGCCCTGACCCTGACGCTGAGGAGCTGTTCCGCATGGTGGGAGAGGTCTTCATCTTCTGGTCCAAATCTCACGTGAGTCTCTAACTGGCCGAGGCCGGCCTGCAGATACGGAGCCTCATCCTGTTACAGCATAGCTCAGCCTGGAGCATGTGGCGGCAGACCAGAGGCAGAGGAGGACTGTCTGTTTGTCCTGTGTCTCTGTGCAGAACTTCAAGCGTGAGGAGCAGAACTTCGTGGTGATGAACGAGATAAACAACATGTCCTTCCTCACCGCGGACAGCAAGAGCAAGATGAGCAAGGTGAGCTGGGTGGGCGGCGCTGGCCCAGAGGGCCGGCCAGGAACGCTAGGCCAGCTTCAGCTTTATTAAGCCTCCCTGTGTAGAGTTCTCTCCTCGGGGTTCTTTTGATGTAAAGACTGTCTGCTGAAAGCATTCCCCTCGTCCTGCAGAGCTTCCCGCACGGGAACTCCACCAACGTTTAACATTACCGCACAGCTCGGCGGTTAGGCCCATCCAGGGTCATTCAGAGTGGTTTCAGAGGAACAGTAGTGTGTACCTCCCCAAAAATAACATGACATCTAGTTCATATAATCTTAGAATCCAGTTTAATATCCTCAGGAGGTCATTTAATTATCAACACTGGCTGGAGGAGTAAACACTGGCTGGAGGAGTAAACACTGGCTGGAGGAGTAAAGGCTGGGTGGAGGAGTAAACACTGGGTGGAGGAGTAAAGGCTGGCTGGAGGCGTAAACACTGGGTGGAGGAGTAAACGCTGGCTGGAGGAGTAAACACTGCCTGGAGGAGTAAACACTGGCTGGAGGAGTAAACACTGGCTGGAGGAGTAAACGCTGGCTGGAGGAGTAAACGCTGGCTGGAGGAGTAAACGCTGGCTGGAGGAGTAAACGCTGGGTGGAGGAGTAAACGCTGGGTGGAGGAGAAAACACTGGGTGGAGGAGTAAACACTGGGTGGAAGTCTGTAACAGTCTAAAAAGGAGGATGTAAATATATCAACTACATACAATTTCATATTTACATTTTACATTTAGCAAGGCTCAGTGCTGATACCCAGAGAGACGAGTACAGACATATTAATATATTAAACACATCAGAGGAGCACTACCTGGCAACCCAGCCTAGCGCTCAGACCTAGTGTTAAACACATCAGAGGAGCACTACCTGGCAACCCAGCCTAGCGCTCAGACCTAGTGTTAAACACTTCAGAGGAGCACTACCTGGCAACCCAGCCCAGCACGCAGACCTAGAGTTAAACACATCAGAGGAGCACTACCTGGCAACCCAGCCCGGCACACAGACCTAGAGTTAAACACATCAGAGGAGCACTACCTGGCAACCCAGCCTAGCGCTCAGACCTAGTGTTAAACACATCAGAGGAGCACTACCTGGCAACCCAGCCCAGCACGCAGACCTAGTGTTAAACACAACAGAGGAGCACTACCTGGCAACCCAGCCCAGCACGCAGACCTAGTGTTAAACACAACAGAGGAGCACTACCTGGCAACCCAGCCCGGCACACAGACCTAGAGTTAAACACATCAGAGGAGCACTACCTGGCAACCCAGCCTAGCGCTCAGACCTAGTGTTAAACACAGCAGAGGAGCACTACCTGGCAACCCAGCCCAGCACGCAGACCTAGAGTTAAACACATCAGAGGAGCACTACCTGGCAACCCAGCCCAGCACGCAGACCTAGTGTTAAACACATCAGAGGAGCACTACCTGGCAACCCAGCTCGGCACTCAGACCTAGAGTTAAACACATCAGAGGAGCACTACCTGGCAACCCAGCCCGGCACTCAGACCTAGTGTTAAACACATCAGAGGAGCACTACCTGGCAACCCAGCCCAGCACGCAGACCTAGTGTTAAACACAACAGAGGAGCACTACCTGGCAACCCAGCCCAGCACGCAGACCTAGTGTTAAATACAGCAGAGGAGCACTACCTGGCAACCCAGCCCAGCGCTCAGACCTAGTGTTAAACACATCAGAGGAGCACTACCTGGCAACCCCAGCCCAGCGCTCAGACCTAGTGTTAAACACATCAGAGGAGCTCTACCTGGCAACCCCAGCCCAGCGCTCAGACCTAGAGAGAAGTGTATAGAGTTAAACACATCAGAGGAGCACTACCTGGCAACCCCAGCCCAGCGCTCAGACCTAGAGAGAAGTGTATAGAGTTAAACACATCAGAGGAGCACTACCTGGCAACCCAGGCCAGCATGCAGCCCTATTGTTAAACACATCAGATGAGCACTACCTGGCAACCCCAGCCCAGCGCTCAGACCTTGAGCAGAAAGGTTAACCCCAGTATAGGAGCCAGGACAGTACAGTGTTCAGTTCAGTGGTTCTCACAGAGACGGTGTTCTGCGTTTGAGGGCCGAGAGGGAGAGTCTGCTGGCCAGTGGAGTTCATCTCACCGCCTGGGCCCCGGGACAGGACGAGTCCGGACGCTAGTCCTGCGTGCAGTACATGTAGTTGAGTTAGGTTTGGACGTCTGGGTCCTATCAGCCGCACCCTGGCTCGGCGAGCCGTCACCCCACACCACTCTGAATGACTCTGCGTGCTCCTCAGCCGCTGCAGCAGAACCTCCTTAATCCGCCAGCTAGTGTCCCGGCCCGGTCTCATTAGACCCCAACACAGTCACGATGAGTCGCCTCTAGACCCGACCCGGCTGGGAATCCGAGGCCGGGTTCTGCTGAGCCGTGTAGGCGCGGTGTTGTATCAGGGTTGGGTTGGGTAGCGAAGGTTAGGACCACTGACCTGATTCACCCTCTAACATCAGCAGCATGGTGTTGAGTTACCCCACAAAGTGTTTCCTCCCCTGATCTTAAATCAGAGACCATTCCGTTAACCCGCCAGCCGGACCGCCCGCCGCTCCTCGCGTGGTCAGAAGGTAAAGTATGCGGGTGTGTCGGTGCGAATGTGCAGGTGTTGGTGCTGAGCCCGGCGGGCGAGTGATGTCATGTGGGTTCTGTGCAGATGTTGATGGTTAACGTGTTCTTCCTTTCCCTGTCCCTGCGTTCGGCGCGGATGCTGGTGCGTTTCTAGGCCGGAGACTCTGAGGTTAGATTCTGTTCCTGCACGCCTGCTGTGCTGCCGCATGGCACCCCACGTCCTGGGGGGCTTTTCATCAACCCCCCCGGCACACTGGCACCCAGCACATTAGCACCCTGTACACTGAACACGCGTTTGTGGCGTAGAAGCCCTCCACCCTGGCCTAACCGAACACGTGTATCCTTGCATGCTCCATCTATCTACAACCAGGCGTAGACGCCCGGAGGAACAGCCTCGGTGCAGAGCGCTGCTGGCGTCAGAGTACATCCTCTAAAGCGGTGGTGGAGGTGACGCGGCACACGCACGCAGCACACGCACGCAGCACACGCACGCAGCACACGCACGCAGCACACCGAAGCCACCGCCGCCGTATGTGGTCAGTCAGCCAAGATGTTTGATCTGTGACGTTCGGTTCTCTAAGCACTTCCTGAAAACCGTGGCGCTGCCGCTCAGTGCCGTGAACCCACCGAAGGTGTGCCTACTAGCTGGTACCGACCTCGTGTCCATATGTGGAACGCCAAGCTGGATTTCCCACGGTAAGAACGAAAGGGGTTTTGGAAAGATCTGCTCTAATCCGCTCCAGAACCTCAGAACCCGTCCTGCTCATCACTGGGTCCTCTGAAGGAGGGGCCTTTAAAGGGTCAGAGCATGAGAGCAGGGTGGAGGTGGGTCTCCATACTGTGACCCAGACAGCCCTTCCACACCCTGGCAGGAGTGGTGTGGCAGTGACTGTACTCAAGCTCATAGCTGAGAGGGTCCGGTGGCACTTCAGAGGAGAAGGTGCTAGCTTTGGAACATCGTCAGTTATTACAGGAGACAGTTTTCCAAAATTCCAGAATTCCTCTTAGACCCAGAGCTCCTTATATAAAGGCCAACGACACAATGGCCACACATCTTCAGCGGTCCACCTCCACTACCCCACATGGCGAGAGGTAAGTGTGGTATGCTAGCTGGCTAATAAGCTTGTTAGCGACGTTAGCATCACTGTCCCGTGCTAAAACTAAGGAGGTAAGTGATCTTGGCTGATTGACTACATTCCGAGTTTCGGCTAGCCCAGTCCATGCTTTAACAGCGCAGGTACCGAATCCTTCTTGCCTCCTGGACAGAAGGGCGCCCCCTGGCTGCAGGGCACCTGCGGTCCTGCCAGTGTGCGCGGGAGGGAGTCTGTGGAGGCGTTTGATGAAAGTTTATGTAGTGGAGAGTCAGGCTCATGGCCCTCGGCTCCGCAGCGCTCGCCCTGGAGCCCCGAGCCATCGCCCTGAACGCCCGCTTGGCCTGAGTGGACCACCGTCCGGATGGGGATGATCACTCATGCATTGTTCCAGAATGCTTCCCGGCATTGTTTTGGTGAGGGTGGCAGGGTGGGTGTCAAGGCTGTTCCCGCTGAGCCAGTTCAGTAACCCCGGACTTCCTGAACTGGCGGGAAACGGACCCAGCCTGGCTGGTGGGCTGATTCGGTGGGTTTGGTGGATTGCAATACAGCTTCCTTGACACAAGGGGGCAGGTAGAGTCCATTCTGTCATCTCGGTCCCTCTAACCGTGGTCTCACCGGAGTCTCATTCCTCCATGTAACTCTGGAGCCTCTCCCCATCCTCCCCTTTTAACCCATGAACCCTGATGCAATCAAATATCACTGATTGAAACGGGATTGTGGAAAAAGGGATGTCAGATCAGGCAACCTCATACGGTTCAGTCCAGCTCACACCTACAGCACCTCCTCCGTCTGTTAGCGGTCCGACACAGTTAGCGGAGAGCGCAGTTCCATCGCCATTCCTGTAAACACACGTGTCCGAGGAATGTGTTCCCCTTCAGCCCAAAGTCAATCCATCAGCCAAGGCATGTTTACGGTTAAAGGTGCGGCCGAGGTTCCGGCCGAGGTTCCACTGACCTGTGATGCATTAAAGGAGTAACGTGTAAGATGGTGGAACCTCATGGATTCATGCTCCAAACTGTAGGGGGCACCAGATCACCATATAGGTGTAGCGTCCACTCCTACGGTACCCATGGTCCCTCCTCCTCAGCGTTCTCTGTAGGGCTGACCCTGGCTGATGTTTTATATTTTGGGGTTCCGTTTTAGGCCATGCGTCGCGTACTGTAGCGTTCTCAGGAGAACCTTGGAGGACTCAGGGATTCAGTCCGTAATGGAGACCACCGACACACAGCTCGGGAAAGCCCAGCACTCCTCCCGCATTCAAAACCTAAACACCTCCTCTCGGTAAACCGCTCGGAGCACAGCCGCCCTGACCTTCACACCTCAGCAGGGACCACCTCCGATAAGCACTACCCCGCACCCTACGCTGAGAGAGGCTGGCACGGCTGGTACGAGTGCCGCTGGGTTTACAGGGGATGTGCAGGATTCCGGTACGTCCGGTGTGATCCAGGAGTGTGATCCAGGATTGGTTCCACTACCTCCCTCGAATGAATGGGGGCCAGTGGAAACGTTTGAATGTTGAAATTAGTGGGATCTCGAGGGCTGGAGGTGTTAATACCAGCTGGGTCCACAGGAGGGCAGTGCTGCTCCCGTTCTGTGGCAGTGTGATGATAGCTCAGGACCAGCTGAGAGATTTACATGCGGTGAAATGTTTAAATTATGGATCTGAGGATTGGAAATGATTAAAACCGAGTGGATGATTCACATGTTCACGTCTGTAGAGAGGATCACTCAGAGTCTGGTACCGGTTCACCGTAGCGGCTCCACAGAGCGGGCCCGAGTCCTGAGTTTGGATCCGTTTCCTTAGATCCAAGTTGCTTGTTGAAGGGCATTCCCTTCTCCGGGTTTCATTCCTGAGCAGGTAGACAACACCACCTCGACCTGACTTCCCGCACGTCACTGTCGCCGTTAAGCCGCCTGGCGTCGTGCGACCCCGTCTGCTGCTGGGCTGAGTAATGCTAATGTTTATCGATAAGGCTGAGCCTCACAGTGTGCGGATCACATCATGAAGACTGTTGGAGATTACTGAACACCTCCACATGGATCCAGGCTATAGGCATGCAGTTAGCACCATGCTAATTAGCTACGTCAGCTACATAGCTCCAGACTTCAGGAACCACCATGCCTTGGCTGATTGACTTCGTTTGGGGTGAGGAAGAAAGCTGAGTAAAGTAGGACTAGTACCTCACACTGGACACCCACCCGCACACAGCACCAGGGTGTATCGGAATCAACATGATGCCGCACGGCGTCCGGCGCCCGAGCAGGTGGAGCATGGGTTTTCTGTGTGGTGTGGTTCGGTAGTCTGAGCTGGTTTTGTGCGTGCCTCCTCCTCACTCTCCACCGTGTGGGACACTACACTACCGCACGCCTGTAGACCTCACCTGCATGTGCTGTTTGTGTTGAGTCCTGTGATGCGAGCGTGCATGTCTCCCGTCTGGGAGGTGTGAAAGGTGACTGATCTCTTTCTCCCTGCAGATTAAAAGAGACAGATGAGCTAGACTCCTCCGCTGCTTCCCTCTCTCCTGCACTAAGCCTCCTCCTCTTGTCTCCCTGATGAGCAGTGATGTTGAACGCGTGTCCTCCCCTCCTATTAATGATTAAAACACTAAACAGCTCTGAACCACACGGTGGGCCCTGAGGACACAGGACGAGTCCGCGCCCGGCGCCGCCGCAGCCAGCTGCTAGAAACCGATACCAAAGGCACGGGTAGACTGAACCAGAACCAGCTCTGAACTGGCCCGGGAGTTCCTACCTCCCTCAGAGCCAATAGAAAAGTGTTCATGTTCAAATACACTATACTGCCAAAAGTATTCACTCCCCCGTCCAGATCACTGAATCCAGGTGTTCCAGTCACTTCCACATCCACAGGTGTATAAACCCAGCACCTGGTCATGCAGACTGCTCCTACAGACGTTAGTGAGAGAACGGGTCGCTCTCAGGAGCTCAGTGAACTCCAGCGTGGTACCGTGATAGGATGCTCCACCTGTGCTACAAGTCCAGTGGTGAAATTCCCTCCTACTGAATATTCCACAGTCCACTGTCAGTGGGATTAGAGCACAGTGGGAGAGATCGGGAACGACAGCAGCTCAGCCACGAAGTGGTAGATCAGGTACAACAACAGAGCGGGGTCAGCGGATGCTGGGGGTCATAGGTCACAGAGGTCACCAACTTTCTACAGAGTCCATCACTACAGACCTCCAACCTTCATGTGTCCTTCAGATCAGCTCAGGAACAGTGTGTAGAGCTTCATGGAATGGGTTTGCCAGTCCGATGAGATTGGATTAGAGAGGAGACTGAGAGCCAGGCCTTCTCGTCCAACATCAGAGCCTGACCTCACTAATTTGCTTCTGGAGGAATGGTCAGAAATTCCCATAACCCCATTCCTAACCTTGTGGAAAGCCTTCCCAGAAGAGCTGGAGCTGTTGTAGCTAAAGGGTGGAGCATCATATTACACCCTATGGGGTAAGAATGGAGGGTCACTCAAGTTCGTATGGTTCTGAAGACAGAGGAGTGAGTACTTTTGGCAGTGTAGTGTAGGTATACGTTACCTAGAGTGAACTGAAGCGTCAGTACCAGCTGGGTCCACAGGAGGGCAGTGCTGCGTCTTCTCTCTCGCATCAGTGAGTGACTGACTGAGTGACTGACTGAGTGACTGAGTGAGTGACTGACTGAGTGACTGACTGAGTGAGTGACTGAGTGAGTGAGTGACTGAGTGACTGAGTGACTGAGTGAGTGAGTGAGTATTACTCGTGATGACATGCGGTCAGTTGGATAATTCCCATTTCCCCGTTAGTGCGGTTGTAGAAAGGACCACCCCGTGCCTTTGGCTTCGGTTCTGAGCTCTGTTTGCCGTAGAGCCGGTAGAGTCTGGCGAAGGCTCCAGTAGGAGTCTCGGTAGTCTGTCAAACAGAGTCAGAGTTTGGGAGTCTGAGGCGAGGCAGGCTACCACAGGAAGCTGCTCAGACAGACAGTGTCCCCCTCCCTCGTTTCAGGAGCGCCTGTGCGATGAACAGGGTAGTGACCGGTCAGGCTCCTGGTGGTGGAGAGCAGGACGATAGGCTGTTGGTTTGTGTGTCCCGCTTGCTGTGCTGTTGTGTAACCTGGATGTGACCGCAGGCTGGTGGCTCAGATGTGGAACGCACCAAGAAGAAGCGGAGGGGGGATCGTTACTCAGTCCAGACGTCGCTGATCGTCGCAGCACTGAAGAAGATGCTCCCAATCGGACTCAACATGTGCTCTCCTGCTGACCAGGAGCTCATCAACCTCGCCAAGATCCGCTACTCCCTGGTAAAGTGCCCACATGTGCCGAGACCTTGCTCTGGTCGTATGTGATTGCTGGTGTTTGGTTGATGTTGGTTCAGTAATGAGGTTTAGACACTCAAAGGAACAGACCGGGTGGGGTTATGAATGAGTACAGACTGCAGACCCCGGGATATGACCTCGTGAACATGCGCCTCAGAACCGCCCTGGTTGGTGAACCGTGGTTGGTGTAGCTCAGCGGATAACACCACTGCCCGCCAGAGAGCCACCACCACATGTGGGAGACTGGGGTTTGAATCCCAGTCTGGGTGTCTACGCTGTGCTACACCAATAAGAGTCCTTGGGCAAGACTCCTAACACCACACTGGCCTACCTGTAATATGATTAACCTTGTAAGTCGCTCTGGATAAGAGCGTCAGCTAAATGCCGTAGATGTAAATGTAAATGTTTAAAGCTGCACTGTGTGAGGTTGGGGATTTGGAGCCCTCTCTGGTGGGAATGTGTAACTACACCCAGAACTTTCTGTACTCTGGGTTTTGGTCCTGTTCCCCGAGAGGACGGATGTCTTCCTTTGTCTGAGTGTCTGCTGGTCAGTGTCCTGTTCGGTCCAGTGGTCATGTAAAAGCTGGATAATGCCGTTGGTTCTGTGTGAGTGCTCATTGGCCACGCCCACAGTGGTTCTTACTCAGTGGAGCTTTAGAGGTAGACGAGCCTATAGACCTGATAGACAAGCCGTCATCACAGACGTGTCGTACACTCACCTGTTAATGCCCAACAGAAAGACACGGATGAGGAGGTGAGAGAGTTCCTGCAGAACAACCTGCACCTCCAGGGCAAGGTAACGCACCCCGCAGTGTCAGGGTTGGGGCGGGTACTGTGGACGCGACCCTGTGCCCCGGGTTGAGTGTTGTCCCTCTCTCAGGTGGAGGACCCCTCTATGCGCTGGCAGATGGCTCTTTATAAGGAGATGGCGGGGAAGGCTGAGGATGCGGACGCTCCGGAGAAGGTGGTGAAGCGAGTGCAGGAGGTCGCGGCTGTGCTCTACCACATCGAGGTGGTGAGTAGCGTCTCCGGGCGAGGGCCGTCTCGGCGTGCTAGCTTTCCCAGGGTTTTTGTGGATGGTGTGTTCCTGTCTCCGGCAGACCGAGCACCCCTTCAAATCCAAAAAGATGGTTTGGCACAAGCTGCTGTCCAAGCAGAGGCGCAGGGCGGTGGTGGCCTGCTTCAGGATGACCCCCCTCTACAACCTGCCCAGGTGAGCCTGCGTCTTTAGGAGTTGGGAAGCTTTGATGTCCTCGTGCTGTGGACTCTCCTGAATCGTGCTCTCCTCTCAGGCATCGGGCGTCCAACATGTTCCTGGATGGTTACAAACGGAACTGGCTCCAAACCGAGGGCTACTCCTTCGAGGACAGGATGATTGACGACCTGTCTGTAAGTCCTGCACGTCTTAACGAGGTCACGTTGGTGCGTCAGCGGGACTGTAGCTTAGCGAGAGGTCATGTGAGCGCGTGCTCGAGAGAACAGGCCGAACGCCGTGCGCCTTTAATCTGCTGCTTTTCACAGAAAGCCATGGAGCAGGAGGAGGAAGAGGAGGAGGAGACGGAGACGAAGCCGGACCCTCTTCATCAGCTCATCCTGCACTTCAGCCGCACGGCGCTCACTGAGAAGAGGTGAGAGCGCTAGGCCTCGGTAAACGCTGATGACGCTCCCTACTGAACACAGGCAGGTAGTTACAGTGCTGTTCCACACACCCCTGACCTGAAATCAGATCGGACCTCCGCCATGACCCACCCGAGGCGTTCGGAACTCAGATCTGGACTGGACCCCGTCCTATCAGACGGTGACACAGAACTGATAGCTCAAATGGAGACACGCTGTCCTGGACCGGCAGCAGAACAAACCACGGCACTGCCGCCGCTGTGTGTCACCGTAGGGGTGCGGTGCTGGAGTGCAGTGTTTGGTATTACCTAACATCTCTTTTCAGCTCAAAGCTCCATTCAGTCTCACACGTCCACACAGCACTCTGTCCTCCGGCTCAGCCCGGTGGTCTTGGGGAAACTCTAGACAGGCGGAGATGTTCTGGAGACCTCCGAGCCGTCATTCCGTGTGGGCTGTGCTTGGAGATCTGAATGACACTGAGGTCACGTTTATGTAGAAATTCATTAATGTATATGAACAGCACTGTACTTATCTGTCTCACGCTCAGGAAGTCCTATTCCCCCGTATGGTGATGTCATGGTGATGTGTCCTGGTGATGTCATGGTGATGTCCTGGTGATTAATATACGGTGTTAGTAACGCTCTGTGTTCCCTCCTACAGTAAACTTGACATAGACTACCTGTACATGGCTTATGCTGACATCATGGCCAAGGTGAGTACACAGTGTGTTCAGTAGTGTATGAGCTCACCGGACCGTAACTGACCCCACTGGTACTGACCCGTACCCACCAGCCTGTACTCCCTCCACCCAGCACCAGTAACAGCTGGGACTGGACTGGGCATGTACTGGACAGGTTCTGGATGTAGCCACATCAGTGTTCAGGCACTCTCACACCAGAGAACTGGTCAGGTGGTCCAGACTTCTCTGGCACAATGCCGAGAAGAATTCCCTGTAGACTGGGATCCATTTTCCACACGTGGAACGAGACATTCCCTGCACTGTAGCACCTCTTCCCAACCTGGTGCAGCACCATCTGCAGGAGCCTGGAGGTACTACCCCCTGAAACACACGAGGGGGCTCAGTTCTGTCTGGTGAGCTCAGGTTCCCTGTTGTCCCCTTGTGGTCCAGAGGAAAGCTAAGGGTGCTCTAAAACGTGTTCCCTCAGATCGTCTAGAACTTTAGAACGTTCTCATTTCAGAGGTTTTGCTGAGGTGCTGCGTTCCAGCTAGCTGGTGGGAGGTCCTAGGTCTGGTCACCTTCAGTTTGAATGCATTTGTGCTCTGTGCGTGTCTAGAGCTGCCACATCGGCGAGGAAGATGAGGGTGAAGAGGAAGATCAGGATGGAGGAGCGGAGGAGATGTCGTTTGAGGTGCGACAGTCAGAGACGGTAATGTTGGCCGGGGGCAGGGGACAGGGACACCAGAGCGGTACAGAGGCCAGAGACTTCATCATCATCATCCTCATCATCATCAGCAACACCACTACACTCATTCTTCACCACACATCCCGCATCGGCCTTAGAGTAACACCTGCAGCCAGTCGGAGCGCCCGCCGCGGCCTGCGCTGCACACGTACACCAAACGGAACCCGATCCTCCGCCGGCACGTACCTCATGAAGCGGCCGGAGAACCGAGGGGCGTGTGAGTACCTTCAGGTTCTCTTTCAGGCAGCTGTGTCACGACGGACAGATTCCCAGACAAGCTTAATCAGAGGAGCGGAATGTGTAGAACCTCACACAGGTGTGCAGGTATGAGCCATTACCTGCAGCGCAGCTTCAGTAGAGCTTTAGAATCTCCCTACAGTTTAACCCGCTCTGCTGCAGAGGGCTCGCGCTGCACCTGTACCAAGGCTCAGCTAGCTGGAGCACCTGGCTGGACAGTAACTCAGAGACGTAGAGTCTAAGACTCACACACCCCGCTGACCACAACACCACACGCTCATATCACCTGTTAGAACAATACACTAGAGCTCCGACTCGACAAGGGCCTGACTCGACATGGTCTGACTCGACACGGGCCTGACTCGACATGGTCTGACTCGACACAGCTCTGACTCGACACGGGTCCGACTCGACGCGGCTCTGACTCGACACGGGTCTGCTTCAACACGGGTCCAACTCGACACGGAGCTGACTCGACACAGCTCTGACTCGACACAGCTCTGACTCGACACGGGCCTGACTCGACACGGCTCTGACTCGACACGGGTCTGCTTCAACATGGGTCCAACTCGACACGGAGCTGACTCGACACAGCTCTGACTCGACACAGCTCTGACTCGACACGGGTCCGACTCGACACGGTTCTGACTCGACACGGGTCCTTTTCAACACGGGTCCAACTCGACACGGTCTGACTCAACACGGCTCTGACTCGACACGGGTCTGACTCGACACGGGTCCGACTCGACACGGGTCCGCTTTGACACGGGTCCGCTTCGACACGGGTCCGACATGTTACGGGTCCGACTTGACATGGAGCTGACTCGACACGGTCTGTCTTGGCATGGGTCCGCTTCGACATGGGTCTGCTTCGACACGGGTCCGCTTCAACACAGGTACGACTTGACACGGAGCTGACTCGACACAGCTGTGACTCGACACAGCTCTGACTCGACACGGAGCTGATGTGACACGGAGCTGACTCGACATGGCTCTGACTCGACGCGGCTTTGACTCGACACGGGTCCAACTCAACACGGGTCCGACTTGGCGCGGGTCCGACTGAATCAGCCGAAAGCGGCGCAGGTGTTACTTTAACGCTGATGGTTTTGCTGTGCGTAGTCCGACTCTAACCAGGTGCGTGTGATGCGGTGTAGCGGTGTGTCCTGCAGTGTGTAACCCGGAGGATGCTGAGCTCCCGCCTGCAGCTGAGCTCGTTCCTGTTCACTCACGCTGGCCTGATCTGAGGAACGGGCTCGGTGCGGTGGGGTCTGTAAGTGTTTGATCTGATCGTTTTAAACCTGTCTGTCAAACATCATGTGTCATCCCACATGCCAACACAAAAGCGATACGAGGGATGAGGCAGAGAGGCTATGGGTGGGCTGTCATGTGACCTTGTGCTGTGCTGTGCTGTGCTGTGCTGTGCTGTGCTGGTACTGTCTCTATATAACCTGTCCCTAACTACAGTCCGTCTGTCCTGTCCCGTCCTGTCCCGTCCCGTCCCGTCCCGTCCCGTCTGGTCTCTCTCACACCCCGAGCTGCTCCTCCTAAAGTCAGCCTGAGGTCAGTAGTTAGCTGGTTCTTCTGCCTGATGGAGAATGAGCTGTATATGGATTTCCACCAGGGTTCTCCTGTTCTAGACAACCCCTTTGTGGTGCTATGTAGAGCATTTATGCAGCACCACCATTCACAGAACCACTGAAGCATGCAAATGGTTCTTTAAGTGTTCCGCAGGCTTCTGTAAAGAACCTTCACAGAGCCCTCTTTATTAGTGTACCTGGATGTCCAGATCCACCTGGATGTATTGGTGGTGTGTGACTCGGTGAGGAGAATAAGTCACATGACCTGGTTCAGGTTGACTTTAACCTTGGAGATTTCATGTTGAGCCTGAATGCTGCCCTCTAGTGTTTCCTGGCTGTACTAACCTACTGATACACAGACTACAGCCACACCCACACACACCCACACACACGCACACACAGACGGACCGGACTGCAGAACTTCCTGGTAAGACGGAACAGATCACTTCCTCCAGGCACCACATATCCACACACAGGGGGTTTGGGAATAGGCCAGGCAAACAGGGAAGGGGGAGGGGCTTGGGAGGGGCTTTGGGGATGGGGTGGCTGGGGGCGGGGTCATGAATGTACACTCTCTGTATGTTTATATAAACTGTTGACCTGTACACCTCCACTCACAGTTCCGCTCTGCGTAGAGACTGTTGTGAGGTTGGACAAGCTGTACAGGAATGTGATCGATGTGGCTAATCAATACACTGATTAGGTAATCAGGAATCAGTCCTGCTCCTCGTCTGGACCACACTGGTAACTAGGCGACACCCTCGTAGTTGTAGCTGTTTGGTTATTGGTGTTTATTCTGATGTTATATATGGTGTATATGTGGAGCCCCTGTTACCGCACCTGTGAGCGTGAATGTTACAGGTCAGCCGGAGTAATCAGCTATATGGCCTGTTATAGGCGTATATCGTACCGTGTGTGGTGGACTGTAGTGGACTGTTTAACACACACTGTCCACCACACACGGACTGTAGTGGACTGTAGTGGACTGTAGTGGACTGTAGTGGACTGTAGAGACACCTAGGGGCGTGTAGCCCGGTCCAGACAGCCGGTCCCGGTGCTGCTGTTTCATTGGCTGCTTACTGTAGTCCAGCGTTTGGTCTGTCAGACAAACGTGAGGATCGAAAATAACACACTCCACAACTAATCAAACCGAGTGCGGTGACCTGAACACCCCCCAACACAGACAAAGCACCCCATTAATCCCAACGGAGTGCGGCAGGTGTACACCGCACACCATGAAAACAGTGCCTTGACTCTACATGACCTAAATCCAGTCCCCTGATTCCTCAGGATCTGGAGATGCTGGGTTGTGTTTGGACAGTGATGATATTTAAATGTTCAGTGCGCTGGACGGCTCTCACACCGGACCTGTGAGCTGTAGTGTGAGAACAGGGAAACACTGAAACACCGTACAGGGAGTCCAGAAGAGCAGAACGCTGGAGGGCGTTGGTGGGCGTTGGTGGGTGTTGGAGGGCGTTGGAGGGCGTTGGTGGGCATTGGTTGGCGTTGGTGGGTGTTGGAGGGCTTTGGTGGGTGTTGGTGGGCGTTGATAGATGTTGGAGGGCATTGAAGTTGGTGGGTTGAGGGTGTTGGAGGGCGCGTTGGTGGGCATTGGTTGGCGTTGGTGGGTGTTGGAGGGCATTGGTGGGTGTTGGTGGGCGTTGATAGATGTTGGAGGGCATTGGTGGGTGTTGGAGGGCGTTGGAGGGCGTTGGTGGGCATTGGTTGGCGTTGGTGGGTGTTGGAGGGCTTTGGTGGGTGTTGGTGGGCGTTGATAGATGTTGGAGGGCATTGGTGGGTGTTGGTGGGTGTTGGTGGGTGTTGGAGGGCGTTGGTGGGCATTGGTTGGCGTTGGTGGGTGTTGGAGGGCATTGGTGGGTGTTGGTGGGCGTTGATAGATGTTGGAGGGCATTGGTGGGTGTTGGAGGGCGTTGGAGGGCGTTGGTGGGCATTGGTTGGCGTTGGTGGGTGTTGGAGGGCGTTGGTGGGCGTTGGTGGGTGTTGGAGGGCGTTGGTGGGCATTGGTTGGCGTTGGTGGGTGTTGGAGGGCGTTGGTGGGTGTTGGTGGGCGTTGATAGATGTTGGAGGGCGTTGGTGGGCGTTGGTGGGTGTTGGTTGGCGTTGGTGGGTGTTGGAGGGCGTTGGTGGGTGTTGGTGGGCGTTGATAGATGTTGGAGGGCGTTGGTGGGTGTTGGTGGGTGTTGGAGGGAGTTGGTGGGCATTGGTTGGCGTTGGTGGGTGTTGGAGGGCATTGGTGGGTGTTGGTGGGCGTTGATAGATGTTGGAGGGCATTGGTGGGCGTTGGAGGGCATTGATAGATGTTGGAGGGCGTTGGTAGGTGTTGGAGGGCGTTGGAGGGCGTTGGTGGGCGTTGGTGTGCGTTGGTGGGTGTTGGAGGGCGTTGGTGGGCGTTGATAGATGTTGGAGGGCATTGGAGGGCGTTGGAGGGCATTGATAGATGTTGGAGGGCGTTGGAGGGTGTTGGTGGGCGTTGGAGGGTGTTGGTGGGTGTTGGAGGGTGTTGATAGATGTTGGTGGGCGTTGGTGGGCGTTGGAGGGTGTTGGTGGGCTTTGGAGGGTGTTGGTGGGCGTTGGAGGGTGTTGGTGGGTGTTGGAGGGAGTTGATAGATGTTGGTGGGCGTTGGAGGGTGTTGGTGGGCTTTGGAGGGTGTTGGTGGGTGTTGGAGGGCGTTGGTGGGCGTTGATAGATGTTGGAGGGCGTTGGTGGGCGTTGGAGGGCGTTGATAGATGTTGGAGGGTGTTGGAGGGCGTTGATAGATGTTGGTGGGCGTTGGAGGGTGTTGGTGGGCGTTGATAGATGTTGGTGGGCGTTGGAGGGTGTTGGTGGGTGTTGGAGGGCGTTGATAGATGTTGGAGGGTGTTGGTGGGTGTTGGTGGGTGTTGGAGGGTGTTGGAGGGCGTTGATAGATGTTGGTGGGCGTTGGAGGGCGTTGATAGATGTTGGTGGGCGTTGGTGGGTGTTGGAGGGTGTTGGAGGGTGTTAATAGATGTTGGAGGGTGTTGGTGGGCGTTGGAGGGCGTTGATAGATGTTGGAGGGTGTTGGTGGGTGTTGGAGGGTGTTGGAGGGTGTTGGTGGGCGTTGATAGATGTTGGAGGGCGTTGGAGGGTGTTGGTGGGTGTTGGAGGGCGTTGGTGGGTGTTGGTGGGCGTTGTTGGGTGTTGGAGGGCGTTGGTGGGTGTTGGAGGGTGTTGGTGGGTGTTGGAGGGTGTTGGTGGGTGTTGGAGGGCGTTGGTGGGCGTTGTTGGGTGTTGGAGAGTGTGTGAAATGACTGACGCTGTGTTCTCTGTGTAGGAGAAAGAGATGGAGAAACAGAGGCTCCTGTATCAGCAGTCTCGCCTCCACAACCGCGGAGCAGCAGAAATGGTCCTGCAGATGATCAGTGCCTGCAAGGGTGCGGCCCAAACACAGACCAAACACAACCAGGCTGTAGTACTGTCCAGCTCCAGACTGAACTCCTAACACAGAACCCTACAAAGCTCTCATCTCTCGTCCTCCAGGTGAAACGGGCTGCATGGTGTCCTCCACCCTCAAGCTGGGCATCTCCATCCTGAACGGGGGGAACAGCGAGGTCCAGCAGGTCAGTACAGAGCTCACTGCGCACACAGGTGAAGTGTGACCCAGCAGGGGTGTGACGCGTCTCGTCTCTCTGGGCTCCTGTAGAAAATGCTCTAAAGGACAAAAAAGGACTGGGCTCCTGTAGAAAATGCTGGACTATTTAAAGGACACTTTTATTAAAAAGGACTGTACACTTCCTCTTGGCCACTTTATTTCCTGAGCGTCCAGACTCTGATGCAGACCTGCAGGTAAGGTGCTCTTCATACTTCCTCTACCTGGCCACTTTATTAGAAACACCCAGCCTGTACTTCCTCTAACTGGCCACTTTATTAGAAACACCCCCCTGTGCTTCCTCTAACTGGCCACTTTATTAGAAACACCCCCCTGTACTTCCTCTAACTGGCCACTTTATTAGAAACACCCCCCTGTGCTTCCTCTAACTGGCCACTTTATTAGAAACACCCCCCTGAGGGTCTATAAACTGGCCACTTTATTAGAAACACCCACCTTGTACTTCCACTAACTGGCCACTTTATTAGAAACACCCCCCTGAGGGTCTATAAACTGGCCACTTTATTAGAAACACCCCCCTTGAGCTTCCACAAACTGGCCACTTTATTAGAAACACCCACCCTGTACTTCCACTTAGTGGCCACCACTGTTTCTCTAACTGGCCACTTTATTAGAAACACCCCCCTGTGCTTCCTCTAACTGGCCACTTTATTAGAAACACCCCCCTGTGCTTCCTCTAACTGGCCACTTTATTAGAAACACCCCCCTGTGCTTCCTCTAACTGGCCACTTTATTAGAAACACCCCCCTGTGCTTCCTCTAACTGGCCACTTTATTAGAAACACCCCCCTGTGCTTCCTCTAACTGGCCACTTTATTAGAAACACCCACCCCTGTGCTTTCCAGAGGAATCCACCGCTGATCTACAGTCGGGAACTGAACCGCGGCCCAGTGGAGCTGTAAGAGGGGTGTTTCTGATAAAGTGGCCGGGGTGTGTGTGGTGTGTGGGAGGTGTTGTCTGATGTTCAGACGGTGATGTGTGTTCTTCCGCAGTGTTCTGGACCTGAACGCCTTCGAGAGGCAGAATAAGGCTGAGGGTTTGGGAATGGTGTCGGAGGAGGGCACGAGTAAGTCACACAGCTCACCCGCACACAGAGCGGAGCACTCTCCGCACCATCAGAACGAGCGGACGCGTCACTGTCTCATACGGAAGAGTACTCTGATCTGTACCTGACGCTGTGGATGTACACCTGTGAGCACTTCGTTAGGAACACCTCATTCGGGACCTCGCGCTCCAGGCCACGCCAGAACCCCCGTCCGAGCGGAGAAGTGCCCGCTCCGAGGTCCGGAGGGCGGGCTGATGTTTCTGTAACGGCCGGGATCCACAGGGTGCGGTGTTCCTAACACAGTGCTCAGTGACCGGGGTGTATACGCTGTATGGAGCTCTATATAATCAGTGCGGTTCACATGCTGGGTGATTTCAATACTGGGCACACGGTAACAGTCAGATTCAGATGGTGACCCCTGACCTCTCAGGATCAGTAATCAGCTCCGTGGAAATACAGCAGCTCCTGATGTTCGGCTGATTTGAGTGACAGCTGCTATGCAGTGTCAGAAGGATTCTGATGGTGAATGTGAATTTCCATCTGGGTATAAACCGGCCCGGTTCTGGACGGTTCTGGTCCTGCTCCTCCTCATGATCAGTATCTCCAGCATGCTCCTCACAGAGACCCTAATGTGAACGCACTGATAGTGGTTGTGCGGTCGGGCCCGACCGATATTCCCGTCAGCTGATGAACCCGGCCGATGTCCGTGTTTCGGTACCGGCGGGACCGTTACGGAGAACACTGAGTACCACGCCAAACCCTGAAGTGTACCAGCGAGGTGTCGTGTGATACGGACCCTCCAAATCAGTATCAGTGACGCTGAGCGTATCGGTCAGGCCCTAGTGATGAATCGGTGTTTACTCCCAGCCATCTGTTACACTCACCTCCACCTTCCCTCTCTCCATCACCATACCCCCACCCCCTCCCTCTCTCCCTTCTCCGACCTTACTTGGGCCTCAGACATGAAGCTAGAGCGGGGTAAATAATGCCTCTGTCCCTTTATCTCCTCCTCCTCTCTCTCTCTGTCCCTTTATCTCCTCCTCTCTCTCTCTGTCCCTTTATCTCCTCCTCCTCTCTCTCTCTCTGTCCCTTTATCTCCTCCTCTCTCTCTCTGTCCCTTTATCTCCTCCTCCTCTCTCTCTGTCCCTTTATCTCCTCCTCCTCTCTCTCTGTCCCTTTATCTCCTCCTCCTCTCTCTCTCTGTCCCTTTATCTCCTCCTCTCTCTCTCTGTCCCTTTATCTCCTCCTCTCTCTCTCTCTGTCCCTTTATCTCCTCCTCCTCTCTCTCTCTGTCCCTTTATCTCCTCCTCTCTCTCTCTGTCCCTTTATCTCCTCCTCTCTCTCTCTCTGTCCCTTTATCTCCTCCTCTCTCTCTCTCTCTGTCCCTTTATCTCCTCCTCTCTCTCTCTCTGTCCCTTTATCTCCTCCTCTCTCTCTCTGTCCCTTTATCTCCTCCTCCTCTCTCTCTCTGTCCCCTTTATCCTCCTCCTCTCTCTCTCTCTCTGTCCCTTTTATCTCTCCTCCTCTCTCTCTCTCTCCTCCTGTCCCCTTTATCTCCTCCTCCTCTCTCTCTCTCTGTCCCTTTATCTCCTCCTCTCTCTCTCTCTGTCCCTTTATCTCCTCCTCTCTCTCTCTCTGTCCCTTTATCTCCTCCTCTCTCTCTCTCTCTCTCCTGTCCCTTTATCTCCTCCTCTCTCTCTCTCTCTGTCCCTTTATCTCCTCTCTCTCTCTCTCTCTCTGTCCCTTTCTCCCCTCTCTCTCTCTCTCTCTCTGTCCCTTTATCTCCTCCTCTCTCTCTCTCTGTCCCTTTATCTCCTCCTCTCTCTCTCTCTGTCCCTTTATCTCCTCCTCTCTCTCTCTCTGTCCCTTTATCTCCTCCTCTCTCTCTCTCTCTGTCCCTTTATCTCCTCCTCTCTCTCTCTCTCTGTCCCTTTATCACCTCCTCTCTCTCTCTCTCTCTCTCTCTCTCTCTCTCTCTCTCTCTGTCCCTTTATCTCCTCCTCCTCTCTCTCTCTCTCTGTCCCTTTATCTCCTCCTCTCTCTCTCTCTCTCTGTCCCTTTATCTCCTCCTCTCTCTCTCTCTGTCCCTTTATCTCCTCCTCTCTCTCTCTCTCTCTCTCTGTCCCTTTATCTCCTCCTCTCTCTCTCTCTCTCTCTCTGTCCCTTTATCTTCTCCTCTCTCTCTCTCTGTCCCTTTATCTCCTCCTCTCTCTCTCTTTCTCTGTCCCTTTATCTCCTCCTCTCTCTCTCTGTCTCTTTATCTCCTCCTCTCTCTCTGTTCCTTTATCTCCTCCTCTCTGTCTCTCTCTGTCCCTTTATCTCCTCCTCTCTCTCTCTCTGTCCCTTTATCTCCTCCTCTCTCTCTCTCTGTCCCTTTATCTCCTCCTCTCTCTCTCTCTCTGTCCCTTTATCTCCTCCTCTCTCTCTCTGTCCCTCTCTCTTCCCTCTCTCTCTCTGTCCCTTTATCTCCTCCTCTCTCTCTCTGTTCCTTTATCTCCTCCTCTCTCTCTCTCTCTCCTGTCCCTTTATCTCCTCCTCCCTCTCTCTCTCTGTCCCTTTATCTCCTCCTCTCTCTCTCTCTCCTGTCCCTTTATCTCCTCCTCCCTCTCTCTCTCTGTCCCTTTATCTCCTCCTCCCTCTCTCTCTCTGTCCCTTTATCTCCTCCTCTCTCTCTCTCTCTGTCCCTTTATCTCCTCCTCTCTCTCTCTCTCTGTCCCCTTTATTCTCCTCTCTCTCTCTCTCTCCCTCTCTAATCCTCCTCTTCTATCTGTCCCTCTCCCCCTCTCTCTCTCTCTGTCCCTTTATCTCCTCCTCTCTCTCTCTCTGTCCCTTTATCTCCTCCTCTCTCTCTCTGTCCCTTTATCTCCTCCTCTCTGTCTCTCTGTTCCTTTATCTCCTCCTCTCTCTCTCTCCTGTCCCTTTATCTCCTCCTCTCTCTCTCTCTCTGTCCCTTTATCTCCTCCTCTCTCTCTCTCTGTCCCTTTATCTCCTCCTCTCTCTCTCTCTCTGTCCCTTTATCTCCTCCTCTCTCTCTCTGTCCCTTTATCTCCTCCTCTCTCTCTCTCTGTCCCTTTATCTCCTCCTCTCTCTCTCTCTGTCCCTTTATCTCCTCCTCTCTCTCTCTCTCTGTCCCTTTATCTCCTCCTCTCTCTCTCTCTGTCCCTTTATCTCCTCCTCTCTCTCTCTCTGTCCCTTTATCTCCTCCTCTCTCTCTCTCTCCTGTCCCTTTATCTCCTCCTCTCTCTCTCTCTCCTGTCCCTTTATCTCCTCCTCTCTCTCTCTGTCTCTTTATCTCCTCCTCTCTCTCTCTCTGTCCCTTTATCTCCTCCTCTCTCTCTCTCTCCTGTCCCTTTATCTCCTCCTCTCTCTCTCCTGTCTCTTTATCTCCTCCTCTCTCTCTGTCCCTTTGATCATTCTCCTCTTCTGTGTTTGGGATGTTAACATGTCACTCAAGGGAAACGGCTTCCCCAAGTTTCACCACTGAGGGTCACAGTGAGGGGTCCAGTCACCTTATATCTAGAACCGCTGGCCATTTTATCTGTGACTGTACAGGGGTCTGTCAGGGTCACTGCTTCGCACATGAATCCTATGTGGGGGTCTTGTGGAGGGCAGGTAGGGGGGCTGATGAGGTGCGCAGCTACAGTTGGACGTCGGGAGATCAGATATAAGATCATCCACCTTCATTAAAACTATGGAGCTCCTAACAACCACCTGGAAGGCCTGGTGGACCCTCCAGCACTCCCCATCAGGTAAACAGCACTCAGAGCTTTTAGCTCTGAGAGAGCTCCACTCCTGCTTCAGATCTGAGAACCTCCACAGGTGTTCCTATCCATCCTTCTCCCACTGTGAGAGAACACCTCCTCCAATTTATGGAGGTCTGAAAGGAGGTGTAACTGTCCAAGAAGCTCCTCACTGAGGAAAGGAGATCCACACACACAAGCTGCTGGTGTTCTCAGAACCATGGACCGACCACCCCAGAGTCTAGAACCTCAACACCACTGAGAGTGTTTGGGGTTATCTGGATGGAGAGGAGAACCAGCTCTAAGACTGAACTGTGGAGGTGTGTCTCTCTGAGGAGCTGGAGGTGAGTCTCCGTTTGGAATCACGCTGAGCAGCTACCCTGCTCGGCCTGTCTGTCATACCACTGTGTGCCTGAGGGGGCGACAGTGAGTCACTGTAGCGCTGTAGGAGGGGAATCAGTCCAACATGAGAGGGTGGAGAAGTAGCTCCGCTGCCCTGACGGAGTGTTCCTACCTCCATCAGTCATGGTGAAGGAGCTGCTCCCGCTTAGATCATTTAAGGGCAGGTAGATAGTGAGAGGAGCAGCACACGCAACCATGGCTAAAGCTCCTGGGGAGTGACCGCCCCCACCACCACCACCACCCTCACCACCACCACCCTCACCACGTTCAACTGCAAACAGGAGTAATATAGACAGCAGCAGAAGAGGAGTTGACGCTGGAGTGGCTCTCCACCGCTGGAGGCGCTCCGGGAGAGGACAGGGGGCGTGGGTGTTTCTGATAAAATGGCCAGTGGGTGTAGGTTACGGGGTCCTGATGATCTGGACGCTCAGTGGACGCTAACAGACGTACGGAATACGCTTTCAGCCTTGAGTGTCTCCTCGCCGATCTGCTGTAACTCCACAACTCCGACGTGTGCCTAATAAACTCCACTCAGCACCCGGCCACTCCATCCACCCCCCGAGTCTGATCCGCTTCATATGTCTGATAACTCACCCACAACAAGTCCCGCACATCAGACCTTTCACACACACGGCTGGAGCTGAGGAGCCCGAGGAGCCTGCACGCTCAGTTTAGACGTGTTACCTGAGTGAGGTGAACATGGCGTAAGCTGAGAGACGAAGCGTGAGGCTGAAGTCCGTTGATTGATCAGACTCGATATTACACAGACGTCCATTACACCATCCTCCTGGATCATTTCATTACACAGCTAATTCAGGCCCACCTGTTATCAGACCTACCTGTAATCACACTCACCTGTTATCACACCTGTAATCAGATCCACCTGTTATCAGGCCTACCTGTAATCACACTCACCTGTTATCAGACCTGTAATCAGATCCACCTGTTATCAGACCTACATGTCAAACCTGTAGATTATCACACCCACCTGTAATCAATCCTATCACACCCACCTGTTATCTGACCCACATGTTTTTACACTCTCTGATCAGACCCACCTGTTATCACACTCACCTGTTATCAGACCACTCTGGTTCACATTCACCTCTTATCAGGCGCACCTGTTTTCACAGTAAGCTGTTCTTAGATGCACCTGTTATCAGACTCACCTTTTTTTTACACTCTCTTGCTATCAGACCCGCCTGTTATCAGACCCGCCTGTTATCACACTCAACTGTTATCAGACCTACCTGTTATCAGACCTACCTGTTATCAAGTCCACCTGTTTTTTACACTCTCTCACTATCAGACCCACCTATTATCACCTGTTAATCAGACTCACCTGTTTTCAGACTCACCTGTAATCAACCCCATCACACTCACCTGTTCTCACATCAGACCCCCCGTTATCAAACCCATCAGACCCCGCCGTTATCAAACCCATCGCACCCCCCTGTAATCATACCCGTAGATGATCAGACCCCCCTGTATCACACCCATTGGACCCCCCTGTAATCAGACCCATAGATGATCGGACCCCCCTGTAATCAGAGCTGTTCAGGGGGCGCTGCTGTCCTTTGATGTCACACATCCGAGTTTAGGAGTTCAGTGTCTCTGCATGCTGTGCTGGGAGTCTACGTCCAGGTGGAGGAGACGAACCGCCTGCTCGCTCTGTTTCTGTCCGATCATTAATTAATGTTATTATCAGATTATTATTACTCAGGTGAAGATGGCGTCGTTGTTTCCGTGTGCTGTTGGTGTTCAGAGGTCAGTCGGAAACAGGAGAAGGGCGTTTCTCCTCCTCCAGCAGGAGTGGACTCCTGTAGAAGAGTGTGATTTGGAGCTTTGCTGTTTAACCGTCGCTCCCCCAGCCGCTCCCCCTTCGCTCCATCCCTCCCCCTTCGCTCCCCCCCTTCACACACCTCCCGCCCCCTCCCTCTCCCTCTCTCTCCGTCTGTTGTATATAGCGTCTCTGTGGTCATATATCTGTGTTTAGAAGCAGTCGCACAGTCGCGGTTCGTTTACTTGTGTTCAGTGAAGGTCTTCATGTTTGTTTGTTTGTTTGTTTGTTTACGACTGTGTATGAGTGTGTGTGTGTGTGTGTGTGTGTTTGTTTATGTCTGTGTATGAGTATGTTTGTTTGTGTGTGTTTGTTTGTTTGTGTGTTTGTTTGTTTGTGTGTGTTTGTTTGTTTGTGTGTTTGTTTGTTTGTGTCTGTGTATGCGTGTGTTTGTTTGTTTGTGTGTTTGTTTGTTTATGTCTGTGTGAGTGTGTTTGTTTGTTTGTGTGTTTGTTTGTTTATGTCTGTGTATGAGTATGTTTGTGTGTGTGTGTTTGTTTGTGTGTTTGTTTGTTTGTGTGTTTGTTTGTTTGTGTCTGTGTATGCGTGTGTTTGTTTGTTTGTGTGTTTATGTCTGTGTGAGTGTGTTTGTTTGTTTGTGTGTTTGTTTGTTTGTGTGTTTGTTTGTTTGTGTGCACTCTGTGAACAAGTACATGATGAGTAGATGAGTGAATCCTCATTATGTGATCTTGTGCCCCAGTGTTGGAAGGGCTTACAGGTCAGAGGTCATCCAGAGCCCCGCTAGCCGGAGACTGTTAGCCCTGTTAGCGTTTCTGGATGACCTGTGGCTCTAACGCCGGAGCCTGTGCTCTGCTCCCGCTCTCCTCGCTACGCTGCTACATCTGTGCTTACACCACGTCCCTCTGTAAGATGGTGTAGCTGTGGGCTCTTGCTGGCGCTGCTGTGTGGGTGTAGGTGGAGGCGTCTCGTTAGACTCCGTCTGATGTGTCCCCCTGTCTATCTTCTGACTCAGGTGAGAAAGTGATGGCGGACGACGAGTTCACCTGCGACCTGTTCCGCTTCCTGCAGCTGCTCTGTGAAGGACACAATAACGGTCAGTCGCTGCCCTTCACACCCTCAGTGGCCTGCAGGAGCGTGTCGCGCATGGCGGCCCTCAGGACCGCTCTAGCCGTAGAGATGTTTGAGCGTGAGCCGGTAGCTGTTACTGCTGGTGGTGGTTTAGTGATCTGTAGCGCGGAGACAAAGCCCAGCACTGACTCTCCGCTCCTGCTCCGGACTCCGGCACCCGGAGTCAATCCTATCCCATCATGCTCTTCAGTTACAACCCGGGACTGAGTCCATGTAAGAGTGAGCTTTCATTCTCCGCAGATTTCCAGAACTACCTCAGGACTCAGACTGGGAGCACGACCACCATCAACATCATCATCTGCACGGTGGACTACCTGCTGCGCCTACAGGTGACCGCGCCGCCCTGCGTGACGGGTACTGTGATGCTAGCCTTCACTCTGGTGTGACAGTGGGCAGAAAACGAGCCCTAGGACCAGTCAGGTGTTACTGTGTTGGGAAGATCCTGACCAATCAGGTCGGGTCTATTAGTACAGTAAGCTGCGTGCCTCGCCCCGCCTGCCTCTGTGCCTCGGTGCTACCCGGTTCCTCTCTGTGTGCAGGAGTCCATCAGCGATTTTTACTGGTATTATTCCGGAAAGGAGATCATAGACGAGCCGGGGAAGAGGAACTTCTCCAAGGCCATGACTGTCGCCAAGCAGGTGTTCAACAGTCTGACGGAGTACATCCAGGTGAGGCGGGCCTTCACAGACACCAGCTGAGGGAGCCGATAGCTCGGCTGGATTCAGAATGGTCCACTACTGTACCGCACACTGCACACTGCACACTGCATATCGCACACCACACAGTACATACCGCACACTGCATACTGCACACCGCACACTCCACACTGCATATCGCACACCACACACTACATACCGCACACTGCACATCGCACACTGCATACCGCACCCTGCATATCGCACACCGCAAACCGGACACTGCATACCACACACCGTACACTACATACCGCACACTGCATACTGCACACCACACACTACATACTGCACACTGCAAACCACACACCACACACTCCACAATGCATAACACACACCACACACTACATACCGCACACTGTACACCACACACTGCATACCGCACACTGCACACCACACACTACATACCGCACACTGTACACTGCGCACCACACACTGCATACCGCACATCGCACACTGCATATCGCACACCGCAAACCGGACACTGCATACCACACACCATACACTACATACCGCACACTGCACACCGCACACGTACACTGCATACCACACACTGCATACTGCACACTGCATACCGGACACAGCATACCGTACACTACATACCGCACACTTTACACCGCACACAGCACACTGCTTACTGCATACCGCACACTGCACACTCCAGCAGTATGTACTGCCCGTCCTCACTGACATCACATGCTGATGGGTAAAAATCTGTTAACCCGGTTTTATTATTAATCTCCCTCTCCCTCTCTCTCTCTCCCTCTCTCTCTCCCTCTCCCTCTCCCTCTCCCTCTCCCTCTCCCTCCCTCTCTCTCTCTCTCTCTCTCTCTCTCTCTCTCTCTCTCTCTCCCTTCCTCTCCCTCTCTCTCTCTCTCTCCCTCTCTCTCCCTCCCTCCCTCTCCCTCTCCCTCTCCCTCTCCCTCTCTCTCCCTCTCCCTCTCCCTCTCCCTCTCCCTCTCCCTCCCTCCCTCTCTCTCCCTCTCTCTCTCCCTCTCTCTCTCCTCCTCCCCTCCTCAGGGCCCGTGTACAGGTAATCAGCAGTCTCTGGCCCACAGCAGGTTGTGGGACGCTGTTGTCGGTTTCCTCCATGTCTTTGCTCACATGATGATGAAACTGGCTCAGGTGAGACTCGACCCCTCCCCGTTATAGACTCCCACTGTGTACGTAGATGCGACTCTGCTGTCTCTAGTCTGCTGCTGCGCGTCTGTAGACTGTAAACTCTGACTCTAGTGCCTCTAATGCTGCGCCTATATCCACTAAAGTGCTTCCTATACGCCCTAATACTCAGCTTCGTCTGACTAGCAGTGCGAGGGAAGGGCTATGAGCAGGGGCGCGTAGGCCGAGGCCGTTAGCGTGTTACATTCCTTTGTGAACCGTATGATGCTGTGGGATGTAATACTGTTCTTGCTCTGAACTGGAGGAATGTTTTAATAATTAATACAACTGTCTTTCACATGCTCTGTGCAGGGGAGAGTATGTATCACTCTATTTCTCTATCCAGTGACTGGCTGTGTGTTTGGCCCTCTCTCCACCCCAGCTCTCCACACTCAGAGTGTCTAATCCACCGCCGAGCCCAGAGAGCAGGATCCCCGGAGGCTCGTGGCTCAGCCAAGCCCGGGCTTATCTGCTGAGGTGTTAGAGGGGGGTCTCTCACTGACAGACAAACCCGGCTCCAGTGTTTCATCTGACCCAAACGACCAAATTCAGTTGGATTTGAAATCTGTCCTCAGGTGGACTAGTTATATCCCATTCAGCAGTCTAGCCCCGCCCACTCACGCTGGAGCTACGAGGAGTGCTCTAGTATAGACTCTGTAAATATATAAAGTCAAGAATGCACTGCCTGCGACACATTCCAGAAAAGTTGGGGGCGTGGCCATTTGTTACTCGGACCATTGCGGTGTGAAGATGGTACCGGTCCTGAAAGTGGACCGTGTTATGCTAGTCTCAGGGTGTACAGCCGTATAGGACCTTTACTGCTCCTCATAGTGTCTCAGCGTTTATAATAGGAGGCGAGTCAGCCTAGAACCAGGTGGGTCAGTCTGGCACCAGTCATGTTGGTCTAGAACCAGGTGGGTCGGCCAAGCGCCAGGCAAATCAGTCTATCATTAGGCAGGTCAGTCTAGTGCCAGGCGGGTCAATCTAGCGCCAGGCGGGTCGGCCAAGTGCCAGGCAAGTCGGCCAAGTGCCAGGCAAGTCCGTCTAGCACCAGACAGGTCAGTCTAGAGCCAGACAGGTCAGTCTAGTACCAGGCGGGTCAGTCTAGAGCCAGACAGGTCAGTCTAGTACCAGGCGGGTCAGTCTAGAGCCAGACAGGTCAGTCTAGTGCCAGGCAGGTCAGTCTAGTGCCAGGCGGGTCAGTCTAGAGCCAGGCAGGTCAGTCTAGTGCCAGACAGGTTAGTCTAGTGCCAGGCGGGTCAGTCTAGCAACAGACAGGTCAGTCTAGAGCCAGACAGGTCAGTCTAGAGCCAGACAGGTCAGTCTAGTGCCAGGCAGGTCAGTCTGGAGCCAGACGGGTCAGTCTAGTGCCAGACGGGTCAGTCCAACACCAGGCGGGTCAGTCCAGCACCAGGTGGACCGTCCCGGATGTTCTGGAGTGTGTTGCAGGTTAAGCTGATCAGGGAGCTCATTACACACCACACCTCTCTACCTTCACATTCCTGAGACAGCCCGTTTGATCATGGCACATGAACCCACACAAAGTGGGGTAAAGATCAGTGGGCAGGGACCCCACCTGGCAGTGCGTATGTACCGGTGAGGAGGCGGTGCGGCAGGTGGATCAGACAGCTTGAGAGGGAAATGGGGGCTGCTCAGCCCCTTCTGATGAAGACGTGTCCTTTAACCACATACCTGTCCGTACTGACACTGATCAGGGCTGGGCAGAGCTCAACACTACATCAGCAGCTGTAATCTGACCACACACCTGGACATGTGTCATCCCAGTGCTAGGTGTGTTTAGGTGTTGCTAAGGTATCAGGTGAGCCTGTAGCGGACCCTCTGCCCAGCCCTGAAGCCTGTCGCCTGGGTCCGTTCTGTTCTGCCCCGTTTGTGGTACCCATCCTGTTCTGTGTGGACTTGTTCTCCCCGTTGTAGCTTCAGTGGTTCCGTGTTCTAGCGTTTCTACTTTTAACCTGGGTTTGGAAATAAGCTTGGTGTTTTCTGGGCATGGATTTAACCCGCCGTTCAGATGGCATAACCACACCTGTAATCCTCAGCATCCGTACCTGCCGTCCTCAGCGGTCAGTTTGATGTTTTGGTTGCATCCTGGAACAGCAAGTGGTCCTGCCAGCCTGAAGGTCCTGCACCCGGCTCCGCTTGGCTCGTTAAATCGGTTTCACGTTGGCTGTGTTATGGTTGAAAGTCTTCAGGGTGTGGTTAGGAGACTGGCACATGCCACCAGGCAGTAGGACGGTATGTTCTGTTTCAGGACTCGAGTCAGATCGGCCTGCTGAAGGAGCTGCTGGACCTGCAGAAGGACATGGTGGTCATGCTGCTCTCTCTGCTGGAGGGTGAGGATAAGTGTGGATCCAGTAGATCCAGATTTACAGCGGTGCCTGATTCTATCGGCCTACGTTCGTACAGGCCGTGTCTCAGTCAGAGGCCCAAGTCTGAACCTTCTCATGAGCCGTACAGTGTTGTATATGAAATACGATATGATGTTGGTCGCCTGGTAACCTGAGCGAGGTTGTTACGCTTGTTCCTCAGGTAACGTCGTGAACGGAACAATCGCTCGTCAGATGGTGGACATGCTGGTAGAATCTTCCAGCAACGTGGAGATGATCCTAAAGTTCTTCGACATGTTCCTGAAACTGAAGGACATCGTGGCTTCAGACGCTTTCCGAGACTATGTCACCGACCCCAGAGGTCTGATTTCCAAGAAGGACTTCCAGAAAGCCATGGACAGCCAGAAGCAGTACACGCCATCGGAGATCCAGTTCCTCCTGTCCTGCTCCGAGGCGGACGAGAACGAGATGATCAACTACGAGGAGTTCGCCAGCCGCTTCCAGGAGCCGGCCAAGGACATCGGCTTCAACATCGCCGTTCTGCTGACCAACCTCTCCGAGCACGTTCCTCATGACACCAGGCTGCAGAACTTCCTGGAGCAGGCCGAGAGCGTCCTGAACTACTTCCGGCCGTTCCTGGGCCGCATTGAGATCATGGGTGCCAGCAGGAAGATCGAGAGGGTCTACTTTGAGATCAGCGAGGTGAACCGACGCCAGTGGGAGATGCCGCAGGTCCGCGAGTCCAAGCGGCAGTTCATCTTTGACGTGGTGAACGAGGGCGGAGAGTCGGAGAAGATGGAGCTGTTCGTGAACTTCTGCGAAGACACCATTTTTGAAATGAACATCGCTTCCCAGATTTCGGAGCAGGAGGAAGAGGAGAGAGGAGAAGACTTTGAAGAACTGACGGAGGGAGGAGAGGGCGGAGGAGGAAACGATGAAGAAGGCGGAGGAGAAAACGGTGAACCAGAATCCAGCTCCGCTTTCGCAGACTTCCTCAACAGCATGCTCAACTTCTTCGGGATGTTCACCTTCCGGAACCTTCGCAGGCAGTACCGGAGACTCCGGAAGATGACCGTAAAGGAGATGGTTGTTGGCATCGCCACCTTCCTCTGGACCATCCTCCTGGGCATCTTCCATTTCATCTACAGCGTGTGTAAAGGACTGTTCCTGCTCGTCTGGCACACTCTGTTCGGCGGCAGTTTGGTGGAAGGAGCCAAAAACATCACAGTGACCGAAATCCTGGCCAGCATGCCGGATCCCACTCAGGACGAAGTGCATGGAGACCTGCCTGGAGAACCTGGAGGTGGGGAAGAGCAAGATACCGGAGGAGTGATGGACTCAGCAGAAGCAGCAGGCGGAGAGGAGGAAGACGAGGAGAGCACAGAGAAGGACGTCGGGAAAATCCCCGGCATCGATACTCCAGGCGGTCTGGGGGATATGGGAGACACGACTCCCATCGAACCTCCGACTCCAGAAGGTTCTCCTTTAACCAAGAGGAAGCTGGTATGGCATCCCGGAGTAACGTCCTCAGTCATCACTGTATGATTGGTTGTTGAGGTTAATGTGTTGAGACAGTTTAGGGTGAAGCCTGGCACGTCCCTTTCCTCTCCATCCCTGAAAGTCTCAGGTCCGTTGTGGACGGGATTAGTTTTCCGTGGGGAGGTGATTATTCCCAGTGTTGGTCAGGGATTATAACGGCCCTGTAACACCTGCAGCCTAAACAGTGACTTCACCTTGCAACGCGCAACTGAATAGGCTTTACTCGGTGATCGTTTGATCTAGCATCGTATAGGTGATCGCTTGATCTAGCATCGAATAGGTGATCGTTTGATCTAGCATCGAATAGGTGATCGTTTGATCTAGCATCGAATAGGTGATCGTTTGATCTAGCATCGAATAGGTGATCGTTTGATCTAGCATCGAATAGGTGATCGTTTGATCTCGCATCGAATAGGTGATCGTTTGATCTAGCATCGAATAGGTGATCGTTTGATCTAGCATTGAATAGGTGATCGTTTGATCTAGCATCGAATAGGTGATCGTTTGATCTAGCATTGAATAGGTGATCGCTTGATCTAGCATCGAATAGGTGATCGCTTGATCTAGCATCGAATAGGTGATCGTTTGATCTCGCGTCAAATAGGTGATCGTTTGATCTAGCATCGAATAAGTGATCGTTTGATCTAGCATTGAATAGGTGATCGCTTGATCTAGCATCAAATAGGTGATCGTTTGATCTAGCATTGTATAGGTGATCGTTTGATCTAGCATCGAATAGGTGATCGTTTGATCTCGCATCGAATAGGTGGTCGTTTGATCTAGCATCGAATAGGTGATCGTTTGATCTAGCAACAAATAGGTGATCGTTTGATCTAGCATTGAATAGGTGATCGTTTGATCTAGCATCGTATAGGTGATCGTTTGATCTAGCATCGTATAGGTGATCGTTTGATCTAGCATCGTATAGGTGATCGTTTGATCTAGCATCGAATAGGTGATCGTTTGATCTAGCATCGAATAGGTGATCGTTTGATCTAGCATCGAATAGGTGATCGTTTGATCTAGCATCGAATTGGTGATAGTTTGATCTTGCATCGAATAGGTGATCGTTTGATCTAGTATCGTCTAGGTGATCGTTTGAATAGGTGATCTAGCATCAACACGCTAAGCGGCGTGTGGTGTGTGTGTTTCAGCAGCCAGAAGAAGCTGGAGGTGAACAGGCGGCCGCTGCCGAGGAGCCTCCACCTGAGCCGGAGAAAGCCGAGTGAGTGAAGCTCGTACCGAGCCCGGTCTGGGGAATCAGCATGGCGGGTTTCTCAGTCTTTAGTGAGCGCTGCTGTCCAAACCTCTCGCCTGCCGTGCTTGTGTGTCATCGCTCTTCCTTTCCCACAGCACTGAAAACGGGGAGAAGGCTGAAAAGGAGGCGGAGGCCAGGGCAGAGGAGCCGGAGGAGAAGGAGAAGGTGGAGAAGACCAGCAAAGCTAAGAAAGAGAAGAAACCGGCCAAAGACGAAGGGTTCGAGCTCTGGAACGAGCTGGACGTCCAAAGGAATAAATTCATGGTAGAGACGAAGGAGAGCGGGGGGTCGGGTCTGATCCCGAACCGGGGTTTATGATCAGATCGGCTTTACCTGCTCAGCTAACTTTCCCTTTCCTCCCCAGAACTATCTCTCCCGAAACTTCTACAACCTCCGCTTCCTGGCTCTGTTCATCGCCTTCGCTCTGAACTTCATCCTGCTCTTCTACAGGGTCCGGCACCTTCGTACTTTACTGCTCCCGGTTGTGTGTGTGGAGGGATGGAATCACACGGCCTGGCCAAAGAAAGGTCACACACTCTAATGTCCAGTTGGACCGCCTTTAGATATGAGGCGGACGTTCCCGCAGCGTTCCTGGATTAGTTTTGATCCAGGATCCTGTACTGATGATGGGAGAGTTGAACCACTAGATAAAGTCCTCCCCAGTGTATCCGGAGCGCTCCCAGTGGGGCTAGGGTCAGGGCTCTGGGGTGGTCAGTTCATGTGTTCAGATGGTTTGGAACACTCCGGAATAGGGTCAGTCTGGACTCATCAGACCACATGACCTTCCTCTGCCACTCCAGGGTCCAGTCCCTAACAGACTGATGGTCTTCTCATGTCCACTCCGCTGTTTATTCCCGATCCTGGGAGTTCCGGTTGTGTGGGAACGATCTTCCTGTCACTGTTAAACGCAGTCGGGAATTCTACTGTCCGGTTTTACCTTCGCCAGGTGTGAGAGATATCCAGTCACGTTCATTCAGGATCTCCTTCTGTGGAGTTCCTGGTTCTCCTCTCTCCGTCCAGGTGTTAGTTCAGAACCCAGTTCCAGTCATTCCAGGTTCTCCTTAGTGACTGTCCGTGCTGGATGCAGGACAGTGATCTGACCTGTGTCTGGAACTCAGTAAGATCTGTTCCAGGATGATGGAATACGTCCTCCGACATGGTGGTATAGGGAATGAGAAGCTGCTGGCTGTGTTAGTTTGATTGGCGGTAGAACACAGTAATCGCTGCAGATCATCCAATCAGAGCCTCTGAAGGAGATTTTAGGAGGACCCTTGTTTGGCCAAGCCGGTGATCTGATTTCTGACCTGTGGGGAAGTAGCTTGTGCAGTAGTAGGGGTTTTTCAGAGCAGTCTTTGGAGAGTCGAGTCATAATTAAAGTAAACAGGAATCACATTTATAAAATAATAATTACATTTTAAAAATGAAAGGTTCGGTCCTGCACTGAAGCTACCAGGCTAATGTAGCTAGCGCACAGCTGCAGAACCAGAACCGGTTAGAGGGTATCGCTTCATCAGGTGTGTGTTCTCGGTCCTGTCCGTCCAGGTGTCGGACACTCCTCCAGGTGATGAGTTTGAGGGTTCTGGGCTGTTTGAAGGTTCTGGGCTGTTTGACGGCTCTGGGGAGGAGATGGACGGCTCCGGAGCGGAGGATGGTGGTGACGATGAGGAGGAGGAAGGGCCCGTGTATTACTTTCTGGAGGAGAGCACCGGATACATGCAGCCCACACTGGCCTTCCTCGCCGTCCTCCACACCGTCATCTCCTTCATCTGCATCATCGGATACAACTGCCTCAAGGTTTACCTCCCTCCGAGACAGCCCGGCACACACACAC
>JAMWET010002619.1:0-108291 GCA_024036415.1 Prochilodus magdalenae
GGATTTGTGTGGACAGACATCATTAAATTTGGGTTGCAATGTAAATGATACAGGCATCAACAACGACATAGCAAATCCCAGCACTTCCATTCCTCTGGGTTTGTTACGAGTGACACACAAGACACTTTGACATGTGATTTGAGCAGCCAGAAACAAACCCATAAAAATCGGAGTGGAGTTGCATGGATGCAATGCGCAAACTCGTATTGTGTCTGTGTATATTGCTGACTACCCTATCAACATTGAATTAGGATACAATCCAGACATGGCAGATTTGGACTCGCAATCTGAACAAGGCTAGTCCGTTAAGCACACAACTCACTTGACTTTTTTAAACACTTCATCATCAGAAGACACATCTTCCAGCGCATGCCTTGGGACTTTGCCTGGCGCACGTCTGCCATCTGGTTTCACCTGGTGTGCTGTTGACAAAGAACCAAAGACTATTTTACAAACATGAGTTAATACAAATCAATTCTTACATACACTGTATTTATTAATTTTAATATGCTTACATCATTTTATAACAACCTAATGTAAATGTAAATAACAGTTTTATAATATGGAAGTCTAAGGAGACATACGAATATCTACAAACACTACCAGTCAAAAGTTTAGACACACCCACCTAAATGTATGTATCTGGTGATCTTAAAGACTCTACAGTCGTACACTGAACAGCTCCACCTGATGAGAGTCTGAACCAGTCCATATCCTGATACACCACATCTACTCCTGATGTACACAGTATGATCCTCCTCCATATCTCCACCTCTAATATATATTTAGTGGTGTAAAAACTTTGATCTCTTTTTCTGCACAGTGTAAAAGCTCTAGTTCTCCTTTCAGGTTAGTGAATATTCATGATGGACCGACTAATAGAATCGCTCCAAACCTGCTTAGTAATAAACCTTGTTCTATCAGCTCCACTGCAGGGTAAGGAAGCTGGTTCCTCCTCCTGTACAGCTCCATTCTGGAGGGTTTTAAGGTGGACTGGATAATTCCAGGAGGGCTAGTTTATAGTTTGGTGTCTTCACTTTTATTCTACAGTAAAGCATTAAGATAAATGTAAGGATAACTTTGAGAGGAGCCGTCTAAACTTTAGACTATTTGTTTTTCCTAGTGAAAGTGTTCCTTAAAGTGTTTGTGTAGTTTTATGGTTCAGTATGTTATATGTTAAGTGTGCATTAATTATGATCTACTGTTTCACACACTGCTCCTCATTAAATCCTATTAATTAGGACTTACGAACCTCTCTTTGAAGGAGACATGCAGTTGGACAGTGTTATGCAAATACTGATGATAACCACGGTATGAGAATATTATATATACATATACATATATATATATATATATATATATATATATATATATATATATATACACACACACACACACACACACACACACCCTCGCCTTGCTGCTGCTGCTAGTCTGACAAAGGCTAGCGTTTGTTCCCCACAGGCTATTAGCTACTAGCCTCCTGTTCCTCATAACGAGCCCACCTACACCTCATTAACACCTTTATCCCCATATAACAGGAAACTTAAATTAACCCATTCGGCAAATATGAGAAACAGTGACTCCGAGGACCAGGAATAAGCTAGCCCAGCCAGAAAGGACTCTACCCCAGTCAGGCCTAGTCGGCTGGAAACGTCATTTTGCATGGGGGCAGTTAACCGGCAAAGCAGCTAACAGCTAAATGGATGCCATTATCATTTCCACCAATGCTAGCATTTACGTTAGCAACATGCTAGCAGTAAAAAAAATCTCTCTGGTGAATAAAATAAAAAGCTTCGTGGTAAATTCTTACCCAGGTAATTCTCTTTATCCGAACTGGAGTCACTCAGCACTCTGCGCTGCTGAAACGGGGCCGGCGAGGAGACACTGTCACCGGCTTTGTCTTTTTGGAAGCGGAATCTATCTAGATTGAACAGACTCATCGCTGTCTCTGTGTACAGCAGCGTTCACCAGCTAGCGCGGTTAGCTTACTCACAGCAAGGGGCTTTAAGACTAGCGAGGCTAATAGGTCTCCTAATGGGCTCGTGCAGCTGAAACAGTCTCTCCTTTTCTGACAGAAACTAACCAATATCACTCCATTCTTGTCTACTGTATACAAACGCAGTACTGACACGGCCAAACACCGGAGCAGTGAGCGAGTCTCCGAGGCGGTAAACCGTAAAAGCCTATGAACGAAAGAAAGGATGCTGGGTTACACCGGTGAAGCTCATTCCCGCCACAAGCGAGCCCGCGTCACCTCCCCGTCATGTCTACAAACCAATAGGAACGCAGCACGCAGGCAGAAGCTGATTCCAGATCAGCAGAAACTGCCAGCATCTTCGGGGGTTGCCAGATCCAGCATTATTAAACCGGAATATCACCGAGATTTATGCCTAATTCAATTTAATGTGGAGATGTGGATTAAATATGGATACAATCAAACAGCATGGCTTATTGTGAAATGTGTGTGTATATACTATTATCATTTCAGGAACAGAACTCAACTCAGTTTAGGTGTAGTGTCTCTCTCAGTCCACCAGTCTTTAATAGAAGCTCATTAATTACTCTGGCACTGATGTTCATAAACACAGAACATTGAAGAACATTTTCCATTAGCTAGAACCAAGCTCTGTCCAACAGGTCAAAACAAGCTCTACACTACACTACACTAACACACTACTTACAGTACACTAACGCATTACACTTACTGAGTTACTGTACACCAACACGCTACTTACAGCACACTAACACATTACACTTACTGAGTTACTGTACACCAACACGCTACATACAGCACACTAACACATTACACTTACCGAGTTACTGTACACCAACACACTACTTACAGCACACTAACACATTACACTTACTGAGTTACTGTACACCAACACGCTACTTACAGCACACTAACGCATTACACTTACCGAGTTACTGTACACCGACACACTACTTACAGCACACTAACACATTACACTTACTGAGTTACTGTACACCAACACACTACTTACAGCACACTAACACATTACACTTACTGAGTTACTGTACACCGACACACTACTTACAGCACACTAACACATTACACTTACTGAGTTACTGTACACCAACACACTACTTACAGCACACTAACACATTACACTCACTGAGTTACTGTACACCGACACACTACTTACAGTACACTAACACATTACACTTACCAAATTACTGTACACCGACACACTACTTACAGCACACTAACGCATTACACTTACTGAGTTACTGTACACCAACTGCCTACGTACAGTACTCTAACGCATCACACTTACTGAGTTACTGTACACCAACACACTACTTACAGTACACTAACACATTACACTTACTGAGTTACTGTACACCAACACACTACTTACAGTACACTAACACATCACACTTACTGAGTTATTTTACACCAACACGCTACTTACAGCACACTAACGCATTACACTTACTGAGTTACTGTACACCAACACCCTACATACAGTACACTAACACATTATACTTACTGAGTTACTGTGCACCAACACGCTACTTACAGCACACTAACACATTACACTTACTGAGTTACAGTACACTAACACATTACACTTACTGACTTACTGTACACCAACACACTACTTACAGTACACTAACACATTACACTGACTGAGTTACTGTACACCAACACGCTACTTACAGCACACTAACACATTACACTTACCGAGTTACTGTACACCAACACACTACTTACAGCACACTAACACATTACACTTACTGAGTTACTGTACACCAACACACTACTTACAGCACACTAACACATTACACTTACCGAGTTACTGTACACCGACACACTACTTACAGCACACTAACACATTACACTTACTGAGTTACTGTACACCAACACACTACTTACAGCACACTAACACATTACACTTACTGAGTTACTGTACACCGACACACTACTTACAGCACACTAACACATTACACTCACTGAGTTACTGTACACCGACACACTACTTACAGTACACTAACACATTACACTTACCGAATTACTGTACACCGACACACTACTTACAGCACACTAACGCATTACACTTACTGAGTTACTGTACACCAACTGCCTACGTACAGTACTCTAACGCATCACACTTACTGAGTTACTGTACACCAACACACTACTTACAGTACACTAACACATTACACTTACTGAGTTACTGTACACCAACACACTACTTACAGTACACTAACACATTACACTCACTGAGTTACTGTACACCAACACACTACTTACAGTACACTAACACATCACACTTACTGAGTTATTTTACACCAACACGCTACTTACAGCACACTAACGCATTACACTTACTGAGTTACTGTACACCAACACCCTACATACAGTACACTAACACATTATACTTACTGAGTTACTGTACACCAACACGCTACTTACAGCACACTAACACATTACACTTACTGAGTTACAGTACACTAACACATTACACTTACTGACTTACTGTACACCAACACACTACTTACAGTACACTAACACATTACACTCACTGAGTTACTGTACACCAACACACTACTTACAGTACACTAACACATTACACTGACTGAGTTACTGTACACCAACACACTACTTACAGTACACTAACACATTACACTGACTGAGTTACTGTACACCAACACACTACTTACAGTACACTAACACATTACACTTACCGAGTTACTGTAACTGGACAAACATTCTCTGAACGTCTCCTCTCCGGAACACAGAATTAAAGTGCTGATTTGTTCCAAAATGAAACCTCCCTGATGAATAGAGCTTCTGGGTTTGAGGACACTTGATGATACAGTACACCAGTAAATTAGTAAAGTCTCTCCAGCCTGCACAAGGAGTCTAATGTCAAACTGTCCACTAGGTGTCAGGCTTTCATAAGAAAGATTTGGTTGTGTCACTTCAGTCGCCTTTTTCTGCCTGTCCAGAAGGGGGCACCACAGAGCAAGAGGTTGGTGGAGCAGCAGGCTATTGCATAAGGGAGATAGGTATCCATGCGTGGCTCAGTGCTTTACAAAGGCAGCAGATTGGTCCATTAACTAGAAGGTTATGTTGCATTTTGACCTGAGCAGGGCAGATATTAGTTCAAATGAGGTAACACGGAACACCATTTTGGGATAGATGTGCAATATTCGTCATTGTTAATCCCATTTATGATTATAATAAGATGAGCCCAGTTATAATGGGGGATTGTTCCTGTAACTGTTCATTTGTAGCAGGATTTAAAATTAGTTTTTTATATTTACGCATTTAGCTGATGCTCTAATCCAGAGTGACTTACAAAGTTATTCGTATTACAGGTAGACCAATGTAGTGTCAGGAGTCTTACCCAAGGACTCTTATTCATGTAGCACAGCATAGTCATCCAGGAATCAAACGCACATGTGGGGAGGTTAGTTTCCTGGCGGGTAGTGGTGTTACCCACTGAGCCATATCTTTCTAAACATCCAAACCCAACATTATTAATAAAATGTTTGACAGTTGTTCTCAGACGAATCACTTTTGAAATAATTCACACTAGTCGGTAGAAATATTGGCAGTAAGTGTTTAACAAGTGTGCAAATCAAAACTAATCCAGGTATATTGGTCACATATAGATATATACGTATATATATTTCACTGCTAGTTGTACGGTGTATGAATATATGACTATATATATATATATATATATATATATATATACATAGTCATACACAATGCATTGACAACTACCTGCTCACATTAACCAATAAGATAGAATATCTAAAATATTAATAAAAATGAGTCACCAGTGGCTGAAACTTACATACCTCCATAAGCACTAATAACAGCTGTGACTGGATTTGCCATGGACTGGATAAGTTTCTGGATGTAGCCACATAAATGTTTAGACACTCTTACATCAAAGAATTGGACAGTTGGTCCAGATTTGGTGGATGCCTTCCCTGGCACAATCCCGAGGAGAATTCCCTGTAGACTTGGATTTTAGCCACTGCTGGTAGACCCGTATGACCGTACGCTTCCATACACCTGCAGATTCAGCTACTTCCTTCACACTATGGTCTTTGGCCACGCCCACACGCAGTCACTCCTTTTAGCCCATCATTAACATCTGCTCTGGAGCCATTTTCCACACATGGAACGAGACATTCCCTGCACTGTAGCACCTCTTCTCAATCTATGGATCCCGTCACTCACACCCCACAGGGATTCATATCCCCATCATCCTCATGTATCTGCCTGAGCCTGAAGTTACTACCACCTTAAACACTCAAGGTGACTCGTTTTTTGGTCCGGTAAGCCTATAAAAAAATGTAAATTATATAGATGCAAATTATACACTTCAGTTATTAATGTCTGACATAATAAACCCTGTTGCTCCATATAACTCCAGTGTTAGCTTTAGTGTTAGCTCATCTGAACCTCCTTTTAGTCACAGGTGGAGTGATTAGAGTTTCTGGATAGGGTTTCCTATATATAATGTATATATTTAATTTATTGCCAAGCAAAAAAACATTTAATTTCAATTTCAATTCTAAAATATTTTTCTATGTAGGCCTTTACTTCAGCGTGCTCCTTACATTCCTTGTATGGTACTGAACAGTTTAGTCTGTACAGATAACAGGAAGCCTGAGCTGAAAACTGGACAGGCATAGCAAAAGTAAATGGGACTTTATCTGGTCAGAGCGTTGCAATTGGTCAATCACCCCTGGAATGCTTACCAGAGAATTTGTGGTGAGGGGAATAAGTGGTTTTACGTCATGTGATTATGATGAGATGTTCTAAGCTAGTACTGTGCAAAATTCACAGGTGACCTCCAACCAGCATTCACCTCCATTATGTCATGAGTAATCTGACACCAACACAAATTTGCAAAATGTAAATGTAAATGTTTTTTTATGTGACGAGTTCACATTATTAGTATTTTAAATATAGAAATATAGTAATATAAACCACACAAAAACATTCTGTATTCAAAAATATAAATATATCCCCACCAGTGGCCTGGGGCCCCTGAAGGTATATATTTATATTTTTGAATATAGAAGGTTTCCTGCTTCGAGAGGCTCTTATCCAGAGCGACTTACAACCGTGCTTAGTGTTCCATTGGAAAATATTCCAGCTAGTACAGGAAGTGTAGAGCCTAAAACTCACCATGAGCTCCGACACTGTCTGAACAAGGGCCAGTGGTGATACCTAGAGAGATCATTACACAGACATATATAAGGCAAAAGTGCACTACTTGGCAACCCCAGCCCAGTGCTCATACCTATAGAGAAGAAACGGTCATTATAAGTGCAACACAAGTACATTCACATAACTTACACATCTACTAGTGCTCACTCACTTAAATGCAAGAGGTACTTACTTAAAGCTCCTTGTGGTTTCTTGGATTAAATTGATTTTGAGCAGCTGTAAACGACGTAAACCACAAGGCATTTTAAGGGATTGTGATATAGTTCCCTGTGTAGAACTTCCTGATCACTTCCTGCCCTCCATCTGCAGTTCAGGCCATAGCAAAGCAGTGACATGAGTCATTTGCCAGTAACCCAGTCATGCAAGTCAGTGGTCGTCTGAGTTTTCAGATGCTAGAGGGCGCTGCAGAGCGAGACCAAAATGAACAAGTACCTATGCAGATTTTGAGTGAAATTAATAAAAACAATATATTACACAAAATTATTATTATGCACAGAAATGCACCTGTTTTCTGAACACAAAGTATATATTCTTTTTAAACATGGTTGATGTGTCATACAGTGCTATTTGTATGTCCATGGCAATGCATTCACTAGCAGCAATGCTAGCATGCTATTCTGCCCAGAACCTTTTTCCTGTAGAAATAGGAAAAGATGTTGGTAACTTTACGTTGATATCTTAATGGAACACATCCTTCTGCTTTACATAATGAAAGGAAGTTTATGTATAATAGCTCAAAACGTTTTTTTGTTTGTTTGTTCTTAGCCATTTAGCTCTAATCACCTCTATTCATTAAGGACTTACTTGTAAGAGCACTCTAGCATTTCAGAGTCAGTAGCTGGTATAACTGAAGAAACAGGAAATGGCCCGTCACCTGCAAACTGACTTACTTCACCCCTGAAGGAACACTGCTGAAATAAGATGAATTACGTTTCAGGTGGTAGTAACTTCAGGCTCCTACAGATGGCGCTGCAAAAGAACAATTGGACTATAAATACCTGCGGGGTGTGAGTGACAGGATCCATAGATTGGGAAGAGGTGCTACAGTGCAGAGAATGTCTCGTTCCATGCGTGGAAAATGGCTCTAAAGCAGATGTTAATGATTGGCTAAAAGTAGTGACTGCATGTGGGCGTGGCCAAAGACCATAGTGTGAAGGAAGTAGCTGAATCTGCAGGTGTATGGAAGCGTACGGTCATACGGGTCTACCAGCAGTGGATAAAATCCCAGTCTACAGGGAATTCTCCTCTGAACTGTGCCAGGAAAGATATCCACCAAATCCGATCCATATCAAATCCAATCCTAGCTGTTATTGGCACTCGTGGAGGTATTAGACGCTATGAGGTACGTCTCAGTCACAGGTACGGTAAGTTTGCACCGAAAAGCACTGGACACATTAAAAAGTTCACCTCAAAATCCATTCAGATCAACGTCTGCTGTGTTCCACTTTTTACTAAACAGATCATGTGACGAGTTTGCCTACATTGGTCAGCCTCAGATGAACAAAGCCGTCAATCTCCTCTTACCCAGATTACAAATCACCAAATACTCGTGATCACCTCCGCAGACAATGTGATGATTAATATTTGCCCCTCATGCTTGGGAACTCTTTGGACACCAGTTTTTGGCACCAATGGTGACCATTACCCATAGGGCCAAATGGCAGTGGAGCCAAGATAAGAAAGTACACCCAGCACAGCGTACAGTCCCGAATTGTGCTAACTGGCCCATGCTGCCGCCACTCAGTCTCCCCTGGCTTGTCTCTATGGAGACCCCTATAACTTACACCAGTGCCATGCAGACAATGGCCGCTGTGACACTGAGTTTGATCAGAGTTCTGACCTCTCACAGCGGGGCCCCGAAATCATGGCTCCCTCTAAAGTTTTCCTGCATTTTTGTTACATAGATAAACCTCATTAAAAAGGTAATCTGGGTATGACCCAAGGCTGATCTAATAAATATAGCCGAGCTGTCATAGCAAAGCCTTGTGTCTTCAAAAGAGCAACTCTACAAAAGCGTGAAAGGACATTCTTAATTTTAAAGTACGTTCAAGAATTTTAATCCGAGCACATTTGGGTTATTTCTATAGGCCCATTCTTCAATCTCAATACACAGGGTATCATATTCAAACGAGTGTAATGAAAAAAACAATGAGTAAAAAAATGGGCAATGAGGTTTTGATGTGGTGGTAAGAACACTGTAGTGTGTAAGGAGCATTGCTACAGTGGTATAGACATGCATCTATAGCTTCACTGATTTTGCTATTAGCAACTCTATGCTATAAACCACCTCTGATGTGAATATCACATAGGCTTGATGCACCAGTGACACTCATGACTGGACAGAAAGTTGGTCATCTGGTCAGCAGTAAGCTGGACCTCAGGGCAGCAATTGGGAATGGGCTCAACCCTATAGACCACCATTTTGCCAGGGTACAGGACACAACTCCACATAACGAGGCTTGTTTTGGAAGCTAGGGAGCGCCCGCTCGAGACTGACCCGCTATCCCTGTCACTGAGTCTGTCACTATCCAGTCTCCATGGCTCCCCACTCGTCCGAGACCCGACGGCGGCGGGGACTACCTTATCACCGTGGCAACATGTCTGGGATCTGACCCCCCCCACCCCCCTCGATTCTGTAAAACACAATGCAGCCCCCACCTCTCAGCAAGATCATCAAAAAATTAATTGCCATTGTGCCATTCTAAATCCATCATACATTATCTAACAGCTGTCAGAGTGAGGTTAAAAATGGCAGAGAGAGATAAAGGCCACAACTGAATGATGGTGATGTATTGGGGTGGTTTTATGATTAAATGTAGGTGGTGAGATGCTACATGAGATAAATACTTTAAGTCTGAGTGACATGACACTTCCAGTCACAGTTTAGGCATGGCTACTCATAGAAGGTTCTCCTCCTTTACATATTAAAGCTGTACTATAGAATAAAAGTGAAGGCATCAAACTATAAACTAGCCCTCATGGAATTATACAGTCCACCTTAAAACCCTCCAGAATGGAGCTGTATAGGAGGATGAACCAGCTTCCTTACCCTGCAGTGGAGCTGATAGAACAAGGTTCATTACTAAGCAGGTTTGGAGCGATTCTATTGGTCGGTCCATCATGAATATTCACTAAGCTGAAAGGAGAACTAGAGCTTTTACACTGTGCAGAAAAAGAGATCAAAGTTTTTACACCACTAAATATATATTAGAGGTGGAGATATGGAGGAGTATCATACTGTGTACATCAGGAGTAGATGTGGTGTATCAGGATATGAACCGGTTCAGACTCTCATCAGGTGGAGCTGTTAGGTGTACGACTATAGAGTCTTTAAGATCACCAACTACATCCGTTTGGTCTCAGTGTTTAAGAGTTGTAATGCACAGGTCCAGTACATTGATTCTTTTTATTATTATGATGTACTGTATGGTATATAGGCAGTATGTATTATTCAATGTATGTTGAAAGTGGTATAAATTATGTTCTACATATTAGTTATGTATATATCTCAACATGCATTAAAAGTGTGTTAGAAAGTCGGAAATCATTTGGTTATATGAACACATCCATCCATACAAATAAACAAACAAACAAACAAACCGATATGGTTTTTAAATGTCTCTATGTGGGTATTTGTACCTATAAGTTGTGTGTATATGGCTATATGAGTCTGTATGTGTCTATATGCTATTGGTTGCTAAATGCCTATATGTGGCTATATGTGTCTATATGCAGTACGTATATATATATATATATATACATATTTAATATATATATATATATATATATATATATATATATTAAATGTAGGTGGTGATATAGTGGTGATATGGTGCATGAGATAAATACATTAAGTTTGAGTGACATGACACTTCCAGTCACAGTTTAGGCACGCATTATACATCTGGATAGTGACAGACTATATATATATATTTAGTTTATTTACAGCATATGATATGTGTATAGGCACACACACACACACACAAATATATATATATATATATATATATATATATATATATATATATATATATATATATATATATATATATATATATTTGTGTGTGTGTGTGTGCCTATACACATATCATATGCTGTAGGTTGCTATATGCCTATGTGTGTTTTATGCTTTAGCTTGCTAAACACCTATATTTGTATATACGTGTCTATATGCAGTATGTATATATATATATATATATATATATATATATATATATATATATATATATGACTATGTGTGCCTACATGCTGTAGGTTGCTAAATGCCTATATTTGGCTATATGTGTCTATGTGCTGTGTGTGGCTATATGGATATATGGCTATATGTAACTATATGCTGTAGGTTGCTAAATGCCTATATTTGGCTATATGTATCTTATATGTGGTTATAGGTTTAGTTTATGTTTAGGATCAATGGTAATGTCCAAATGAGGCACAAGGCAGCACAAAATATGGAAATGGGTGGGGTGGATTTGAGGAGGTGGCTGTAGTGGTGGTGGTGGTGGGAGGAACAAGTGAAGAGACATCACGTCGCCCAGTCAGGACAGTGCCTATCATGAGAACAACACCCTTTTCCAAGCATGACAATAGTGAGTGTATGTTTATGTATGTATGTGCGTGTACGGTAAGTGACAGTGTCTCCCTACACTCCAGCGAGGGGTCGTACCCTGGCGGGCAGAGGCCCAGGGTGGTGCTGCTGGGGATTTTTAATTAAATCAGGCCACAATGAGCGAGGCATGGCAGAGAGCAGGGGGAGGAAGGGGAGGAGGGTTGTGCTGGGGTTACTGGGGGGGTGGGATTTGACCATCTCCAGGGGTAAAGGCAGTGTGGGAAGAGAATGTGCGCCTCCTCGCCGGGTCTCCTCTTTGTGTCACACTGTTGCTTATATACTGTGGGAATTCCCAAGGAATGAGAGATGGGAAGGAGATCAGAGTCAAAACTCACATGTCAATACTGAGAAATCGTTGTCATTATGATGATAATTAATCTTAGTCAGATTACCAGAACAGATATTACCTCGAAACAGTGTACAGAAAATAGACCGGATGGGCTTACTGAGCTAGCATTAGCATACAAATATCCTGAACTAGCTGAGTTAGCATTCTACCCAATACATGCACACTAAGAGGCAGTTGGTGGAGTGGTAGATCAGATGTAATATAAAATTAAGGACTTTTAATCTCAGTAGGGTGCATATATAGAAAATATAACGTATCTGATAACAGTGTCTTTCAAGCATTGCTATGTCAAAAACGGCGACTTTTAGCTAATAAAATTGTTTTTTGAAATTTCATTACCCTGAGTTAACGAGTAAACTGAATGGTAGATTACAAATACAGTCAATGTCAAAAGAGTAGTGCACCCAGAAGGAAGCATGGGACTGCGGTGCTGTTGGGCAGGAGGATATAGGATATCAGGAATAATAAATGATGATACGGACAATATTTATTGAGCTACACATACAGAAGTCTGTCTCTTAGTATGAATAACGCAACTCGCCAGACGTCTCGGCATGGAGCTGTATAGGTTCCTAATGGTGTCCTGTGATAATCCATCCCATGCATCTTAAATATCCTCACACAGTTCCTGCAGATGGTGCGGTAGGGATGGAGGTGGAGTGACACCAGGCCTTCTGGACGTATGATGTGTGACAACAAACCGTTCATCTTGGTGCTGACCACGGTGCTTCCCAAGACAGATTGGTCGTCTCCACCAGGACTAAAGCGGGACTCGTCACTGAAGATGACCTGCTGCCATTCTGAGTCACTCCATGACAGTCTGGCACGACACCATTACAGACTTTGGTGACGGTGACGTGCTGTTAAGGCAGGTCGTCATAACGGTCTGCGTGCATGTAGTCCTGTGTGGTGCAGCTGTCTGCCAATGGGATGACTCATGGAGGACACCACTGATGAATGAATGTTTGCCGTGGCTGTTGGGTCAGTCAGGTACAGAGATAAGGCCCGTCATTGCTTATATCACAGTAACGTTCGAGCATGAAACTCGAATCATTCGCATGTCTCATGATGTCATTTAAATACATTGTATTTCCTTTAAACAGTTTTAAACAGCCTTTTTGTACCTTTATGCTGGGCCTGTTTTCATGGTTTGCCAAACAGGGACTATAGAGTAACCAGTATTGTGACTTGTTGGTGTAGTTTTTAATACACATCGCTGGCAGTTATTTAGTTCAGATAAATGTACATATATATATAAATATAAATATATATATACTTGTATATATGTATGACATACTGCCAGCAGGGTTTCCATCTGATTGCTGGCATTTTTACAGTGTCTTAGTAATTCAGATAAGTAATCAGAATTACAGTTTCTTACCATTACAATAAAACTCTTCAAAAAAATAGAATGTAGAAAAACGAATGTAGCTGTCATGTAGAAAAATAATATTTAACATTTTTGAAGTATGTTATTGCAATGGTAAGTAACTGTAATCCAGATTACCTATTACTAGAATCTATGAACGTGCTAAACTGACATAAAGATCAAATAAAATATATATGTTTGCTCTCCGAAGAGCTTTGATAATTTTTACTTTTATGCATAATTTACTTGGTTCTGGTTCCATCGACTTTTTGTTGAGATACTTTGAGATAGCTGTTTTTGAGATACTTGTTTCTTCTTTGAATGGTGAGGATATGATAAAATGAATAAACACAAGAACATCATTAAAAAATCACAATGTTTGAATAGCATGTATTCAAGTGCAGAATGTCATTAAAAAAAATTACAACTCAATAATTAAATGCATTGTCAGAATCTGGCAACCAATTCTCATTGAAATGTAAACCTGCAGTTTTTACACTTGCAGATTTTTGGGGGAAGGTTTTGTTTCTTTGAAAGGTGAATAAAACCCAACTACAATAATCTTTAAAAACCAAAAAGGAACATAAAAATATGACTTGCTTGTTTAAATGAAGTTCCACTGAAAGTCCATGAGATTGCCGGGCTCATCCTTGAAGTTGCAGACGTGGAGCTAGTATACAACAGCTGATAGTGAACTGTAAATGCTGACAAGGGCTTTCAGGGTAAAGAGCGATCACTGAAAATCACTATTATAATGTAATTATAATTCCTAATAAAATCTAATCTAATAATAATTCAATTTGTTACACAAGGGGAATTAGCTTGCTAACTAGTCAACCTGTCAGTTTACACTGTAACCTGCTAGCATTAGCTGAGTCCACATGAGTTACCTATATAGACAAGGATTAGCATTAGCAAACCAACCAGCTCTGGCATTCAAATCTATCTACATAACGTAATATGGTAGCACTGGTTTTCTTAGCTAAACATCTTATCTGTAAATCAATTTAAAGATCCACACATAGGCAGCTTACCTTATAAACCGTGAGAAAGTAATCTTGGTGAGACTTGTAACGATAATGGCTTCAGGACAAGGGTGGGCAGAAGACAAATATCAGTGAGCTTTGAAATAATACTGTTCTACACCATACAAAATTTCACTTAAGCTGGTTAATGCCAATATGCATGAGGTGTAACAATTCACAGTATTACTAAGGGCAACAATGCATGGCATCCTACTGTTGTACATTGGCTGAGTCATTTTTTACTCAACAAGTAGTAATCAGGAAAAGGTGAAGAGCTTCTCTAAAGTGTTCAGGAGTACATTAATAAACAGCCCTTAAATGGAAAGAGCTACAGAGACATGGCAAAGACACTAAACATCCTTGACGGAACAATTATTTCAATAATATGAAATTGTAAAGTTAATGGAATCGCAACTAGTCATCTCCAGACAAGTGTGCATGCAGGATTCCTCTCAGTATAATCAGAAAAAAAAGGAACCCAGGAATTAGGAACCCAGCAGAAATTAGTGGCAGGTGAACCTGAAAGCAGTTTACAGAGAACAGTAAGCAATACCGAGCACAGTCATCGCTGTTCCTCTGTCTACTGCTAAACAAGCGCCGAGCCACAGCTCTGAACTACATACCACCATGAAGATATGAATCAGAACTCTTCTGGAATACGCACTCTGCTCAGGTAAAACACAAACAGAAGCTTCAATAACTCAGTTGCGTTTGAGGGTCTATCTGTATGATACATGGGCGACAAGCATCCAGACTTTTCTCTGCCCTGGCTCCCAGATGGTGGAATGAACTCCCACTTGCTGTCCAAACAGTGGAGTCTCTCGAGGTCTTCAAGCGCAGACATTATACTGTCATTAAGACCCCAAACGTACAGCCTTAATACAACTCGAGACTGGTTTCCTAAAGCTGTAGGGGCCTGCATGGCCTGCCTAATCTCCCAGCTTGTGTTCCCTTAAAAGTTTTCATTTACAATTTCGGAATTTCAAGCCCAGCGGAGGGATCCTTGCTACCTTGGGGAGCTGATGATGGTTTGCGAGGAGGAACGGGCCAGAGCTGAATATTGAAAACAAATGCACAACAAATCCTCAGGTTAAAAGTTGGTGATGCCTGGATACCTTTGTGGCGGCATGGTGGTGGTTTAGGTACCGCTGTCACCTTGATTGCCAGCTCAGGCATCAAGGGTCCCTTTGGTGGGAAGTCTACGGTCCCCGTGTGTCCGTGTGGGTTTCTTCAGTCCAAAGACATGCAGTCAGGTGAATTAGAGCTGCTAAATTGCCCTTCGATCGATGTGAGTGTGTGAGTCAGTGTGTATGTCCGCAGTGTAATGGACTGGCAGCCTGTCCAGAGTGTTTCCTGACGTCCGCATTGGGATAGGATCCAGCAGCCCCTATGAATCAGTAGGGTTAAATGGATTAGAAGATGAGTGAGTGAGAGTGGACAACACAAGGATTTCACGGATCATTCAGGCGTTCCAGTGTAGACAACGCTGCTGTGTCCATGTCCAGTATAAAAGTCTTATCTGGGTTTAAAGTCTCCTGAATTGTCCAAAGCTCTGATGCTCTGATCTCACACTGACACACTGACGCCGTGTGCCTATTGACCAATTTTGGGTTTGGATTTTCCCATTCCACCTTAAATGGTGCAACAGGTGCATCCTGGTGCCCTAGACCGGAGCGATCCCATTACTGCCATGTCTGTTTAATGCTCAGGCCTTATTAGCAATCACACTAGATGTATAGTGGGCTTGAGTCCAGCTGAACCATGCCCAGACCCACCTTTTCAAGCCGGTCCAGGTGCGGTTCAGCAACGCACAGAGCGATCACTCTAGTCAAACGAACTGGGTCTTGGGGCTCAAAGGCACTCTGGGACAGAGGCAGAGGTTTGGACCTGGACACCTTAACTAGAGGACTGGGTTGGACAAGGGGTTCAGTGCTGCTCGCTGATCAGGGTGTTGGGTCAGCCAGGCCCGTCCTTGCTTACATCACATGCATGGATCTTATATTCAGCTGGAACTTAGCGTTAAGCAGATAAACCTGACAGCATCAGAATGAATGGTACTCACAGACAGACAGACATGAGAGATGTCCTCTGCCTCAGTCTTCAGCTTTTCAGACTGCAGAGACGCTGGGGTGTTGCTGGAAAGCGGGGTACACGCCCACCCACCCCCCCACTGGTGCGGGCTGGTGGGGTGGGCCGGAGCTGGGACACACCCGGTGGGGGGGTGGTGACAGCCACAGCGGACGAGCTTCAGCCCACTGTGGGGGCCGATGTCTGACACGACCTCTCCCAGCATGGCCTCGGCAGGGGGGCAAGGAGGCCATCGCCAGAGCCGTCGCCATGGCTCCTAGACCCGTGATCTGTCATTGTCCCAGCACTCTCTCACTCACGCTGTTCTCGCTGCCGGAGAGGACCATGCCCAATAACAGTTCATCAAGTGATTGATTTATCTTTGTAAACGCACAATGGATGTTTGGAGGTGATGTCCATCAGAGACACGCAGTGGCCTCTTTATCAAACGACCAAATACAGTGCAGCTAAATAACCACTATACAGACGTTCAGATGGGAGATAATTCAGATACCTGTACGGTGTCACCAAGAAAACCATTAGATCAGGGCTGTTCTCATCCACACCACCTGAAAAAGATGCACTTTATGTTAAATCAGCAGGCAGAAATAAAAGTACACTCATCATTACCTCCCAGAAGGACGTGTGGGATTGCAGTGCTGTTGGGAAGGAAGATAAAGGTGACCAGGATCAATAACTGATGATTAATTTAGACTGATATGATAAATATTAATTGAGCTACACATACAGAAATAGTGTTTGCTAACCCAACATGCCAGACGTCTCGGCATGGAGTTGGAGAGGTTCCTAATGGTGTCCTGTGATAATCCACCCCTGCAGCTTCGATATCCTCACACAGTTCCTGCAGATGGTGCGGTAGGGGGTGGAGGTGAAGTGACACCAGGCCTTCAGGACGTGTGACAACAAACCGTTCATCTTGGTGCTGACCACGGTGCCTCCACACACGGATTCGTTGGGCGTCTCCACCAAGACTAAAGCGGGACTCGTCACTGAAGATGACCCGCTGCCATTCTGAGTCACTCCATGACCGTCTGGCACAACACCATTGCAGTCTCTGATGACGTTGACATGGTGTTAAGGTCGGTCGTCGTAACGATCTGCGTGTATAAAGCCTGCGTGGTGCAGCCGTCCGCCAATGGTGCTGGCACTAACAGGAAGACTCATGGTGGGCATCACTGCTAGCTGTATGCCTGCAATGTCTTATGATGTCAGACTTATCCAAGTTTCATTCCTTTCTGCTGATTCCTTCTGGGTGCAGCTAAGTGCAGTTTTGATGATAAGGATATGTTTTAATTAATATATAATTAATAATATTAAACTTACCATGAGTCACCTTCCATGTTTAAGGTGGTGGTAACTTCAGGCTCCTGCAGATGGCGCTACACAAGGATGATGGGGCTATAAATCCCTGTGGGGTGTGAGTGACGGGATCCATAGATGGAAAAGAGGTGGTACAGTGCAGGGAATGTCTCGTTCGATGTGTGGAAAACACTCCAGAGCAGATGTTAATGATTGGCTTAAAGGAGTGACTGAGCATGTGGGTGCGGCCAAAGACCATAGTGTGAAGGAAGTAGCTGAATCTGCAGGTGTATGGAAGCGTACGGTCATATGGGTCTACCAGCAGTGGCTACAATCCCAGTCTACAGGGAATTCTTCTTGGAATTGTGCCAGGGAAGGCATCCACCAAATCTGACCCAACTGCATTAAGTTTTTGATGTACGAGTGTCTGAACACTGATGTGGCTATATCCAGAAATGTGTCCAGTCCATGCCAAATCCAATCCCAGCTGTTATTAGTGGTATATGGAGGTATTACATGCTATCGGGTAAGTTTCAGTCACAGGTCGGGTGAGCTTACCTTCCTGTTTCTAAGAAGAGAGGGAGAAATGTGGCTGATTTGAATCCAACGGAACAAATGGGAAAGTAAGAAGACTGAGTTCTGCCAATGCAGGATACAAACTGATTGGCTGAACTAGCCGTGTGGTTCCTACGTAACTACCCAGGAACACTTGGCTAGCTTGGCTAGTAGCTGTGGTCTTATGACCGTAACATTGAGCAGGTCATCATGAGGACGGAGTATGAGCTGCACACTGGACGCATGGGCTGCAGTGAAACAGCTAGGAGCGCTGAACAGCGTCAGTCCCAGAGTGGAGCCTTTCCTGCTTCTTGTCTGTGGTTATACAGTGACAGCTCTGTGGTGCTGCTCTTGTTCAGAGGTGTGAGTTTCTGTCCGGCCTGCGGAGCCGAGAGAGGAAGTAGTGCCGACCCCATTCTCTCCTTTATCCCTGCCTGACACACGGTCAGAGGAAGGAGGGGAGAAAACACATGATGGACATGACAGGAGCGCTGGAGGGTAACTTAAGGAGACATTCACCTAGCCCTCCCACCTTCACTCTCTCTCTCTCTCTCTCTGTCTCTCTCACTCTCAATCAGTCTCTCACACTTTCTCTGTCTCTCTCTCTCTCTTTCAGTCTCTCTTTCTGTTTCGCTCAGTCTCTCTCTCTCATTATCTCTCTGCCTCTCTTTCTCTTTCTCCCAGTCTCTCTCTCTGCCTTTCTCTCTCTCAGTCTCTCTCGCTTTGTCTCTCTCTGTGCCTCTCTCTCTCAGTCTCTCTTTCTCTCTCTCTCTTTCTCTGTCTCTCTCTCTCACTTTGTCACTCTCTCTTTCTGTTTCGCTCAGAGTCTCTCTCTCAGTATCTCGCTGCCTCTCTTTCTCTCATCTCTCTTGCTTTGTCTCTCTCCCTCTTTCTCTCTCTCTCTCTCTCTCTCTCTCTCTCTCTCTCTCACTTTGACTCTCTCTTTCTCTTTCTCTCTGCCTCTCTCTCTCAGTCTCTCTCTCTTTCTTTCTCTCTGCCTCTCTGTCTCTTTTTTTTAAAAATCTCTCTGCCTCTCTCTCTCAGTCTGTCTCTCTGCCTCTCTCTCTTTCTTTCTTTCTTTCTTTCTTTCTCTCTCTCTCTCTCTCCCTCTCTCAGTCTCTCTCACTTTGACTCTCTCTCTCTTTCTTTCCATCAGCCTCTCTCCATCTCTCTTTTTTCATACTCTCATTCTCTTTTTTATTTGGTATCTCTCACACTGTCTCTCTGTCACTGTCTTGCTCAGGCTCTCTCTTTTTCACTGTCTCTTTCTGTCTCAATCTTTTTCTTCCTCCATCTCTTCCATCCCTCCTTTCCTTCCTCCCTCTCTTCCTTCACTTAATCCTTTCTTTCTTTCTTTTTGTGAGCCTTATAACTTCTGGAACTTTGGTAAATTGTCTATGATCTGTTTTATTGTATCAGAAGCTCAGGAACAGATTAGAGGATTCAGTTGAAGTTTATAGTTCTCTTTCTCTTTTCTCTCTCTATCTCTTTCCCCGCTTTTCTTTCTTCCCCCCCCTCCTGACCTTTACTATCTCTTTCCACCTTCAACCTGAGTATTCTTAAGGTACTTTCTGTGTCTTCCCAAGCATGTCCGTATTTTCTGAGACTCTTTCTTTTTCTCTCCCTCTCCTTTTCTCTCTTTCTCTCTCACTCCTTCTCGACCAGGGGACCGTTGCTGTCACAAAGCCACCACTGTGTCCCTTCCTTGCTTTCTGTCTCTCCTTGCACCACAGCCCCCCCTCTCTCGTAGTGTCCCTACTGGCTCTCCTGCAGGAGTAGTGAAGCGTGAATCAGAGAGGAGGAGCCACTTATCTCCAACCCCCCCATCTTTGCCCCCCCACCCTTCACCTCAGCTCCCTCTCCTCCAGCTCTCCAAGCACAAAGGCCACAGCTTTTAACAGCACACAATGACGCAGACCTGAAAGGTTACTTACTTTGCTTCATTTCCCCCCCATCTCCACTATCCCAGCCCCCCACGAGCCCCCCTCAAACATCACTCGGGCTGTCAGCCCCCTTCCTTCCGCAGCGCCCATGAAAAGAGCGTCTAATGGCCGCTTGTTAGCCACTCCACTGGCTGCACTGATCCGCGTTATCTGCCCCATCGGTTGTTCGCCGAGATGTCTGTGCGAATGTCAGCGAGATCCCGGCCGGGGTCATGTTTTTATTTGCCCAATCTGCCGCCGATCCGATAAGACAATTTGTCCGAAGGAAATCAGAGACGTGGGCTCTGGTCACTGGGGTTCAGGAGCAGTCGAAGGAGGCCCCAGGACAGGCGAGCCCTTGCGCTTCACCTTTCATCCTCCCTCACCTCAATATCCTATCTCCCCTCGCTGATCGGTTTACATTCTAAGTCATTTAGGTTCACAGGGTTCAAAGGTATAGGCTGTCCATCTCTGAGGTCATCCTGGCTCTTCTGCATTTCTCTCATTATGATTCACGAAATAGCTACATGAGATGCTAGCTTCAGAGATTAGGAGATTTGAAAGACAATTCGAACCCTTAAGAATGGCTTTCAGAGCAACAATGTATGAGCCTTTCCTGGGAATGGGAAATGTGGTTCTCCACTAAGCTCACCGCTCTCCACTAAGACAAAAACGAGTCACCTGTCACTAAAATGTACCTAATAGCGTGTAGTACCTCCACGACCACCAAATACAGGTGTGACTGGATGTGGCATGGACTGGACAAGTTTCTGGATGGAGGCCACGTCAATGTTCAGACACTCTTCTATCAAAAAATTGAGCAGGTGGGCCGGATTTGGTGGATGCCTTCCCTGGCACAATTCCGAGGGGAATTCCCTGTAGACTGGGATTCTAGCCACGGCTGGTAGACCCGTATGACCGTACGCTTCCATACACCTGCAGATTCAGCTACTTCCTTCACACTATGGTCTTTGGCCACGCACGCCCAAACGCTTAGTCACTCCTTTTAGCCAATCATTAACATCTGCTCCGGAGCCATTTTCCACACATGGAACGAGACATTCCCTGCACTGTAGCACCTCTTCCCAATCTATGAATCCCATCGCTCACACCCTGCAGGTATTTATAGCCCGAGCATCCTCGTGCAGCGCCATCTGCAGGAGCCTGAAGTTACTATCATCTACAACGGAAGCTTATACAGCTGTGATGGCCAGGTACCAACCCAGGTCTTAAACTTTCTTGGGTTGGATGTAGGATTCTAGGAAAACTATTGGAAATCTAGGAACAACTGCTCTGAATCATCCACTGAAAGATTCTTTAGGGAATCAGGAAATCATTCCCAAGCATGGTGCCTTTATAATTAAGAGTGCATTTATGGTGATTTTGCGCCATAGGGCTCAACTTGACCATACTGTAGTTGCTTTTTGGTTTTTTCGGTGACATGCTATGGTACACTAACATGGTAGCTAGCGTTAGCATATGCGTTTAGCATCTGCAGTGTGATTATTTGGTCCCGGCTCACCTGGAAACACCAATGGAAGCTATACCAAAAGTAATACTGCTTATCAGGAGTGGCTAATGGTAAAGCTGGGAAGTTGGGTAGAGTCAAGTGCTGTACCATGAGGTAGAAAAATGACTTCATAGACATGTGCATCCTCTGAGTTGCATAAAAGAAGAAATATGTACCTAAACTTTTGCCCTAAAGTCCTGTTAAAGTACATTGTGCTGTGCTCCAGGTAGGGTTGCAGAGTTGTGCCCCACCCCCCTTTGATCAGTATGCCTTCCCAGTGGTCAGTTTCCTGCTCTGTCCCCTAATTCAATCGTGCCCTGTCCCCACGGTCAGCCAGGACCTCTGAATTGTACAGCGTACCCACCGAGAAAGCTCTTAATAATCAGCGGTTATTGCTGGGGATTGAATTTGCGGTGAGGTGCCAGGTCTTTAGTGATATGATTTTGGTCACCCCTAACCCAATCTATTCCTCAAGCCTTTCTTTTACCCTGTACCTTTCATCTAGGCTCAAAGCGATGGCATTTTAATTCTCATTCTGGTTTTAGCTGTGATTTCGTTACCCCCCACTCTTTCTCTCGCCTTCTACACAGATACAGGTTGGTACAGGTCATTGAAAATGGCATTAGCTCTCCCCTTGGGAGTGTCGGCAGAGTGTTTTGGGCAGAGATTATGTTATTGCAGACATGGCCCTGCTCCTTTTGAGTCTGTGTGCAGATGAGACAAAGCTAGTTATAAGTCTTCGCGCTCTGCTCTTCATTTGGAGATATTGAGTTCTGTGCTCGGGTTGTTGATCATTCCTTGCTTAAAGGTGAACTGCAATCAGATTCCGTTCTGCTTTATGTAAGGGCCGAGGGTTTCTGCGCAGTGCCGGTTGGATTTGTTTGTGGAATCGATACAAATATTCTTTGACAGGGAAAAATATTACACGCTAAACTTATTGGGCTTTTCGGCGCCTGCAGCATTCGCAATTGGCTTAAAAGAATTCCTGTCACTGAAATGTATAGCGCAGTGAAGTGAATGGCAAATAAAGCAGCACCTTTTTTCCATGTTCTAGAAGGTTGGGGAAACCTTTCTCTGAATCAGGTATCCATAATGCATTATAAGCACATTCATAAAGCTCTATAAAGCATTATAATACATTAAATAATAAATAATAAAAATAATATAAATAATAATAATAAATAAATGATACATAATAATAATACATAAACTTGGACAATGTCGCATTATAAGGCTTCATAGCACAAAGAGATATAGATTCGATTTTTCCAGTTCATAACATCATTAAAACCTGTATCATAAAGCTTAATACATTCATTCACATAGAGCTGATCAATAACTTCACTTTACTAAACTTTCCTTATACAGCATTATGCAAATGAGCCCAACATTAGTTACTATGTTTTATGATACCTGTTTCATCGATAATGCTCATAACAGGAAAACTATATACATTATAATGCATTATGTCACTTTGTGCTACGAAGCCTTATACTGCTGTGCAGTATATGTGAATGATTATGAATGCACAGTTACAAAGGCTTACAAATGCACTTTCATAGATTCATAGAAAGCATTAATGTGTCCACTCTGCTTCTCCATCTAAACTTATTCAGCATTGGTTTTCATATTTGAAAAAAATTCCGTCAGCAGAGTTGACCAGAGTACAGTGAATAAGTAGTGATGGTTAAATATGGAATGCACATATTAAACATATTGAGCATGTATTGTCCCAAACCTTTTGAGAATTTAGTTTACAGTATAAAAGATTTTCAATACTTTTACTTGAGTACTTTTATACCAGACTACTTGTGTACTTCTTCTCTTTGTACAGTGCTTACGAGCTCACCAGACAAAATACATTAGTCACCATATGTATTTAAGAGTGTAGTAACTTCAGGCACGAGGATGCTGGGGCTATAAATCCCTGCGGGGTGTGAGTGACAGGTTCCATAAATTGAGAAGAGGTGCTACAGTGCAGGGAATGTCTCGTTCCATGGGTTGAAAAATGGCTCCAGAGCAGATGTTAATGATTGGCTGAGAGAAGTGACTGCATGTGGGTGTGGCCAAAGACCATAGTGTGAAGGAAGTAGCTGAATCTGCAGGTGTATGGAAGCGTAGGGTCATACGGATCTACCAGCAGTGGCTAAAATCCCAGTCTACAGGGAATTCTCCTTGGAATTGTGCCAGGGAAGGCATCCACCAAATCTGGCCCAACTGCGCAATTCCTTGATGTAAGAGTGTCTGAACATCGATGTGGCCCTCCATCCAGAAGTGTGTCCAGATGTTACCAAATTGAATCACGGCTGTAATAGGTGCTTGTAGTAGTCACAGGTGGCTCATCACATATACTGTTGCAAAAGTTTGATTATTAATGTCTAACAACAATGTCTAATAACACTGCTTTATTAAAGTTGTTAAACCATCCAGGGTAGCACAGGCTAAAGCCCAGCCGCTCACTCACACTATATACTACAATGATGGACTCCATTCTACAGCCCTGCTGTTTGGGGTCTTCCGTGTAATAAGCCTGAGCGTATAGTATTCATGGTTCATGGATCAACGCAAAGCCCCGGCTCGCACAACATGCAGCTTTATTCAGTCACATATCCACAGTTTTCTGAGGAAGGTGGTGTAAGAGCAAGGCGGGGTGGAAGGAGGAGTAGGGGCTGGCTGTAGACGCACTTAACAAGCTTAATGAAACATGTCAGTGTGTTATTTTCCGCCCCATGCCTCAGTCACGGCCAGTCAAAGCACCCCTGCAGAGCCAGGCCTATTGTTGCGATGCTGGACTAGCTCAGGTCCCAGGGGTCCAAGCACTCTTCATCTCCATCCGTCAATGCCACCACCAACAGGCTTCGTACGCACACACCTCTTGACATTGATGACATGACGTTCTCCCCTTTCCTCCTACGTGTGACCCTCGTGAAAACATGTAGAAGTGGACATCGATGTTCTGCTCTATTTATCAACCGTCATTTAAGGAGGGGTCTACAGGCTGTCAGGTGGTCAGTGAGGGTGTCGCACTCTCCGCGGTTCTGTTACAGGGAATGGTGGGTGGTGGTGGGGGGGAGCACAACCCAAGGGTCAAAGATCCCGACATGGGCTTTCACACACTGGCAGAGGCAGTAATTAACTAGCTGACTGACAGGGAGTTGATGGCGATGGGCCAAGTGGAAGGAGAAGACACATCACTGTCACTCATCACTCAGCTCCTAACTCTAATTTGACGATGCACGCCGTGCTTTATGATCTGCTGACACTTCATGGTGACTGGAAATGGTCAATAATGAAATAAATGTCTTCTAAAGTTTTCATGTAGAAAATTAGCGGTTCTGTCACAATAGCAACAGCTAAGCCAATAAAGGGAGAAAGGGAGCTCATGTAACAGCAATACATAATCAGATACATAATTAAAGTAAGTGTAATTAATACTGTAAAAAAAACAAGGTTGTTTTAACTTAATAAAGTTGGTATGATTTTCATGTTTAAACCAATTTCCCACATTATCGTTAATGCATTAGCATTTTAGCTAATGCTGATGTCAGCAGAGTTGGGCAGAGTACAGTGAATAAGTAGTGATGGTTGAATATGGAATGCACATATGAAACATGCTGAGCATGTAATGCCAGAAGATTTTGCGTATTTAGCTACAATAAAAAGATAAAGAAATTTATTAAAGAAACATTAAAAAAAATAAAAAATTCGGAGCATGCACTTTAATACTTCTACTTGTGTACAAAAGTCGTATCCCAACTTTCACTGGAGCATTTCTATACTAGATTACTCTTACTTTAACAGAAGTAAGGTACATGGTTACTCTAGTAGTCACTTGTAGCATGCTTACAACCTCACCACACAAAATACATGAGTCACCTTGCGTGTTTAAGGTGGTAGTAACTTCAGGCTCCTGCAGATGGCGCTGCACAAGGACGCTGGGGCTATAAATACCTGCGGGGTCTAACGTTGGTTATTCTTTCATTTCGAGTTCACAGAATCTATGTTTTATGCTCAGAAATTAAATTTGTGTTCAGATAACTCAAAATATTAAGGCAACCCGAACACTAAGTTTGAGTTTCAGTTTTTCTCAGTCGGTTTGGTTCATTTCCCAGATCAAAAATGAAATTCTCAAAACTGTTCATTCAATCTCCACATCACTTGTGCACATCATACTAGCATTTCTTATTGTGTTTCACATTTTGCAAATGCTTTTGTACGTTCACGCAAATGGTCGTGTACAATTGTCTGCTGTTTTTTGCATTATCAATTGCTCATGTCATATTTAGCAAAAAATTTGTTCTACTGATTGTCTGCTGAATTGTCTTAGCCTCCAAAACATCTAGGCTTTAGGCCATTGCCTAGGTCAGTACATGCAAAAGTGCTGAACATGTTGTCATAATCTCATAATCTCATAATTGGTACATTTCTATAAAACCTTTTTGGTAAATTTTGGTAATTTACCCATAATTGCTTATCCTAAATTGTTCTCAGGAGAATCTCGGCTTTCCGTTAAGAAGGGGAATTTATGAAGGTTTAGATCACCCAATGGTCAAATAGCTCTCAGCCATAGGTCAGAGGTGCGTCTCAGGAACCTTCAATATATAGACAAACATATATAGACACAAAATACTGTAGTGTCACAAAGTCTCCCAATGGAAAGATAAGGCCATGTACAGTGCTGCCAAACAGTTGTTTGTCTTTCCTGAATTACTGAATACTGTATACATTAGATTCCAGTCCAGTTTCATGATGTTAGTCTCCCACATACAGCCCTGTGTAACTTTGTGTTCTGTGTAAGTTTGTATTTTTCTAGTTTCACTCCACTTCCAGTGTACACTGTTGCACTGAAAACATGACTAAGTAATTTGACTGCAAATCACTGACACAAAGACTAGACCTTCAGATAGCACTGACAATATTGTAAAGTACTGTAAATATTTGTTATTAAGGCAAAAACAAAACATTCTGAGCAAGGTATGTGCTTTTGCAGGTATTTCATTGAGTTTTGCTGTTTTCACTAACTGTTCAAATGCACTTGATGTGATACCAATGTAAATCATGATGTAAGAAATGCCAAATACCAAATCGACTGAGAAAAACTCTAAAACCACCAGTGTAATCAGATTTCACATACATTATAAAACAATACGATCGTTAGCAGCATCGCAATATCATTTTCCAAAAAAAAAAAAAAAAAAAGGCAGAAAGGCACATTATTTTAGTGGTCTTTGGTTCATGATAGATAGATAGATAGAGAGAGAGAGAGAGAGAGAGAGAGAGAGAGAGAGAGAGAGAGAGAGAGAGAGAGAGAGAGAGAGAGAGAGAGAGAGAGAGAGAGAGAGAGAGAAAGAGAGAGAGACACAGACAGAGACAGAGAGACAGAGAGAGAGAGAGAGAGAGAGAGAGAGAGAGAGAGAGAGAGAGAGAGAGAGAGAGAGAGAGAGAGAGAGAGACAGAGAGAGAGAGAGAGACAGAGAGAGAGAGAGAGACAGAGAGAGACAGACAGACATGTCTCACTTATTACAATGAGAAAAAAACAACAAATAAACAAATATGAAAAATCACAGGTAGAAATATGTAAAATATGCTAAAAGATATATATTATATATATATATATATATATATATATATATATAAGATAATGGAGATAAAAAGGCAGTAAAATAATAAATGTGTTATGTGTGAACTTTGGCAGGTGACATGGAACTACACTGGATCACTCTATTGTCTCTTTCGCTCAGGAAGAGGAAATCAGGAAAACAATTTGAAGCTCCATATAAATAAGCTAGATTGTCAGACTAGTTAGACTAGTTAGCCATGCTAACATTAGCTACTTGAGGCATGCTAGTAGCTAAGGTTACCTATACTAGCTCATAGTGTTCCATCTGGACATCAACACAAACTGGATTCACGTGGTTCCTCTCAATGAAACTCTCATTTTAAGATGATCTGAAGCTTCAGCCGGCAAACATGGATACAATCACACAGCATGGCTGCTACATACCAGCTGCTGTTGGGGTTGTGATGCTAATAAAGGTGGAACTGCTCCTCTCCTGAGTCTCCTCAGGGTTAAACGCTGAGCGAAGCTGCTCAATATTGTCCAAGAGTTTGAAAAACTCTGGCTTCCTATTCACCAGCTTGTTGTTCTTTTAAAAGGTACCAGTTACGACAGAACGGTAGATTAAGAAGCTGGCAAATTGGAAGCCAGCTTGAACCTCGTTTAAAGGTGAACATCAGCCCTGCCCTTTAACCATTCAGTTTCTTCAGAAGGACATGGAAAGTGCTGTCATACCCCTCACAGCCTTGGACAGGAGGTTTCTCCACATAGTCCCCCATATTCATTCCCATTGCTCCCTTGTTGCTGTTGTTTTGCTGGCTTATAATGTGGAACATCCTCTACTGCAAATGCCAGATTAGTATTTAAAGGAGCAGGAACCAGCCCTATGTAGTGAACTCTCCTTATTCAACTACGACACTGCAAATACAGGTTTCCATCCACCTTTCTAAAAATGGAATTCTTATATGGTGCAAACAACACAGCAAAATGAAAATCCCTGGCCCTTATAAACTACCTGAAACAAATAAATGTGAAACTGAAAGCAGATGCTTTCCACATGGCAGTGTTTACACTTCCTGTTTATGTGTTTACTTGCTTACGGCCGAAAATGACGCACAAAACACATAAACACCACACAACCCTGATCCACTGTTTGCCCTGACTGTAGGAACATACAGGGGTTGGACAATGAAACTGAAACTGGTTTTAGACCACAATCATTTATTAGTATGGTGTAGGGCCTCCTTTTGCGGCCAATACAGCGTCAGTTGGTCTTGGGAATGACATATACTGCGTCCTGCACAGTGGTCAGAGGGAGTTTAAGCCATTCTCCTTGCAGGATAGTGGCCAGGTCACTACGTGATGCTGGTGGAGGTTCGTCCTTCTTGGTGGTATGCTGACATTACCCTGGATACCGTGGCTCTTGATACATCACAAAGACTTGCTGTCTTGGTCACAGATGCGCCAGCAAGACGTGCACCAACAATCTGTCCTCTTTTGAACTCTGGTATGTCCCATAATGTTGTGTGCATTGCAGTATTTTGAGCAGAACTGTGCTCTTACCTGCTAACTGAACCTTCACACTCTGCTCTTACTGGTGCAATGTGCAATTAATGAAGATTGGCCACCAGGCTGGTCCAATTTAGCCATGAGACCTCCCACACTAAAATGACAGGTGTTTCAGTTTTATTGTCCAACCCCTGTAAGTTCGTATGAGTTCATGTTCGTACTGTAGGCTTCCTGAAAGGCGTCCTTTACTTGTCCAAAAGTTGTCTACAGTGTTTGACATCAAAACCCATAAAAAAAGCCAGTGCAGATTTCAACCTGTTAATGCAGAACGCAAAACAAATGAAATTGTACATTATCATGTAATAAATAGGTTATTAATATGTAATTACACTTAAATGGCTTCGCCCAATAGCAATAATACAAAATCAACAATAACGAAGGTTAATATGTTCACTTTAAAGTCATTTATTATTATGTAACTAGCCATACAATCTACAGCTTTCCCTCCACAACATTCCCTTAAACTTACATCTCCTCGGATGAATCAGGGATCGAAGGTTTAGGGTTAAGCACGACCCTTTGTTTACAGTGCTTCCTACTGGTTTTGGATGATCCAAGTTAAACAAGCTTGAGATCCGGCAGTGACGACTGCTTAGGCGTGTGACTCTTCTCATGGGACTCTGAAAGGCAGGACTCCTCCGTCATCTATACATCCAAGATTTGAGGGCGGGACCACCTCAGCCCGAGAGGTAACAGAGCTCCTCCATAGATAACATGTTCACCTTTGAAGAATGCACTTAAAAGGGGAAAATCTGCAGAATTAAATGGTGTCTCTCCCCCTCGCTGCTGAGAGGGACGTTTTCTCCTGCTGCACAAAAGGGCCGGGATCGCGTTGCAGCAGCGCATTCACCGGGCCACTTTGTTTTCAAATGGTTTTGTTAGTTGTGACACTGCAGTCATCCAACACCTTCTAAGAATCTGAACTGTAAAAAGCTCTTGTTCTCCAGTGGCTAACCCAGAAACAGGCACGGGGGGCCCTGTGGATTGTGCAAAGCCTCCCCTCTGGTGATCCACTTTTAGCGCCCCATGCCTCCAGGGCTTCGCCCGTGTTTAAGCAGCTTAACACGGCCACGTCAACACACCAGCCGCTGCTTTCACATGTTCCACTCGGTCCGCTTCTTGACCTCTGACTTATTAAGGGCTGCCCAAGCAGGATGATGGACAAATGTGCATAGGTCCTGAACCTAGCTGGCTGGATTTAGTCCAAATCAATGTTCATCACACTGTAGGATATTAGAGAGAGGGAATTTATGGTAGCCTGTGTTAGCCTAAGTCTTGCCTAAGTCTTAGGGGCTTGCACATGAGCTAACACCTCAAACACCCAATACATAACTTAGATTTTGGTTTTATAGTAATTGCTGAAAATGCAAGAAGGGTTCTACAGAAGAGTCACATTTGGTTCTCTAAAGAACCTCCCAATTGAGTCGGTGTTTGAAGAAGCGTCCACTGAGACTTTGTTTAGGAACTTGTTCCTCTATGGTATCACCCAAGAACCATTTATGGAGTTCGGAACACTGAAGGATAAGTCTTAATGAGTCAATAACAATCCTAGAGGGGTCAGCGCTAAAAGACCCCTTGCACATCAAACGCCTTACTTGGCCACCTTTGTGCAGGCAGGAGGCAAAAGAAGCATCACGTGCTGTCGAAAAGTGCTCACTCGAGAAACGCAGGGAGTCCTGAATGAGATTTTCCATGCTGGGGCAGGAGGGTGCCCATCCCGACAGACAGACAGAGGGAGGCTTTAGCAGGGGCTCGCGGAAGGCAGCAGAAAGACTATCCGCTGCATTAACCTTCGGCAGGCCCGCAAGAGCTCTTTCTGCACTCCTCTTTCAGCGGGACCCAGGGGAGAGTAACCGTGAGCTCGGCCCATTCTCCTGGAGAACTTTGATTTCCTATTAGGTTCCTGTGGCCCGGGAGGAGGCGGGGGGAGCCCATCGTCTCACGTTCGACGGCAGGCCCCGTGCGGGACAATGGCTGGCCCCGGCCTGGATACAGGCCCTTTTGTTAGCCGTGCCATTTTGTTTCTCGCCCCTGTCTCTCTGGCAGAGCGGAGCGCTCGCATCACATGCTCTTCCCCAAAGTGCACACTTTTAGACCGGGATGGGTGAAGAGGTGGGGGGTGGGGGAGTGGGATCCGGGGAGGGAAAGAGTAAGCGGTAGACTGAGTGTCTGTGCATCAGGGGGCAAGAGGGAGCAACACAACAACTTTCCCTGCTGGGCTCCACAAATGTTTGATTAGCATGTTTGGCGCCATCTAAAGAGCACTACAAGTGACGTACAGGCTGTTTTCTTTTGGGCACCCTTAAAAATGCCATCCGAAGAACTACCGTGGTTTGCTAAATAACCTTTCAAGGGATAGATCTATAATATCCATAATAATAAATTTAATAACAACGTACAGAGATCCTCTTTCACATCTCCAGAGCTCAGTTTAAGAAGTTGGTTGCATTTTCTGCTTTATCCAAGCAACCCTACACACATTAAGTGGCGTTGAGATCTGGACTCTGGGGTGGTCAGTCCATTGATTTGAGAAGACACCACCAGCATAGTTATAATATATATAAGCTCACTGGACAAAAAATGAGTCACCTGTGACTGAAAGGTACCTAATAGCGTCTAATACCTCCACAAGCACCAATAACAGCCATAATTGGATTTCTGGGTTTCTGGATGCAGGCCACGTCAATGTTCAGACACTCTCACATTAAAGGATTGCACAGTTGGGGCAAATTTGGTGGATGCTGTCCCTGCCGTTTTACTGCTTGTTCCAGGTAGTCCCACAGACTCTCAAGAGGATTCAAATCTGGGGTTTTAGAAGGCTAGTCCAGATGTGTGAAAGGTCATGCATGTTCATCATCCCAATCAGTTACATTCGCAGCCCTATAAACATAGTACACCCAGACATATTCAAACCTACATGTACACCAACAGATATAGCTGCACCCAGAAGGAATCAAGTGACAGGACTGAAACTTGGTGGGTAGGTTTGACAATGCCAGATATGCAAATGATACCAGTTTCACGCTTGACTGTGCATGCGGCGTAAGCAAGGACGGCCCTTATCTCTGTACCTGACTGACCCAACAGCCACAATTGCAGATATTCAGAAAGCAGTGGTGCCTTATTGACTACATGTACACAGATCGTTACGACGTCTGTCCTTAACACCACGTCAAAGTCACCAAAGACTGTAATGGTGTAGTGCCAGACTGTCATGGAGTGACTCAGAATGGTGGCGGGTTATCTCCACTGACGAGTCAGAGTCCCGCTTTTGTCCTGGTGGAGACGACCAACGGACCCATGTATAGAGACAACTTGGTCAGCAACAAAATGAACGGTTTGTTGTCACATGTCCAGAAGGCCTGGTGTCCCTCCACCTCCACCCCTACCGCACCATCTGCAGGAACTGTATGAGGATATTCAAGATGCATGGGATGGATTATCACAGGACATCATTAGGAACCTTTACAGTTCTATGCTAAAACGTCTGGCATGTTGAGTTAGCAAACATGGCAGCCCGACTCCATACCAAGAAACGCTACTTCTGTATGTGTAGCTCAATGAATATTGATCATATCAGTCTAAATTTATCATCAGTTACTTTCTTCCCAACAGCACTGCAATCCCACACCTCCTTCTGGGAGCAGCAACTCTGTATACTATAGGTGTATATACATCCCCATACAGATATTTGCACATATACATACATATACCTGAAAGCACATACATATATATGAATGCTTTGTAATCAGGAGTTATTTTGACTGAAAGCTACACCAACGTGGGATGGTCCGTGACTGTCTTATTAAAAACCTGTAGGCTTGTGGGGAACAGAGCTGTGTTTAAAAGAGGCAGGGGACGAATTAGTAACTACTCCATAAGCCCATTGGGTGCATATAAAATGAGCAGGAATCTGACTTCAGCCTGTAACAGTCTGCAAAGCTGTAACGATTAAACCAGGTCTAACTTCAAAAGGCGTTCCAGGCGGAGCAGCCTCCCTCTTCCTGGTGGCAGGAGTGGACAATTTAGGTTCACTCCAGTTTACGCGACATTTGTCTGGCATTTGAAGGGAAATCTGTTGCATCTACAGAGATAGGCCGGAGAGAAGAATGGGGTGTTTAAGGCATTTCGGGTTGCGTTTCACAATGTCTGGGATCTTAGCTTTCACAGACTGCTGAATAAAAATGAGTTGAGGGAAAGAGTTTAACCTACAGAGAGAGAGAGAGAGAGAGAGAGAGAGAGAGAGAGAGAGAGAGAGGGAGAGAGAGGGAGAGAGAGAGAGAGAGTGGGAGAGAGAGGAAGAGAAACAGAGGGAGACAGAGAGAGAGGGAGAGACAGAGAGAGAGAGGGAGAGAGGGAGAGGGAGAGACAGAGAGAGAAAGAGAAACAGAGAGAGAGAGAGAGAGACAGAGAGAGAGACAGAGAGAGAGGGAGAGAGAGGGAGAGACAGAGAGAGAGGGAGGGAGAGAAAGAAAGAGAAACAGAGACAGAAAGAGTAACAGAGAGAGACAGAGATAGAGGGAGAGAGAGGGAAAGAGGGAAAGAGAAACAGAGAGAGACAGAGAAAGAGGGAGAGAGAGGGAGAGAGAGAGAGAGAGAGAAACAGAGGGAGACAGAGAGAGAGGGAGAGAGAGAGAGAGAGGGAGAGAGAGAGAGAGAGAGATAAAGAAAGAGAAACAGAGACAGAAAGAGTAACAGAGGGAGAGAGAGAGAGGGAGAGACAGGGAGAGAAGGAGAGGGAGAGACAGAGAGAGAGGGAGAGAGGGAGAGAGAGAGAGAGAGAGAGAGAGAGAGAGAGAGAGAGAGAAACAGAATCAAAGAGAGAGAGAGAGAGAGAGAAAGGGACAGGCAGAGAGAGATTGAGAGAGAGTGGGGGACAGACAGAGACGGAGTGACTGAGAAAGAGAGAGAGTGAGAGGGAGCGAGAGAAAGAGGGAGAGACTATAACTGTAATTGATTGACAGGTGCAGTGAGGCAGCACTGATCTGTGAAGGACCCCTCTGGAGATGGAGGATGTGGATTGAGCTCAATGATGTGACAACAAGGGGTGTGAGAGCTAACCTGTGAGGAGGGTTAGAGATGGAGTGCGGGAAACTCAGAGATGGATCTCATTAGTCCTTCAGCTGCATGATCAAGCAACAACACAGACACTCCAGGTATCTTACAGGTGTGATACAGGCCAGGCCAACAAAGAAAGAAAGAAAGAATAAATGAAAAAAGAAACAAAGAAACAAAGAAACAAAGAAAAAAACTGTAAAAAAGAAAGAAAGAAATAAGAAAAGAAAAAATAAAAAGTAAAGAGAGAAAGACAGACAGAAAGAATGAAAGAGAGAAACAAAGACAGAAAGATAGAAAGACAGGAAGGAGGGAGAGAAGGAAGAAAGAAGGGGAGGAAGGAAGGAAGGAAGAAAGGAACGGAGCGTTGTGGTGTAGAGGACAGTGAGACTGTACAGGCTGTAGCTGAGTGTAAACAGACGATCCAGTGCTCTGTAGTAGAAGGGATTCAGCTGAGCAGCTCCTTCACCGTCACTCTGATCTAATGATGATTAAAAGCCATGAGCCGCAGTTTTAACTCTGAACCTCAGAGTATGATAACCAGCAGAGCCGGGTCCGGGTGGGACGGTGGGGGAGGTGCGCTGAGGTGAGGAAGTATTGGTTTCTGAGGACCCCGCTGGCTTGTTAACTAATTACTCAGATTTCTCTGCACCTCTGGTGTCTCTGAAGTCCGCTAATGCTGTACGGAAGCTGCTGTGTGTGTGGGTGGGTGTGGGTGTGTGTGTTGTGGTCTCCTCTGATTTAGAGAGGGGCATGTATTTTAAGAACAGCCACAGGCACTGAGGCACCCCGCTGTTCTCGTGTCTCTTCACTGGACTCGAGTTACTGCTGGGACGGACTGTCTCTGATATCTCTGAGTCATAAAGCTGAACAGTACTGTTTCTGTTATTTCTTTCAGTTTCTGATTCTGGGGGTCTTTTGACTCCACTACATTTGAGCTTGTTTTGACCTGTTGGACAGAGCTTGGTTCTAGCTAATGGAACCTGTTCTCCTTCAGTGTTCTGGGCTGATGATGATGTGAATAGACGTCAGTGTCAGACTGATAAATGAACTTCTATTAAAGACTGGTGGACTGAGAGACACTAGAGTCTCTTCACCTACACTGAGCTGATGAAGAGTCCTGTTCCAGAAATGATAATAGGACATTAGAGCCGTAATAAATCATGCTCCTGTTACTCTCCATACTTCAGTACATCTGAAGGTACATACTTTAGTACTGTTACTCTCCATACTTAAGTACTGTTACTCTCCATACTTAAGTACATCTGAAGGTACATACTTCAGTACTGTTACTCTCCATACTTAAATACATCTGAAGGTAAATACTTTAGTACTGTTACTCTCCATACTTAAGTACATCTGAAGGTACATACTTTAGTACTGTTACTCTGCATACTTAAGTACATCTGAAGGTACATACTTTAGTACTGTTACTCTCCATACTTCAGTACATTTGAAGGTACATACTTTAGTACTGTTACTCTCCATACTTAAGTACATCTAAAGGTAAATACTTTAGTACTGTTACTCTCCATACTTAAGTACATCTGAAGGTACATACTTTAGTACTGTTACTCCCCATACTTAAGTACATCTGAAGGTACATACTTTAGTACTGTTACTCTCCATACTTCAGTACATCTGAAGGTACATACTTTAGTACTGTTACTCTCCATACATCAGTACATTTGAAGGTACATACTTTAGTACTGTTACTCTCCATACTTAAGTACATCTAAAGGTAAATACTTTAGTACTGTTACTCTCCATACTTAAATACATATGAAGGTACATACTTTAGCACTGTTACTCTCCATACTTAAGTACATCTGAAGGTAAATACTTTAGTACTGTTACTCTCCATACTTAAGTACATCTGAAGGTACATACTTTAGTACTCTTACTCTCCATACTTCAGTACACTTTAAGGGAAATACTTTAGTACTGTTACTCTCCATACTTCAGTAGACTTTAAGGGAAATACTTTAGCACTGTTACTCTTCTTACTTAAGTACATCTGAAGGTAAATACTTTAGTACTGTTACTCTCCATACTTAAGTACATCTGAAGATACATACTTTAGTACTGTTACTCCAGTGGAGGTCTAAAGGGTGGAGCTTCTACTGACACTAGAGGAGTATTTTACTCTTGGAGATCTCTACTGGAGAACTCAGCTACACGGTAAGCGACAGGAATGAACCTTGGTGGATAGGTTTGACATCATGAGACATGCTGATGATACAAGTTTCACACTTGTGTACATGTGCACAAGCAGCGGTCATCTTCAGTGATGAGTCTGGTTTTTGTCTTGGTGGAGATGACCAACGGATCTGTGTGTGAAGGCCCCATGGTCAGTGCCAAGATGAACGGTTGGCAGGAACTGCGTGAGAATATTTAAGATGCACAGGATGGATTACCACAGGACACCATTAGGAACCTCTATAACTCCATGCCAAGACATCTGGCATGTTAGCATTCATGGCAGCCTGAAGCCATACTGACAGACACTACTTCTGTACGTGTAGCTCAATAAAAATTACCCATCATTCCTACCATGTCCCTGGTAACCCTTCATCTTCCTTCCCAACAGCACTGCAATCCCACACCTCCTTCTGGGTGCAGCCATTCCATTGAGGATGAGTGTACATTCACTGTTGACACAGTGACTCCTGGTTCCTATCACCACCACTATTCAGAGTCAGCTCTCAAGCTTCTCTGTAAACAAACCATTTCACATCAAACCACTCCGAATGACTTTGTTTACATCTCCACAACTAAATCAGATAAGTTTACTGAGTCTAATGAACCAAACACTTACTGTGACCTCGTTTAGCTACGCTAATTGTCTGATAGTCATGACTCACCTTTACAAAGACTCTCTCTCAATGCTGCTCAACTCAAGTGCTTCTGTAGCAGTGACTCAACCTGTGCGGCAATCCATGCTTCTAGGTAGCCATCTATTATTCTAGGAGTTTATGCAACTGGCCTCGAGCGTGTCACCCAGCACATGTGACTCAGCGCTCTCTCGCCCTGCCAGGTCTCGGTGACTCGAGACCAGCAGGTTCTGTGCTAACTTTAACCTTTACCACTGTAATGGAAACAGTTCAGCTGATCTCAGAACAGAATGGCCAGTAATCAGCCATAAACAATCGGAAAATGCTCCAAATATTGCAAAATGCTCCTATTTAGCATTCCTTTATAATTTAGCTCAAAGTATTTAATTTGAAATACTATTATTATCAATATTAGAATTAAAGTGAGTGATTTTATTATGGATACAGATGTATATATATATATATATATAGTAATCAGCCATAAATAATACACATAAATGCTCCAAATATATACACAACATATATATATATTTAGCACACATCTATATATATACACACACATATATATATATATATATATATATATATATATTTATAAGCGTGTGGTCAAACAGGTCTACCAGCAGTGGCAGAAATTCCTGTCTACAGAAAATTTTAATCTCTTCAGAAAGTGGCAACACAGAAAGCTCTTCATTGCTCCTCTCATTGGTTCTTATTATATCAAACAGGTCTGGTTGTAATTATGCCTGGGTGTCGTCAAAGGAATTTAGTTCACTGGTGATTTAGTAGCTAAGGGTAATAATTTTTCACATGGGAACATGCAATAATAGAATAAATACTTTTTCACACACAACCATTTATCTATTCAGTTTTCAAGTAAATATTACAGTTATATGTGTGTATATATAGTAATATAATATATATTATATATATAGTAATATAAAGCTGTAAGTACTGTAAGTACTGGTTTACGTTTTAGTGGTCTACCAGGTCTTGCGGGGTTGTTAGGAGTCCGCTCGTTTTCTCTATAACTTTCATTAATGTTTAAACTGCAGTTTTAGACATGTATGTTTTTACATCTTACATCTGATCTACTCATAAATATCAACAGAGCAAGAAATACACTCATCGTTGCAAAGAAGTTGTTGCCAGAAGGAGGTGTGGAATTGCAGTGCTGTTGGGAAGGAAGACAAAGGTTACCAGGAACATTAAGTGATGATACATTTAGACTGATATGGGTGACATTTATTGAGCCACACGTAAGGAAGTAGTGTCTCTCAGTATGGCATCAGACGTCTCGGCATGGAGTTGTAGAGGTTCCTAATGGTGTCCTGTGATAATCCATCCCATGCAGCTTGAATATTCTCACACCAGGACTTCCGGATGTGTAATGCGTGACAGTACACTGTCTATCTTGCTGCTGACCAGAGTGAGACTAAAGCGGGACTCGTCACTGAAGATGACCCGTTGCCATTCTGAGTCACTCCATGACAGTCTGGCACGACACCATTGAAGTCTTTGCCGACATTGACGTGGTGTTAAGGACAGTCGTCGTAATGGTCTGCATGCATGTAGGCACTAACTGAATGACTCATGGAGGGCATCACTGCTCGCTGAATGTCTGTCGGGTCAGTCAGGTAAGCCTGTATTTGCTTACGTCACATGCGCGGCTGTGTGTGAAACTTGAATCATGTACATGTCTCATAATGTCAAACCTACCCACCAGGTTACATCACTGCCAGTTGATTCCTTCAGGGTGTGCAATTATTCTTTTGACCATGAGTGTAATTTTGTGCCTACATATTATATAACTACAGTATATATAAAATATGGGACGTCTCTGACTTTAGCACTGTATTGTTCAAATATTGCAACATGTTAGAATTTCTTATGGAGCTGTCTCGGCACATTTCCTTGACCTGTTACTTCTCACATTACAAAACTGCTTCTATGTAATCCGGGGTTGCCAGATATTACAATATCAGACAAAATGTTACTCTATTATTACTCAGTTCAAGCAGTCAAATCTTATTATATAATGCTGCATCAGGCTGAACGGCAGCTCACTGAACTCCCAATTTGGGGGGTGAACAGGTGAACCTAGGGGAAAAATGAAAGTGGGCTCAGACATGTACCCCTAATTGGTAGAAAGGGGAGGAGGGTGGGTGGACTAAGGGATGGGAGGGGGCACTGTTGTCTCTGTGCTGGGATGAAAGCGATACCCTTGTCTCTCTCAGCCTGCCCCACTCCCCTCTGCTCCACCCACGGGATACCTGAGAGTGGGGGTCTCAAGGGAACTGCACCAGGGGAGGCTTTCAGCGGCCGTGAAAGGGGAGCAGAATAAAACAGGAGAGAGAGAGAGAGAGAGAGAGAGAGAGAGAGAGAGAGAGAGAGAGAGAGAGAGAGAGGGAGGGAGGGCGGGAGAGAGAACTCCTGACAATATACAGTATCCCTCCCCAGAGTGGGGCTAGCAGGTGAAATATTATCTGCCCAGTCACTGTACAATGGGGGCAGGAGTCTTTAATAGGCGCAGGGCCTTCACAGGTGAGTGGGTGGGACGGGCACTTCTTTCCGATCCTGTCGGAGTTAAATGAGTTCAAGGCTCCAAGCAGTGAGGGAGCAGAGAGGGCTCAGAGCCTCAGTGAGGGAGCAGATAGAGCTCAGAGCCTCAGTGAGGGAGCAGCATCCATGCTTTCATGAAGAAAGAGAAACAAATGGAATACGATGAACAGTAGAACGTCTGTGTCTGGGTTTTCAGTTTTCCTTTATATCCACATATAATGCAAGTAACAAATGACTATGAAGAATCTCCCATCATGCATTTAACCCCTATGATCAGATCTAGCTGTAATGCATCACTCCCATTGGTGCTGTGCAACAGATAACAACACTACCTGCCAATGGGCTGTCACACCATGTGGGAGGCTGGGGTTCAGTTCCCACTCTGGGTGATGTGGCTGTGCTACATCAATAAGAGTCCTTGGGCAAGACTCCTATCACTACGTTGGGCTACCTGTAAAATGAGTAAGCTTGTAAGTTGCTCTGGTCAAGAGCTTCAGCTGAAATGCCGTAAATGTTACAACGCAACAGGCTTGATTTGGTAAACACAAACATTTTCCAAATAGAGACTTTTTAATTCAGCAGTTTTGAGAACATAACAGAACGTCCCTTTAAATCCACGCTGAGTATTGGTTGGAAGTCAGTGGGAATTAGCTTACTAGACAAAAACTCATCACTGTGTTTGCACCCTATCTAATAGTATGTATTACCTGCACCAATAAGAGCCGTGATTGGATTTGGCATAGACTAGATAAGTTTCTGGGTGTAGGCCACATCAATATTCAGACACTCTTGCATCGAAGAATTGCCAAGTTGGGCCAGATTTGGTGGATGACATCCCTGGCACAGTTCCGAGGAGAATTCCCTGTAGACTGGGATTTTATCCACTGCTGGTAGACCCGTATGACCATATGCTTCCATACACCTGCAGATTCAGCTACTTCCTTCACACTTTGGTCTTCGGCCACACCCACATGCAGTCCCTCCTTTTAGCCCATCATTAACATCTGCTCTGGAGCCATTTTCCACACATGGAACGAGACATTCCCTGCACTGTAGCACCTCTTCCCAATCTATGGATCCCATCACTCACACCCGCAGGTATTTATAGCCCCATCATCCTCGTGCAGCGCCATCTGCAGGATCTGCAAGTTACTACCCCTTTAAAGATGCAAGATGATCAGAATAGGAAACTCTTGTGCTGATATATGAACAGGTTGAGGGTGGGAGTGGTTACTCAACGGTGTGAGATACAGGAGAGACGCCCAGCTAGAAAAAACAGCCTGAAGAAGCAGTGCTGGATACCACCAAAACCATGCTGGTATGATGGTCCACCAACTAAATCAGCACCAGACCAGCATAAACCTGTATATATCAGAATGGACGTTGATTTTTTGGGCTGCCTAAATGTCTCAGAATCAGAATTCTGGTGTCCCTGAAGATAAACTTGTGCTGTCATTGCTCTTTCTTAACCGGTACTGGTCTGCCTCAGTGTGGCACTGTAGCGAACTGGTTCTGAATGCTAGAAACATGTCCTTACCACTTTATATTGCCACTTGTTAAAGTAAAAGATAAATAAGGGACTAAGAAAAAATGGGGAAAATTAGATTTTTAAAAAATCATCAAAAACAGAAATGCATTTGATTAAAACACTGTAAAACGATTTTTGGCTATCTAAAAATTCATGACTGAAAATGGCACTGTGATTTAAGGGTTCTGTGTAGAACCTCAACAATATTTGAAGGTTCTCTAAAGTTTAAAAGACGTCTCATTCAGACATCTCGTTTACGAAATTGTCTAACGAGTCATTCACTGACAGATTTTTTAGAAAACCAAAACAAAATTGGTCATACTCTCCATCTTCATTTTTGAGGGTCTAATGCGATGTTAAAAAAAAAAAAAAGGATTTCCACCAATGTTTCAAAATTATTCTGCCTGGAGATGTAAATAGAGTAATTCGGATTAGTTTGGTGTGAAACTGTCATACTTTCAGATTTCTTTACAGTGGGTGTGAAGGGAACCAGGGGTCACCATGTCTTCAAAACAAATGTAAATATTTTATTTACTATCCATCCCCAACAGTGGCCTACATGTGCCTTCTGTGTGCAATATTGATGAAAGTAAAACAGTAATTTTTTTCCCTTAGGGACTAATTTGCCTTGCACCACAGTGCCCGTATCCCTCCACTATAAATATATTCAACTAAATTGATTAAACTACAAGCCAAAACGCTATCACAAAACTACCAGAAGGTAACGTTTCAGACAGCAAGCAGTTAATATCTGATAGTTTTCATGTAATAACCTTCTGTGAGGGCGGCTTTAGAGATATTAAACTCCTCAGACGTCTGGTTCCCATCACCACCACTGTGTTCAATTCTGACTCTATAACGTTTTTCTAGAACGGAGCGTTTCAGATCAAAAAACTCTGATGCGTTTGTTCACATCGTAACAATGTAATTACGTAAATGTTTTGGTAAGTCGGTGGACTTTACCTTTAAAGTGACTTCATGAAGTTTAATCTGTGTAAACCGGGCCATCGCCAACTATACAGCTCCTCGCTGCAGCTCGCGCGACCCCGCTTCAAATTCAAAACCCAACGGATTCCTAACGGATCAGCCGGAGCTCGACGGGGTAAAACAGACTAGCATTAGTTTCCGGTGTGCTTATTTTTTGGAATAAAGCTCTCCGTAACGTGTACATGTTTTATTAGACTCGAAAAGGCGCCTTAATCAATTATTTCCGACAGTCAACTTTAGCTTCTGTTCATTTTTAGCATAACTCTCTGTCGTTTTATTCAGTCAGAATAGTTTACCCTAGCTAGCTAGCGTAGCTATCCTAGCCTAGGTTTTTCAACGAGGGGCAGATTCATAAAGAAAATATTAACGGATATATTTGTTCAGGTTTTTCGAGTAAATCTTGAATAATAAATAGTAACTTAAATAGTTCTCTGTCTTAGCTCGGTTCAGTTACCTAGCATGTTAAAGTGGTGTAACGGTGGCTAACCAGGATTTAGACCAGCGCTTGCAGAAGTCGTTTCCGAAAGGGAATCGGGGTCGAGTCCCTCTAAGAGTCGAAATGCAGAGAGTCGACTCTTTGACTCTGTCGACCCCTAAGGGTTTTCTTTGTAATCAGCTGGGGGCCATTCCGACCGGTGAGCGGGGAGAAAATCAGGGGAGAGTCTGAGAGTTCGTGAGAGTCTAATTACCAGGGTTAAACGGGTTCCCCATGTCATACAGCAAAACTCCTCATTATGTTCAGGATTAAAGATGCAGTGAACAGCTATCTCAAACGGAACTATTAACGAAATCCCAAAACAGAACGTTGTAGAAACAGGACGAAGCTGATATGTGCTCCTTTCCCCAGCTTCGTAGCTACTGAAATTTTGGTTTCACCTTAAATAGCTGAATACGACGCTACTTAAGCCTCTTCATTATCATTACTCATATCATCATCTCTGTCTCTAAAGCTTGGTTTACAAGGTGGAGTTGGGGAGTCGATTCAAGAGTCAGAAAATCCGGAGCCGTCCATCACTACCTGTTGTACCTGTCCGTTGTCTTTTTTAGGATAGCATGTGATGTATCTCGACTCCAGATCAGGTAACGTTACAATGCGGGCTCCTGCTTTTTAATGTTCCACTAATTGCTGATGTTATCCTATAGGACAAATCAGCGTTACGTCACAGCGGCAAAGCATTTACTTCCGGGTGGATAACGCAGGAAGGGCTGCACTGATACAACAGGATTTTATACTCATCTATAGGGTTACTTAACCAAGCTACTGGAAACAATTTTGTCAGATCAATGAATTTGCACGGAATTGCTCCAGACCTCCTGTAACTGGAGGTTTTAATGAATAAATATTCACTTTATTAAGATGATTACATTTACATTTACATTACAGATTACATTACAGATGTTTTAGTGTACACTGTAAAAACAAGATCCCAAACATGAGCCTACTGCTCAAGGGAGAGCACAAGTGGTTTTGGTTATTTTATGTCAGTCTAAAGCACCTGACTGTACATTAGGTAGTCCGCTAATTTGTTTCCCATTGAGCTTATTGACTGCAATGGAACAATACATTACACTACTTTGCACTTATACAAACACAAATGCACATGAACACCAATAGCCTTAGTTTTTCATAGTTGGTCGCCATATACAGTAATAGCCACCATTATACCGTCCTGTTTTACATTCTGGATCTCTTGTTGTAAAGTAGTGCTGATGTAACTTTATTATCATCTAGCAGTGTAACGGATTTTCTAAACTGTGGTGCTTTAGCTCAGCATGTTAAACTTAGAGGATCCTCAGCATGGTCCATACTGCAGCTCTACCTGCTTTAGAAAGCTGGAAAGCTATCCTCAAACACAATGTAATGTTGATGTTATTGCAAACATTTTATCTGTTACATTTCAATTAATTGTAAATTGTAACATAAGTTAAGCGACTACCATTCTGAGTGTGAGTTATCCACCCGGAAGTATCTTAAAGCCCTGCAATGAATTTGTTCTGTACAGTGTAATATATACTCACTGAGCACTCCACACCTCACTAATTATAAACGTGCACTTTGTGCTTTCTCACTCACAGAGTGTGTGGTGGATCATTCTGAGCACTGCAGTGACACTGACGTGGTGATGGTGTGAGTAGAACAGACACAGCATTCCTGCTTGAGTTTTCAAACATCTCAGTGTCACTTCTGGACTGAGCATAGTCTAAAACTATCCAGTCAATAGTAGCAGCGTCCTTTAGGCACTGATGAGGGACTACAACAGTGTTTTCTCAACCCTGGTGCTGGAGGCCCCCTGCCCTGCACAGTTTAGAGCTTGCCCTGCTCTCAACACACCTGATTCAGCTTATAATAACAATAACAGGCCCTTTCAGAGTTTCAAGTGTGTGTTAAAGTAGGGAATCCACTCAAATGTGCCTCCAGGACCAGGGTTGAGAAACACTTGATGAGAAGATGAGTTACTGTTGCACAGTGTAATAGCAGAAGAGCTACCGTTTCTTTCTGTACATCTACAAGATGTACCAGTAGAGTAGGAGTGTCTAATAGAGTGGACAGTGAGTGGACACAGTGTTTAAGCACTCTAGCAGCACTCTTGTGTCTGATCCACTCACATCAGCACCACACACACTAACACCACCACCACCACGTCTGTGTCACTGCAGTGCTGAGAATGATCCACCACCCACATAATACCTGCTCTGTGGTGGTCCTGAAAGTCCTCACAGTTGAACAACAGGAGGACCTGCAAAGTATGCAAAGAAATAAATGGTCTACAGTCTGTAATTGTAGAAGTACAACGTGCACTTATGTGGCAAGTGGAGCTGAAAATGTGCACAATGAGTGTGGATACATGGGGGTGTATATGCATATATATAATTAATCGTGGTCTATAATTACAGCGTGATGTTTTAAACAGTGTACCGGATATAGTGATAGTAGCTTGTTTAAAGGCACACGCCATCCATGACATGATATATTTGGAATATACTAGATTGTCCAGAGTGTGGATTAACAGTTTGATGCACCTATCCAGGTGAGTAAAAAAGGTAATGCATTGTATGAGTACCATACTGACTGAATGATACTGACTGCCTATGCAAGTGTGCTGTCACGTCATATGTTCTTCATATCTTTTTCTTTTGGCTTTGTTCTTTTCCTCAGCACTTTTCAACACAAAGCGCCATCCCTGTGTGAGGTGTAAGACTGGGAAACATGCCCACTGCCCTGAGCAGTTCCATAAGGAGTGACCCTCTTCTCCTCAACTGCATGGTCAACACTCAGCCCTCACACCTCTGAAGGGGGGCAGCGTGCTGGACGTAACCTGAGCTGCAAGGAAGCCACCAAAAAGAGTAAATACCCCTACAGTCAAGGTGTTTCCTATACATATACACACACATCCATATCCTCACAAAGAATGTAACTGATGCTCAGAGGCCATTGAGCACCATTATAATTGGCCTCACCATTGTGAGCCTTGTGAATGGGACGGTTACCCAAGAAGCCTCATGTTGGTCTAGGTACATTCACTTTGAACATTTTGCAGACACAAAAGGGCAGCCAGGGGAGGCACGAAGATGAGAGGACTCGGTCGTGCCCTTTCAGTATTCCTTTGACACTGCGAAGAAAGACAAGTGGACAATGCTGTCTAATAAGCTGTTCATACTCCCTTTATCACATTATATCCTTAGGCCGGGGGCTGATATTTACAGTACAATCACTGGCTTTGTTGGGCAAAGACGTGGATCATAATGGTGTTTTATAGCTGCATTTACCAGAATGATTTCTGCATTGATGCAGCCTTACACACCTTCTTGTTAAGAGGGCTATAATGTTCACTCACACAAGTGTTCAGAAACATCACGCCTGCTCTTTGGCCAGTTGTGCATGACGAATGCCATACCAGATGTAAGAAAGACAGAGTTATCTGTTCCACTCATCATGTGGGGGGTGGCGGGTGGGGGTGCAGACTGCCGTTCACAGGAGTTTATGCATTATTCATTGCATTTATTCATCGTCTTGCGTGACATTTTGTATTATTTGGCAGGCTTGCACAGATAATGATCTGTCTAAAAAGGCAGAGAGCTTTTTTTCTCCCTCTGAGGTGCATCCACAGGTGTGTGCCTATAGGAGGGGGTTGGTGATGAGGTTCCTCAGGCTGCCTGCCATTAAAATTTTATGCAGTCTCTTAAAGTTGAGATCCAAATGGTTCTTTTGTGGCTGGAAGAGCCAACCGATGACTGATACACCTGTATTCCTCCTGCTCGTTTTTAGAGGGACGTGCTGTGTTTGGGTATGTTGTAATGTGGATGTTTCTGCAGGAGTGTGAGGAAATAGTCCGCTTGTCTCTGTTCCTTTGGTCTCTCGTACACTTTGAGTGCATTTTGGCCCCTGCTTGCTCACTCTCCCTCGCCCTCTCTCTTTCTCGCCCTCTCTCTCTCTCTCTCTCTCTCTCTCTCTATGCTTGTTGCACAGTCTCACAGCAGATGGAGAGTACGGCCTAGTTTTAGCTTTTGTTCCAAAGTCCCCAGAGAGTCCGAGCCCTTTTTCGGCCTCCTACTCTCCTTATCTCATATGAAATTCAGATACTTCGCTTTGCAACTAGATAAACCACAACAGCAAATTTGCAGTCCCCATCTTAAGAGTGCAAATTCGGACACTTCCACAGACACTGTGAAAACGAAACAGCGTATGCATGTCTGTGTTTGTGTTTTGTGAATTTCAGAGAAAGGGATTCCATAATGGACATCCAGGTTAACATTCACTTGGAACACAAACTGTTAAAGAAAGGCAAACCAAGTCATAAACTAAGATTTATCCCCTCTTGGTTACAAAAGGTAAAGTGTGCTTAAGCATCCGTGTCTGTTAAAACCCCATGTTAACTAACATCGTGAGAAACAACACAGTAGCCCACATGAGCTTATGCCCGTGATATTTAACTCAGAAGCCGGCCTAATTGACACCTGTTGATGGCCTTATGGAACAGGTGAGTGCGCCGCGCATGCGCATGAAAGACGGACCGAGTTTGTTTATGTTTTCCTCCAACGCCCCGCGCTCAATATTTAATGAGAGTGAAACCTCAGCGCGCGCCAGCCTCGCAGCTGTTATTACAACTCCGCTGTTACAGCGCAGCGAGCACGTGCGGCGGAACGAGGAGGCTGTATACAGTTAATAGGAGAGAATTCGTTCAGCGTGACGTCAGTAATGTTCAGAAACAGCCAAAAGCTAAACGAAAAGTGGGTCAGATATTAAGAGTGAGCAGGAAACGAGCTGTAAAAGAATGAAAAGCTAATTGGCAGTTTGTAGGTGAGCTCGTTATATAGTGTTGGCTTGTGGAGAGTAGAGGAGGGTGAATCATGCGCTTCGTGTTTCTCGTGTTGAAAACACGAGTTGTTTTAGAAATACTGTAAGTGCTTGGTAACACACTTTTGCTACCTCACTTCTGAGCTCGCGGGCTGTTACGGCTGTTGCCCGGTAGAAGCGTAGGCTCGTGGTCCTGAAATTCGAGCCGGTCGGTGGTTTGAGGGTCGCAGGTATCAGGGCGGCGCAGATGGCCGCGCTCCCGCAGAAGATAAAGGTATATGGATAAAAGCTGTAAATAATTTAAGATGGAGAGCGCGTGCATGATATTGGCCTTTATTCTCCATGTTAATCTGGAGAGGGATCTCGGAGTCAGAGCGCAGGCGATTGGCTCAGAGCAGGGTGGGACACAGAACAGCGCTCATCAATAATTTGTAGGCTTTTCCAGTGAAGTGTTTTGAAAATGAGACGAGAAAAAAAAAACTTTGAAAAAAAATGACGAAGCAGGTTAGAAAGAAAGGAGCTGATGAAAAACAATGACATGCATGAAGAGCAGAGCAGGGAAACGAAGAAAAAAAGAAGAACGCGTGCAGGAAAACGAAAGAAAAAAGATATAAACCAGCTAAAACTTTCTCGTCGTGCCAAAGTGCTTGAACGCGCTCGGGATCGTCCCGCACGGCTCGTGCATCTATTGTAAACACGTGCGTGCGCGCGCGAGAGAGAGAGAGAGAGAGAGAGAGGGAGAAGGCGCGTGTGTGCCTCGCTCTCTGTATCCGGGTCCTGAGGGAGCGCTGCTCGCGCGGCGTGTTCGGGCGGCTCGCGCGCTCGCCAGCTGCCAGCGCGTGCTGCAGCGAGGACACCCAACACCCCGCGCGCCACGGGGCTCACACACTCGCGTACAGTGAGCGCGCGCGCGCCCGCGTTCAAGAGCCTTCAGAGCGACTTCAGCCGCTCAGAAATACAGTTAACCTCAGTCCTCTACACACACAGCTCAGGGCGGCATCTGCACAGCGAGGGGGGACCTCGGCACAAGTAAACAAAAGAAACAAAACATATATTATTATTATTGTTATTGTTATTGTTATTGTTATTGTTATTATTATTATTGAATTTAAAAAAAAGGAAATATAAAAAATAATGAACAACCGAATGCAGTTTATATTTATATATATTTATTTACATTTACGTATTTTTTTAAGTTATGAAATTAAGGAAATTAAAATCTAAAAGCAAAAGCAGTTATAAAAGAAAAAAAAAAAGAAAAAAGAATAATAATAGTAATAGTAAAATAAAATAAAAAAAATGAGACCGGCAATTTTTGGACTTTTAGGCCTTTTTAAAAAACTTTAAATAAATCATATCCCCTTTTGTTCAGTTTCTGATGCAGGTTGGACGGTCAGGAAACGAACTTTTTATCATACGAGTATTTTGTCAGCTATAAAACTAGTTAACAGTAAACAGATTATATAAACTCCAGGAGCTTCTGCTGTGTATCTGAAACTATACTTTATGCACCAATTATGTAGTTTTAGATTTATTTACATCTTATTTACATTATTCACTGTCTGAACGCGATGGAGCTTCTAAACATTGTTTGTGGTTCTTGTTTATTCTGATTTATCTGTCAGATTTCTACATACCAATAACAAATAAAATGAATAGTTTAGGTTTTCTGAGACTAATTTTATCTCTCAGTCGCATCTATTCAGTTCATAGAATGTCTTATGGTTTCTTTGTTCTACACTAAAAACTGACTTGTTGATTAAAATCAGTCGAGTAAGTTTTTAAGAATTATTAGTTCCTTTTTTAAGGGTTGAAAAAAAAACCCCAATTTATTTGCTTGTAATAAATTTTAGTAACAAAACTCTTTTAACTCTTTCATACACTCTGCTTGAATCTCATTTTCTTGAAAAAGTGCAAAATAAAAACCCTGCAATTTGTTACCAGATATTAAATGTTTTACTTGGCTTTAAAAAATGAATGTTCGTCCTTTTTTAGGGGTTGAATAAACTAATTTGCTTTTTTTAAATTTATTTTTTTAAAGTTGGGTCAACAAAACATTTTACAATGTTGCGTCATATTTAAATCTCATCTTAAACTGTTTTAGAAGATACAACGCCTGGGTTTATCACCTTATCACCATCAAGCTCAACAAGTAGACTGGCGGTCACCAAGATATTACATTTTTGAGAAGTTCAGTCGATGGAGCCTATTAACACTGTTACAAGCCATTCGAATTTTACTCAACTTAAAATCCTACTTTGATTGAAAGAAGTCATTTTAGGTTGAATAAACCCATTTCATTTGCTTGTAACAAATTAGAGTCATTTATAGGCCAGACCAATGAAACTCCATAATTAGAGAGGAGCAACGACCAACACAAAGTACTTTTTACAGTTTATCTTTTTATTCCAAAATCAATTAAAACATAAAGCATGTGGCAAAATTCTCTAATCTCCAACATAAAATAGTCAAAAAATGACACGTAAGACAAAATGAATAAATAAACAACTTAAGCAGAAGCCAAAAAAACAAACAACCTCGCATTGAAATCCAGTATTCAAAAGCAACACATATACAAAACATCTAATGGCTCCTATTAAATATCTCCATCAAATTGGCATTACTAGGCTACATAACAACAAAACAACATGTCCTCGTTACAAAACAGCGTGTTCCTCAAGCCTATGGCCCGTGATTAAAGTGCAAGTAAACTTTAGAAGTCGCAGATTCATTAGAGAGCTCTTAGACGAATCATCATCATCCGTATTCTATTCAAATGGTCACGCAGGCATAAAACAGGTCGGTCATGTTTATGGAAGACAGCATGTTTCTTGCATGACGTTCGAGCCCATGGCACTGCTGCGCGATGGCGTGGTGGGAATTGTTTGTTTGTTTGTTTGTTTGTTTTTCATTGAAAAGGCAAAAATATCATTTCTGTTGGCGAAGGAGTCTTTGAAATCAACAATAACAGCGTGTTGTTTCATAAAGTCACAATCTGATGTCTAAAACAGTCACACGGACACTCGAAGCGGCCTCTCTCTGGGGGGGATAAAGGACCACCCGTATTCCGGCAAGCCCGGGTTTATCGGCTAAGAACCGCCAGCCAGTCGTAGCTCAGGCGGCGGGCCACTGCGACCAATCCCAACCCGGGTCGGGCGTGGCTTGACTCAATACGGGTGGAAAACAGAGACGGCGCGCTTTTCCAAACTCCCGAACTCCAAGCCCCCTCGATTGACACAAACAGTGCTGGCCAGTCTCTCTTTCTTTCTTTCGTCGTTCATTTTTTGTAGCGTCTGTTTTTTTTTTCAGGGTCTTCCTTCAGAAAGCTGCGTGCCCGAGCGCCCTCAGCTCGCTCAGCTCGTCCTCGCTGGGCAGTTCGGCGTGCGCCTCGTCAGAGTCGCTGAAATGAGAGTGCGGGGACAGCTCCCCGTCGCTACGGCCCGCACGCGCCTCGTCCTCGCGCCTGAGCGCCGTAGGCGGTATCGGCGATGCGCCGGGCGCGCGCAACAGGTCCGCGAGGGCGCTGATGTAGATCTGAGCCATCTGCAGCGTCTCGTACTTGGAGAGCTTCTTGTCGTTGTCCAGCGCCGGGATGACGCTGCGCAGTTCGTCGAAGGCGTGGTTCAGGCCGTGCATGCGCCTTCGCTCGCGCGCGTTGGCTGCGATGCGCCGCTGCTTCTGCACGGCTGCGGTGCCGCCGCCGCTAGGCTTGGACGCGGGGGGGCTCGAAGAGGCGCGGCTCGGGCGCGGCGGGTGGGCGGCGCGTGGCGCGGTCGAGGGGGCGAGCCAGGCGCGCGCCTCGGAGGCGTACGAGAGCGCGCTTGCGGCTCCATCCAGCCCGTCTGTGTTCATTCCCGTGCCGTTGTCCTCAAAAAGTCACAAAAGTCCAAAAGCCGGTGCGCGTTCTTGGCTAGAGTGTGTTTGAGGATGGTGCTGTGTGTGTGTGTATATATGTGCGTGCGCGTGAGAGAGGCGTGCGTTTCTCCTCTTCTCGCACCTGCCGCTCGCGCTCCGTCCACAGGAGGATTTCTTTACTGGTGTCTCAGGGCGATGCGGCCGGTTTAAAAGCGGCACGCGCCTGGGAGCCCCCCTCCTCGAGCCGGTCGCGTGGCGCTTTGACCAATAAGAGCGCGCGGGGCAGGCGCGTGTGGGCAGCCAATGAGAAGGCGAGAGGGGCGAGTGCGCGTAAAAGCGCGTTTGTAAAACCTGTTTAAGCAAAGCGGGGGTGACGCACGCACAGGAATGTGAGAGCACGAGCAAAGAAACACACACACATTAACTGTACAAAAGTGTGTGAGAGAGAGAGAGAGAGAGAGAGAGACAGACAAAAGTGTGAGACTGTAGGTGTGGATGAGAGTGAGTTGGTATAAGAGTGCAAAGGTGCTTACAGTGCTAAGGTGTTGAGTGTATACTGTGTGAGTTAGTGCAGTCCTGAAGTATTGAGAAGATGCTGTATGAGAGACTGCAGTGAAGAAGTGCTAAGTGGGGGCTGTATTACTCACTGCTATGCTGAGTTCATGCTGTGTGAGTAAGGCAGTGCTAAAGTATGGAGTTGAGGCTGTGTGACTAAAGCAGTGCTGAAATGTGGAGTGAATGTTGTATGAGTTACCTCAATGCTGAGTGTTGAGTGGATGCCGCATGAGTGGGGGCTATGTGAGTTACCTCAGTGCGGAAGTGTTGAGTAGAGGCCGCATGAGTGGAGGCTATGTGAGTTACCTCAGTGCTGAAGTGTTGAGTGGAGGCAGCATGAGTGGAGGCTATGTGAGCTACTTCAGTGCTGAAGTGTTGAGTAGAGGCCACACGAGTGGAGGCCATGTGAGTTACTTCAGTGCTGAAGTGTTGGGTGGGAGCTGTATGTGTGATGCAGTGTTAAAGTGTTGAGTGGAGGCTGTGAGTTACTTCAGTGCTGAAGTGTTGGGTGGGAGCTGTATGTGTGATGCAGTGTTAAAGTGTTGAGTGGAGGCTGTGAGTGTGTGATGCAGTACTAAATTTGAGTAAATTTGGTGAGTTGCTGAAGTGTTAAGTGGATGTTGCAGTTTTTGCAGTGCTGAAGTGTTAATGAATGTAGAAATTCAAAAAGCACTGCAGAAATGTATGAATTTCTGCAGTGCTGAAGTATTAGGTGGAGGCTGTATGAGTTACTGTAATGCTGAACTGTTAAATAGATTCTTTATGAATTACTGTTGGGCTAAGGTGTTGAGTGGAGGCTTTCTGCAGAGCTAAAGTGTTGAGTAGGTTTTGTATGAGTTACTGGAGTGCTAAAGTGTTGAGTAGGTTTTGTATGAGTTACTGGAGTGCTAAAGTGTTGAGTAGGTTTTGTATGAGTTACTGCAGTGCTAAAGTGTTGAGTAGGTTTTGTATGAGTTACTGGAGTGCTAAAGTGTTGAGTAGGTTTTGTATGAGTTACTGGAGTGCTAAAGTGTTGAGTAGGTTTTGTATGAGTTACTGGAGTGCTAAAGTGTTGAGTAGGTTTTGTATGAGTTACTGGAGTGCTAAAGTGTTGAGTAGGTTTTGTATGAGTTACTGGAGTGCTAAAGTGTTGAGTAGGTTTTGTATGAGTTACTGGAGTGCTAAAGTGTTGAGTAGGTTTTGTATGAGTTACTGGAGTGCTAAAGTGTTGAGTGGGTTTTGTATGAGTTACTGGAGTGCTAAAGTGTTGAGTGGATTTTGTATGAGTTACTGGAGTGCTAAAGTGTTGAGTGGGTTTTGTATGAGTTACTGGAGTGCTAAAGTGTTGAGTAGGTTTTGTATGAGTTACTGGAGTGCTAAAGTGTTGAGTGGGTTTTGTATGAGTTACTGGAGTGCTAAAGTGTTGAGTGGAGGCTGCAGGAATAACTTAATAAAAGTATTGTAAAATAATAAATAACATTTTGTAGCATATGATCATACAAACACACTGTCATTCTCTTTGTTATTATTATCATCCTCAGTAGTAATAATAGTAGTAGTATTAGTAGTATTCATTATCACCCCAGAGGAGGACTAGTTTGTGGAAATTTGATATGTAATTTTTAATAATTATAAAAATTATTGAATAGTTAAATAATGAAATGCAAATATGTCTGTAAAATTGAACTATTTATGTTTGTGGTCACAAAATGCCACAAAAAGAGGTCACCAAAAGAGCAACACAAAATGACTAATAATAATAATAATAATAGTAATAATAATAATATTATTATTAATAATAATAAACGGTTGTTGCTACTTTATTATTGTCACTGTTATTACAGAAATGTATATGTGTATTATTTTAAATGTTGTTATTATTGTTGTTGTTGTTATTATTATTATTAGGGTTCATATTGTGCCTAATAATGTTAATTAGGAAGACGTTTTAGCATAAATCAGTCAGTGCACGATTTAAAAACTAAAGTGGCGTTTCCTCTCTTGCTGCTGACGCAGTTTCTCCTGCCTATTTCGCTGCGTAATACTGTACTAGGCTCCCCCGTTGAACCCCTGTGGTCGTGCGATCTGCGCCCCTCTATGCTTTTATGTCTGTGGATATTAAAATGCAGTGATAACGCTGTGAGGAGGAACCCGGGAGCCTAAATCGCTCGTTTCTGCCTTTATCAGGCGGCGAACGTTCCTCCATTTATTCATGAGTCTGAGAGCTGTGCTAGCGCTCTGGCGCCTGAGCGCAGTCCAACTGGAGCCCCATCCAGTCAGCCCGCGCGGCCTGCAGGAGTTTCCTAAAGCAAACAACAGGTTGGATATTGTTGCTGTCCATTATTAAAGTGTCCCCAACACAAAGGCGACTCTCTGTTCCATTGGACACGCCTGGGGAGCCTTTGGAAAGTGGGCACAGAGCGAGTCTCCGCGGGGCTTCAGCGCGGTGGAGTCTGCAGGCTGGCCGCTTCATTCCTGTCTCCTGGGAAACAGAGAGATATGGAGCAGCGCGATAAAGGGGCTATATATTACCTACAGTGACAACAACAATAACAACAACAACAACAACAACACTAATCATAAGTGTAATAAAATCAGGACCAGAATAACAATAAAACAATTATTATAAATATTACACTGAGGTTAATAGACTAATTGATTAGTCCATGTGAGATGCGTCACTCACCTCGTCGTCTGAAGAAAGTGATGTCCGAAGAAGGAATATTCAGAATAGATGTTGCTGATTTTGTTGGAAGTCGCTGAAATGTAAAGAAATTGGAATCGTGTTGGCTGCACAGGTGTCTGTCTCTAGCAGCTGGAGCGCTCAGAGGCTTACAGGCGACATCCAGTGGACACTGAGAGCGTTTACTCCAGTGCAACAATATTTAAAACCCCGGGGAATATTTACTACAACACCAGAAGCAGACAAAGGAAACGGAGAAGAAGAAAGATTAGAAAAGAAGAAAGTTACTACCAATACTACCAATAATTTTACTTTAACTATTTTGCTATGAGTGTTCAATATTTATTTCTGTATTTATAAACAAACTATGGGCGTCAATTTAGAACGATCATAAAACAATCTCAATTATTTAATTATAATACAACACTTTACAGTGTTTAACAGGCCAAAATAAAATAACCGGGTAATTATCTAGTAGTTTTGCTAATGATTGTTATATATTACTGATTAATTATGCTTTTTTTTAACGATAATCAAAATTATAATGATGGGTTATTAGACTCATAACTCAAAAAAACTTAGATATCTACTACCTTACTGCTTTTCCTGAATGCTTAGTTAATCATTATTAGCAGTGGTTAACATATACTTTTAAAAAAAAAGTTTAATTGGTTCCCTTTTATAAAGTTGTTTCTATTCATAAGAATATATGAAACTTTAAAGCTAAATAATGAAACATTTACAGAGCTGTTATTATTATGCGTGTGTCACTTAGTAAGTGCTTAGTAATTCAAATGATAGCACTTATGATTGGGGACAAATAAAAATGAAATAATTATTAGCTATTAATTACATATAGCATATATTAAATGTAGCACACACCATATATATATATATATATATACATATATATATATATATATATATATATATATATATATATATATATGTGTGTGTGTGTGGGTGTGTGTGTGTGTGTGTGTGTGTGTTTGTGTGTGTGTATGTATATATATATATATATATATATATATATATATATATATATATATATATATACACACACACACAGACACAGACACACAAACACACACACACACACATTATATATATATAATATATATATATATATATATATATATATATATATATACGTATATATATGTATATACAGAGCAAATAAATTGTTATTCATAAGAGCCAATTATTATAAAGGATTACCTTCAAAGAAAGTACACACATTATTCATATAAGCATGCTGATTCAAGAACTTGGCCTTTTGAAGCACTTTCGGACGAGACTGGTGGGGCAGCCTTGGCTCTTCTCTACTCACTCAAGCATGATGCGATCTGCTGCTGTGCTATTCTGTGTGTCTCTGAGGGCATGACGTCTGGTGCACACGGTCAATGATCAGCCAAAACCAAACACTTTGTCCATGGTACCTGTGGTGTGTTTAAAACTCGCTGCATAGAAATTTGGGAATCTCATCCTGTGCATGGTCAAATATCACTAACATGCTTCAACATGGAGGACATCAAAACTCTTGCTGACTGTCATTTCACTGAAAAGAGCAAGGTTGGTCCTAGACTAAGTCTTCTGATACAACAAAGACAACTAAACCCACTGTAGAAAACATGTTTATTAGACAAATTATACACAGAAAGCTTTGCCACTTGTAACAGAGGCCTCAGTTTGTTCCATTTGAATAATATGCAACACATACAACAAAATAGGCCTATATTAAATACTGTACATTATAATCAGTCGAAAATGATCAAGTAAATCCTGTACATACTATGTAAGAAATTAAAAATGTTACAGGCTTAGCAAGTTGTACATGCTTTTTTTTGAATGGAAAATAACTTGCCTTCATAAATCCAGAACTCAACATGAAATGAAGCCAAAATCTGAACACCTCACCATCAGAGGGACTGTGGAGAACTCAATTAGTGCAATGATGTCTAACGCGATGCTCGGCTTTTTATGTTAAACTCTATATCTTCTCTTTAATCCGACCAAAAAAATTATCTCCATGTAAAATATACATTTTAACGTCTTCTCATTTATACTAAATAAAAATCTTGAAATTGATACTAAATAAAAATTGTTCCTATTGTCATTCAGTAGCCATAGCTTAAGAAAAGTACATCTAGAATGCTGTCGTCAAAAACACTGTTGCTGTTCTCTACACACGACGTTTGGCGAATTAGTCTGAGGATAACAAAACTGAAAGCTCATTCTAAACAACTAACATTAGTAATATTAATACAGTGTTAGTGAAAACTGTTTGGCTGTTTTTTTTTTGTTTTTTTTTATTTTTAAACTTCTCAAAATGTGTCTTTTTTAACCTGTCATCACACTTTGATGGCCTTGTTTTAACAATTAGCACTTAAAAAAAAGTTAGATAAATATTACCCCTTAACATTTATGAAACAAAATAGAAAGTTATTTCAAAGAATTCCCCTAAAAGTGGCCGTTGCGTCTGCTCTTTCGGGATGGCCTGCTGTAGGTTTGAGGACGCATGGCGAAGGTTTAAAAAGAGCCCTCCATCTAAGGCTTTGTCGAGAATCCCTTTGAAAGCTCTTTCTTTCCTCTTGACCCCCGAAAGCTGCGGTGCCTGTTAGCCGTAAGCTGGTGAGCCACGCAATGAGGCTACTGTACAAAACGTAGTTGGTCAAAACCCAGGCATACAGCTGTGAAAGAGCAAAAACAAAAAAGCTTCCCATGACTGAATGATGCAAACCAGTGTAAGACGATGGCACTGAAGCATTTTCAAAACTTATAGAAGTAAATAAAAAAAAAAACAAGAAAGAAAACAACAGACAGCACTGATTTTTTTTTTCTTGTTTAAACTCTCTGACCAGACACATTCCACGCATTTTAAGATTTGTTATATTTAAAACAAAGTCAGTAAAACACATTTAGAAGCCTTAACTGCACCTCCTCCTTCTACACTTGGACTTGCCAATGCATTTTGTTGTTGTTGTTGTTTTGTTTTCAGTCATTCCTTCTGTTCTACAGAGTGTCCCATGTGTGTATGAAGGAGCCCGGCGGGTACGGTGCCATTGGTCACAGCTCACTGTTAAAAGATACCATTAACCAAGCTCCCAGTCCAGCGTGAACCGAGAATTAGGCTAGGCGAGACTTCTTGAACAAGCCTCAGGTTATTGCGGGTCTGTAGGTCACTCTGCAAAGTGCAGTATTTTTTTTTTAATCACTGTCTCATTTTGTCCAGAAACAAAACCAAAAAATAAAACGTAAACATCCCATGGTTGTAAGGTTCATAGTAGTCTCTTTCTTTTTACTCTCTCTTCAAAGACTCAAACTTCAATCGTGGAAAACAAAAAAACAAAATAAAAACAAAAATTGAAAGGTAAAGTCATCTTTGTTCACATTAAGAGATCTCCAACTGACCACAACGACAAGAATGAAACCAAACACCTTCCTTATCCTTAACAGGGAGGTGAATTCAGACAGGACCAGCGCCCCCAACGCGTCCACCGGCCAGTAAAAGTGGGGGAAAAAATAATGTGAAAAAGGAAGGGACAACTAAAAGACTGGTATTTACATTTCCATATTCTCTTCGTGTTTTGTTTTTCCCATATATTTTCTTTTGTTTTTTTTTTTCTTCTGGGCTCCTGGTGGTCTCTTATATGGAAGTGCCCCTGTCTGGGTCGTTGCCATAGCTAAAGCTGGGTGCTGGTGTGGGCTGGTAAGGGATGCTGGACATGGTCTTGATGGGACTGCGGAAGAAGCCACCGTTGGGTGCCCGTTGGCGGAAAGGCCCAGCACCCCGCTGGTCAGGCACGGGCCCAAACGCGAAACCGGCGGCTGCTTTGGCTGACAGGCTGCGGCTCAGCGTCTGGATCTGCTCAGGGATGAAGGTGGTGGTAGTGATGTGAGTGTTGCGGAAGTCGCTGATCTGCTCCAGCGCCTGGCGGGCAGCTGGCAGCGAGTCCATGTCCAGGGGTGTCAAGTCGATGGAGGAGGCAGAGAACTGCTTGTGGGGGCTCTCGTCGTCCGTGCACAGGCTGTTGACCCGCCGGTGGAGGTGCTCCAGGTCAATCTCCTTGTCGTCCTGTTTGGGGAGGGAGGGGTTGGAAAGGTAGGAATAGTGGAGCAGGGAAGGGGGCAGGGGGGATTGGGAGTCAGAGGAGGAAATAAGGAGAGAGAGAAAGAAAGACAGAAGAGGAGGAGGGGTGAGGGTTGTTACAGGAGCAGAAGAGAATAGAAGAGGTAACGGGTATAAAGTGAGGAGAGCGGGGAAAGTGCAATCGCAAGAGAAGAAACAGAGGAGGATGGGTTAGTGTGGCGTGGAAGCAGCATGGGTAGCCAACAAAGGAGGAGGTAATGGAGTAAGGGGATGGGTTATGTATGGATGGAGCAAATAAAGGTCGCAGGTACAAGGAGTTCCAGAGATTCACGTTGGAAAGGAAATTGCAATAGAGTAGGTGGGAATTGCAATAGATGAAGTTAAGTAGTGAAATGGAGGTCAAGTGAAGTTGGTGATTGCAGTATGAGCGAATGATGATAGGGAAGAGAGGGCACAAAAAAGGACAAAGGCTGAGCTATAGTCAGGAAGGTACATGCACACGTCTTTAGCAGCGGCTCGCCAGTTAACACCGTTTCGTAGTATTGTCTTTATTGCTAGTAGCACACTCTGAGCACCTTACTACACTCTGATAAACAAACTGATAACTGATAAATAAAGCTTCCTAATTTGTGGGACAACCTAAGGGTTCTCATACAAGCACGTCTCCTTTACAAAAAAGAGCCATCAAGTGAAAGGGTGCAGCTCTTTAGGGTGCGAGTCTTAGGGCCTTGCTCCGTTCCATCTGGAAGCCCCAACGAGCAGTTTGGAAACCACTGCTGTATCCGGCCCCTAGTGTCAGTATATATGTTTTCACTATTCCTTGCCCTAGCTAGATTCAGTTTATGGAGAGCTCTATGTTCGGGTAATGAGCTAGATCAGGTGCACTGAATCAGACAATACTTAAAACATGCAGTGCTGTGTCATTAGGACTATGTGTTATAACCACACTCCAAAGAACCCTTCTTTGGTTCTTCACCTACCACAGCACCTGCATTTTTGTGTGCAGAAATATGAATTCAAGGCTTTATATGATTGTTAAAAAATGTGTGGAGATCATTACAACTTACACAAGTACCCTTTTATCCTAACTGAATTAATGTGTTTTTCTAAGAGTGAGTTATTATATAAATAAATAAGTAAACTATTTGTTTACACCAGTAGTTGTATTAATAAATATAGAATTGTAGCCTCAGTAACAGTTGTCTGTCTGTTTACCCCCCCACCTCCCCACCTGAGTCAAATTAAACTTCCGCACTCACAAATTGCTGGCCTTTCTGAGGGGATGCAGTGGCCCCAGAGGTCAAAATGGCTGGGAGTTGTGCAGTCCTAATACTAAGCAGTAATGGATAGTAGGCAGGTCCCTGAGGATAGTGAGGAGTAGAGAGGGGCCTGGCTGGTCTGGCATTGGGATTTTAATGTAAGCCTCATACCTTAGAGGCCAAAGTAAGGGGGCCTGTGGGTACCTGATCTCAAACAGCAATGGCCTGAAATACAGCATGAGCATTGTACAGTAGTGAAAAACTGAATAAGAGATGATACATAAAGTCTTTATACTTCAAAGAGATAATTTGGCAAAAAATAAGTAAATAAATCAATAAAAATGAATATTCACACAATAACCCCTTAACCCCTAATATTTTCTTAACTCAAACGTTCCTGATCAGCAAAGACATGCTTGTTTGCCAAACTGACAAAAGTTTATGCAACATCACTGTATCAGGAACCTCGTTAGCAAATCTTAGATTACAACCTAACGTGACTTGAGACATGTCTTGGGGAATTTAATATTTTTGGGGAAAGGGCTAAAACTGTGAATTTGATTTTTAACCCAAAAAATAAAATCCTATAAGTGCACTATTTGAGATACTGTAGTTTCTAACAAGGATACCACAAAATCCATCTATAATGTCCTAAAAATGCTTCATAGAATTAGTGTTTTCTGCAATCAAAGGAAATCAAAGAAATGAATTCATTTTGTATCCAAACATTGCATGCCATGTTTTCATTTTTGCTGTTAAAAGAACCAATTTCTTGATTGAAAATAGCACAGATCGTTTTTTAAAAGGTTACGACTGCATGTACCCTTATGGTAATCTTGTAAAATATCAAACTTTACACATGTACACAGCAATGACCTGTATAATGCCAATAAACCTTTTAGAATACTTATATCAGAAAGCCAATTAACCCAATAAACCAACTGCCGTTATTAAATTAATCAGTTCATTTCTTAAATTTAGAGTAGTGATCAACACAGACGATTGACTGGCGTTCAGCATCTCCGACTGTATGTAACCCGTTGAATGGCATACACTGATAAAACTAAATATTACGACTTACATGTTTTTATTGTTTTGTATTTTTGCACTGCTGCACCTGTATCTGAGGTGTGTGCAAGACAGGCTAGTCGGTCAGTTGATTCAGTAAGGTCTTCGTGATTGTTTAGGGGGAGTATATTCCACAACCTACGTGTGCTGGAGGCTTGCTGAATGAGGAGACAGGGCCGCTCAGTGTTGGCAGAAGACTGTTCGCGATGGGATGGCGAACGTGTGGCGCAGAGTGGAATCCAGAGGTGTGGCGCAGCATGCAGGCGACAGGTGATTGGATGAGGGCCTGAGTGTGAGTGTGATGTCACTCTGTGGCTCGTGGCATGGCTCGTCCTGTCTGACAGACGGCCCGTCGGCCTGCGTCTGCACAGCCGCAAGCCGGTGCGCGAGCCGCAGGAGGACAGAGGGATGGAGACGGACGGATAAACGGGCAAGCAGACAGACAGACGCACAGACGGATGGAGCAGGCAAGAGGACGAGAAAAAGGTTGTTTAAAGAGAGGTGGGGGAATGAATAGAGAAAGACAAACAAACAAACAGTCAGCACATAGACTTGGCTTTTTTTTTTCTTTTCTATGTCCAACGAGCCAGATACCTGGAAAGGTGAGATGGTAAAAATGGCATTTTTTCATTTCTCTCCCTCGCTCGCTTTAACCCTTCAACACAGAGTACTTATCTACAAAACAAAACAAAAATAAAAAACAAAAACAAATAAAGGAATGCTGTCGTTTCAGCCGGAGACAGTAAATGTCACATGACTTTTTTTTTCTTTTGTCTTTTTCCGACAGAAATCACACATTTCTTGAGGTCAGAAAATGGTCAACACGGATGATTGTGTGGCGTTCAGCAACCTTGGCAATTTGCAAATGAGTGAAAAATGAGAATTTTTCTTTTTTTTTACATAAGCTGCCAAAATTGAATTCACAAAAACTTTTAGAGCTCTCATTACTCAGTAATACAGCTGTCGGCTATGAAACTATGAAAGCTAACTGCCAATGTGGTTCTTTATTTGCGCTGGTATTTTACAGGATTCAATAAGCTGACCATTATCAGTCATGTTCCAGGGATGCTTGAAGGTAATGCTGGACTCCACATAATCGCAACAGCAATGACACAGCAGACATCTGAGGTGAAGGGACAGTATTTTTTGTTGCTGTTTTCATTTTTTTTTCCTTTGTCAGGCACATGAAGAGGACACAGCTTGGCCAGTGGCGTAGCTTGCTCATCACACCGTGCGTTCTCTGGTTCTCTGGATCCAATCAGCCCCCTCTCCCCTCATTACTGGCAGGTGGCACTCAGAAAAACATGGCTTGTTCTGAGGGAAAGACTAACCCGCTAACACAGGGCAGAATGGGCTTTGATGACTTGTCATATCGAATCAACTCGCGCCAAGAGAGAGAGAGGGGCAGCTGAGAGATCACAGAAAAGCAGAGAGAGAGAGAGAGAAAGAGAGAAAGAGAGAGAAGAAAACAGGGACAGGCTAACACCATGACATATGCAGTGTATATATATGTGTGTGTGTGTGTGTGTGTGTGTGTGTGTGTGTGTGTGTGTGTGTGTGTGTGTATGTACGTGTGTGTGTACACATGTTAAGAGACAGAGACACAAACACAAAAATTTGTTCCACTGTTTTAGTCTAAACTCAGTGTTAGCACAGGTGTCAAGAGATATTATAGCAGGAAATAAAGAAAGCTGTCAGGAAGGGTTAGGAAAGTATGGAAGCCCATTCCCACCAGAAAGAGAAGGAAAACATGTTTTGTTCTGCTTGTGGCAGCTGTAGGTCAAAAAATATTGACATAGTAACTTAAAATTATGACCCATTCTATTAAAATGCTGGTAAATATCTTTAAATTACAACTTTTTTTTGTTTTGTTTTTTTCAAAATGCTGACTACATATCTTTAACCAATATTATCTGACTGGAAAATCTTGATATTATGATTTAGTCAAAACACATATTTAGAAATAATGGCATCTTTCATGAGATACTATGTTGAAATGAGTTCCTAGAACACACATAAGCATTTTAGGATACTTAGTCATTTTTAGGAGATACTGGGTCATTAATTATTTATATAGAAACTATATAGAAATTAAATCAATATTTTTGTTGCCATTATTGTTACAAGATTGTCATACTGCTCCCAGAAACAGAGAAGGAAGATCCACATGTGTTTTGTTTCTCCTCTGCTTGGAGAGAATGGGCTTCCATAGATAGGCAGTGTTTAGATGCAAGGGCACACCACTTAGAAGTTAAGGTGTTAGACCATGCCCATGAGCAACAACACAACTGATGCATAAAATGGACGATGAGAGTTTAAAAATGATGAACAGTCTAAGCAAATACTCAACACGTTACTGATGTCCTTAGTGTGACGGCACCATGGCGATGTGTTAGAAACAGACTTTTATCTCAGCTTCACTTTGTGCCCTCTGCCAATCAGTTCGCTGCTAATAATAAAACTGATAGATCATTGGAGCGTGAGTGGTGTGCTCAGCGTTGTGTCCTGGTGTGTGTGTCTGTGTATATGTGCTTTGCCTGTCAGTGAGCCCTGACAAGCTTCAAGTCTGATGGAACCTTCTGGAAGAGCGCACTGAAGAGTGGAGCCGCCTCAACACGATCGCACCGCAGGAGCAGAGAGAAGGTTCAAGTGTGACGGTCGACCTTCTGAAAGCCAATTTAGAAATTCTCACAAGAAATCAACTTCCATTTCACCTTATGCTGATAATCATATCAAGGTCTGCTTTTAATTACCTTTCGAGTACCATATGCTTATGCATACTCCTAGCAATAATTAGTGTGCACAGTCCTTTTTTGCAGAAATGTACTTCAGATATTTTAGCCATATGATCTGAAAACATAAGAGAGTAAGATTTTTATCAGTATCCTGGTGCATCCTGTGGTGTGTGGGGCTTCTAGGGCTAGGCTCAATCAGATGCCAGGACACGACTACACGGAACGGGACTTGTACTTGATGGACGTGAGTAGGTTGCAGTGAAGTATTGACTACAAGAGACAAACGACTGCAGTATGTGAGAGGATAGTGGCGAGCCATTAAGGGTAAATCATTCGTTTAGAATGTTGTGTTGTGGGCTTTTAACATTGCAGGCATGTGGAGTGTGTGATTGTATGTAGTATGCTTTCCTTTCTCCAATCCAACAATTCTAAGAATCCAGGAGATGTAGATTTCCCTCTCCAGCTGGTGAACTTGCTTGAATTGGGCACTGAAAAAAGGTCTGGGTCCAAACGTCTAAAAGATTAGTTTACATTTAAACCTGGTAATAAAAAGCATAGGAATTTTGAAACAAGCAAAACAAACTAAATTGATGGCAAGCCAAACAAACCAGACATATTTATGATTCTGCACATTTGTGTCACAAATCATGTTAAGGTCTTTGTACCAAGATGCCAAGTCCTCTGACGACTGTCAGGCAGATCTCAACTCCTCAAAAGAGGCTTTTACATGATTTGCAATCCATCTTGAGTGCACAACTCTCAATAAACAATGGGGCTAATCCAGGTACTAGGAAATTCCAAATGTCATGTGCTTATTTTGAAATATTCTATTTTAAACTCAAATTGTTTGAAACTCAAAAAGAACATTTACATGTATGGCATTTAGCAGACGCTCTTATCCAGAGAGACTTACAAGGGTATTCATATTACAGGTAAGCCAGTGTAGTGTTAGGAGTCTTGCCCAGAGACTCTTATTGGTGTAGAACAGCATAGTAACTCAGACTGGGAATCAAACCCCCATCTCCAAGATGGTGTGATAGCTCCTTGGTGGGTATTCGTCTTATCCGCTGAGGCACACCAAAGAAGCTGTAATAGAAGCATTTTCACTAGTGGTCTCTGACGTTTGCAACCCACTGCATATTTCAGGAAGCCAGCTATATTATACTGTGTCAAGTACTAGTCAAGTAGTGTTATATGTTGTGCACTATCTTGAACAGCTGTACTACATATATATCTGGGTCCAAGTCTCGAATGTGCACTGTTGCACTCCACTGTAGTTTTTTTCCTTGTTGAATTTTGGTTAAGTTTGGGTCTAAACATGAAACTTCACTTGCTTTTGTATCTTCAAATTCATTATCAAATGCACTCTAGACACTCTTAACTGCTCCGTGCCTGTGGAGTGGTCAGTGGGTCAGTGGCCTAAGGCCAGGGCCCTAACAGAGATGGCGGTGGGGGGGCTGCTGCGGTCATTGCTGCGTGTGGTGGGGTGGTGTGCAGCCTGCTGCTTTTACTGGCAGATGAAAGCTGCTAGGAAGGCAGGGGAGAGGACGTCTCAAGGCTGGACCAAAACTCTGCTCACTGATCAAAAAGCAATCTGGAGGGTGGGCTCGGGTCTTTTTCATTCTTTACACCTTTGTTTTTTGTCTGGAACGAGAACAAAAAGTGTTTGCATGCTTTGCCTGCAATGTGGGGGCCTTCTAGGGCTGGGCTCAGTCGGATTCCTGGGCATGTATATGGGAAGTGACTTGGACATGACGGACGTGAGTAGGTTGTATTGTATTGAGTAGGTTGTAGTGAAGTATTGACTAGAAGAGACAAACACCTGCTATTTGATATCTGAGAGGATGATGACAAGCCATTAAGGTTAAATTATTCTTTTAGACAGAAGCTGTTTAGGTGTTGTGGGCTTTTAACAGCGGAGGCCATTTCCCTTGTCTTGTACACCACTTCAATTTAGATTAATTGGCCTGCATTTGATGTTTTAAGTGGACAGTATAGCAAAGTGGATCCTGTCATTTCGAGCGTCCACACGTTCTCATTTGGAGTGATACAGCTTCATCTTAATTGCTCAACCTGAGCTGCCAAAAAGCAGAATTACATCCCATTTGTTGTTGCCAATTAATTTTCCCAAGCGTTAACGAGCAACACATCAAAATGGCATAAAGACCAATCTAATGCTGGGCGACATATCAAAACCAGCCTTCTAGCTGGTGCTCAGTTTTATTCAATATCCTAGCTACATTTCTTTGATATGAATGATCAATATTCGAGATTACTATGCAACATTAATAAGGACAATGATTTTATAATATCTGTATTTTTCCTTATACAAGAGATTTGAACAATAGAGCTCTATCATGGCTAGTATATCTTTGGCAACTGTCTGTTTTTGTGTATGAAGAGTCTGTGTTTATGTCTCTGTCTTGAGATAAGCATGCCCTCAGGAAGGTATGTTTGCTATTTTTTTAGCCTGACTGTCTCAAACGTTGTGTTTTTGACCATTCTGATGCTTTGACTTAAAACTAAGACAATCAGAGAGGCCATTAAATGCAACCCCATCTTGCAACTAACCAATAAAAAACAGAACTGAGTTTCTAAAGAGGTTTAAAGTTTTAAATTGAATTTGTCCCACTAGAGTGATCACCTTCGTTGCTAAGCATTTTTTGTGCCCTTCATCAACCAACCCACCAGCTCTGGCGAAGCTCCGCCCCCCAGGATTCTCACCTCCTTGGAGGGTACTCTGGAGCCCTTTCGCCTCGTCCACCAGGTCTCCACGGTGGCGATGAGGCAGGACAGCACCACGCCAGCCGCCAGCACGAAGAACACTCCAGCGAAGCTGTGGATGTCCAAGGCGCTGCCACTTTTCTTGGTGCCCACGGCTGAATACAAGTCACAAGGGCTGTCCCTAGGCCACCACTTCAGCTTAAGGATGTCCATATCCCCATTCTGCTGCAGTTCCAAGATCCTGAACACAGAAGATCACATATATACACCACATTTAGAAACAGCTTCATCAAAGCAGCCCAGTCTACGGACATTCCGATGCTTCTTCAATACTACAAGGTACTTAACAATTCAATTGTCTGACTTTCAGTACTTTAACTTCTTTAATTTAATAGGTTCACATCACCTGACACTCAGTGAATGTTTTATTAGATACACCTCCTTGTATTTACACTCACTGTCCGTTTTATGAGCTCCACTGACCATATAGGTGCTGAGAAGGATCTATTTATATGGTAAGTGGTGTGGATAAAATGGACAGTGAGTGAAGATACACAGAAGTGTTCGATGAGTGTATATATACATATTCTTCCAAAAAGCAAATCAATTTGTATAATATATGGTCATTTGTGTATCTAAAACACAGTCAAGAATTTTATTTACTAATTTAATGTCTTTATGCTCCCATATGTGTTTGTATGGATTTAAAAGACACTAAATTAAAAAAGCAACGCTGTTAATTCAGATGTAACTATTTGAATATTACTGTATTACGGGTTTATAGGTAAGTGTTTTTAATGCTTTGCCAAAGTATCTTTTCAATACAGGGCACTATGATATTACAATTGGTGGCAGTAACAAACACATGCTCATGGCTCTCTGTGCATTAGTCAGTTGACTGAATCTGATCATTCAGTGAAATAATACAGATATAAAAAGAGGTTTATGGTTGGGACAAGCAACTAGGGACTCTATGGTTCTATAAGTAGATAAAAGCAAGCCAATAAAAGAGAAATATGGAACCTGCATTACATTGTAGTTGCCCAGTAATAGGTATTGACATGGCTTTTCTGAGGTTGTAATGTGTGATTCAAAGCAGCCCCAAGAGCTTTCCACACCATCATATAATACACTGTTTATGTTCATCCCAGTGGCATCTGCACTAAAGCGGTTGAAGTTCTACTCCACTTGCCACCACTAGAGGGCAGTGTCTGCTCAGGAATACAAGCAGGTGACAGCATTTTGTCTTCTGAGCCACTCAGGAAAAAGAATCTGCGTATTTTTAATGTAGAGGGGACGGTTCGCAATAATGCCAGTCCAGCCACTGGATATGAATGATGATGAACACACAACACACCGTTTTATGAGAGCTCTTTGCATTGATTGACTGTCTTGCACTGCAGAGCTCTCTCTGGGCTGACTGCCTCCAGTGGCGAGTGACACCACGTAGGCACTCCCTGAAGGAGGGAGCAGGGAACTGCCAAGTGTCTGCATTCAGACTCGCTCTCACAAGCATACATAAGCAGGATGCACGCTAGGCGTATAACAGTTCAGTGGATTTCGTTCAGTATAAGCCTCTTAATTTAGCACACATCGACACCGCACATTACACTCATCAGACTGAATGAAATAAAGTTCTCAGTTTAATACTGACCACGCATGACGCCTACAAAGAGGACAGAACCTCCCTCCTCTGAAAATAACTTTTGAGACCAAGAAGGAAAAGGGCACTACACATAGGTACGTATTAGCTTGTGGCTCCTAACACTCCTGCATTAAATGACTCCTAACACTACACTGGCCCACCTGTAATATGATATACCTTGTAAGTCGCTCTGGATAAGAGCGTCAGCTAAACGCCATAAATGTAAATGTCCCCAACCGCCCAATCAGCTCCTCTATAGGTCTCCTGAGTTCTAGCACCAGCTGACTCCAATCATTACCAGTGGCGTTTAACCCCCATTCACACACTCTGGGCCAAGTTTGGCCAAACCCCTCTGTTTGCTATCCGGAGCGTTCCTATCCTGATTGTCTACTCCAGTCTCGACCCCTTTTGCTCTCTGACCTCCGACCTCTGCTTTATCCCTTGTTGACTTGGATCTCTTTGTGTCCTGACTTCTGATCCCTGTCTGTCCTTCGACTGTTCTCTCAGTCTCCTCGCTTTCCTCCGTCAGCCCCGCTGACTTCCTCTCCTGGTTCTGACCTCTGGCTCGTTTCATGACTCTGACTTTGCTCTCTTTCCTCATCCTAGTTTGTGTGTTGCTGCTTTGTTACACCGCTCGTTTAATGAAACCTGTTTGACTTTTAGCTCTACGTGACAAATTCGAGTCGAGTCGATTAGTTTTTAATATGTTGAATGCTTTAACAAAACTTACTATAGTTCACAAAATTCAAATTTTAATGCACTCGAACACACACAAATATTACACGTAAAATTTATTTTTCTCTATTTTCTTTTATCAATAACAGCTTTCAGACACCTCAACATCCTCCTTGATACACGGTGTTCAGTTGTCCTCACACAGTGGAGGAATGAACAGAAACACCGGTGTGTTTTCATGCTTGAATAAAGGGTGGAGCTTGATCTCCTCTCAAAGGCAGATATCTGATGGTGGCTGTTCTGGCAGTTCTTTTAATTCCAGTTTTTTGAAAACCTCGCTGTTTCATTTTTCATTGACTTTCCCTTCATTAGGCAACTGGGTTATCTGATTTCTAATAGCCTCAAAAATATCTCTTGAAGTTGCACTTGGAAAAAAAAAAAAAAAACAAGGGTGAGAGAACTGCAGTCACACTTGGCATGAAAACAAGTCCACATTTCAGCTATATAGAAAGCAAGCCAAGCAAAAGTAAATAATAGCTCTACTGGTCCCTGTGGACTCAGCCTGTGATAAAACTGCGGTTTGGGGCAGATGAATATTATTTACTGGGTTTTCTAATGCACACAAAAAGACCTGTCTCGTTGCGAGTGTTTCCAGTGCCGTGAAGCGTAATTGCCTCGTACGGCGTTTGGAGGCGTTTATTCCACTGTTTTGCATCACATTTTCTATTTTATTTGGAAAGGAGAATAGCTCTCGCTTCTGTTACTGATTACTGCTCTGTGCAGGATGTCAGTGATCTGCAAAGGAACATGCTGTGCAGAAATACTTCCCAAGCCTGCACATCTTTAGCAAAAGCAATATGTACGATTTACGGCATCCATCATCGTAACATTCACTTAAAACACTGAACACGTCCCCGAACATGCAAAGGTCCTTTTATATTCCGCTGACTTCACACAGTGTACTTTATACAGGCACAACAAGGTGAAAAGGGTTACTGTTATTGCATATTCAAACAAAATTGTATTTTGGATCACAAAGATGTGAGTGAAGCACAGAATATAAATCGAACTGAAGTTGTATAAAGTTAGGATTTCGTCTCAACCCTTTACCATCACCAGACCCTTGATAACTTAATTTGGAATGCTTTGCCAAGTCTTTATCTCAGGCTCTATCTTTTCTCTGTGTACTTCTTTTGGGGATGTTCTGATTGCATTTTTCTTTTTTAACAGGTTAAACGGATGCTCAACTGGGTTCAGACTTGAGTAGTCAGAAACTTTCTGCTTTTTCTTTTTGACAAACTTAGAGAAGTGTGCAAAATGCCTTCTACCACTGCCATCATTGTCTTCCACCAACGAAAGCTTGGACCTGTTTACTTGGACTTAAACAAGGCGAGATGTTTTTGCACATTTCAGAATTTATTCTACAGCTACCATCAGATTAATCTTTACCTATCCTATCCACAAAACTGCTCCAGAACCTTCCTGGCTCACTTAGAGACAACTTAGTATCTCCAAAACATACAAACTCCACAGGGAAAGCACTGCTCAGCCAGGGAATCGAACCCAGACCCTTCCTGCTTAGAAGCACCAGCGTTACCCACATTCTATTTAGTCTCAGGCTCATCTAACGAAAATAACCCAACAGCTATTTTTGCTTCTCGCTGTTTGAACTACCATGACTTGTTAAAGTCTGTGTATTCTGCTATGAAATCCCATTTGGAGAGGTTACACAGAGGTCAGGTGATATGGCTCGCAGCCTTTTATCAATATTGAGTGTTGTGTTTTTGAGTGTGCTAACACATTTGACACCACTGACACAAAGGGGGGTGGCAGGGTGGCTTTGCTTGCTGAGATTTGAAATTTTAAAGATCACTTACAGAATGTGTCAAGAATACTTAGCCATGCAACGCTGCGCACATGTGTTACAAGAGAAAGCAGAAAGTGTTTGAGAAAATATCAGGGGCTTTGAGGTCACTCCAGTTCAGGAGAATGAACTGCATGAATAAGGCCTAACATGCACAGTTTGATGAAGCGACTGAATGAAATGTTCTTTTCAGAAGGCGACACAGATTGTTAACTTAATATTGCACAACCAGGAAAAGTCTCATAACACTTTCTATCAGGTATCTGTAATGCATTTTATGTGCATTCATAAAGATCTGTAAAGCACACATAATGTATTATAATGCTTGACATAAGCCTTTGTAACTGGACATAAATGTTCATAATTACACATTAATTGGTATAACACTGGATTGAAAGGCTTCATAGCACAAAGAGATATAATATGTTAACCGTATATAGAATTTTTATGGATTTTTTTACATCCATTCACACAATGCATTAATTCATAGAGCTGGTCAATAGCACCGCTTTATTTAAAGCCTGTAAAGAAGGCTCATAGATAATACGTGCACTTAAAAGATCAATCTCATTTTAAACGCACTGAGGAACATTAGAGACCGGCCTCACTGGGTCCTTGTAGAGCATTATGCAAATTAACAAAACGTTAGTTATTGAACTTTATGATTCACTGATGTTATAACAGGAAAAGCATATCCATTATGTCACTATGTGCTTCAAAGCCTTATAATTATGTTATAAAAGTTTATGTGCTTGATTATGAACATTTATGCAGTTGCAAAGGCTTATGCCTAGTATTATAAAGCATGACAAAGACTTTATAGATCTTTGAATGCACTTATAATGCATTATGCCTGGTTCATAGAAAGTGTTACAAAAGGTTCATTACTAAATGCTGTAACAATCCCTGTCGCTCACTCCAATCAATATGCATAAACATTAAAACTTGATATGAGTCCTGCACTCATAATGCATTATAAGTGCGTTCATAAGGCATACATTGTGGCTTATCCTTGGTGGACCTAGACCGCTTTCAATTCTTTTAAAAACTAATTTGGTAGTATAAATATGATGTCTGGCTTGTCTAGGCTAACTGGCTGAAAGTGCTAGCAGGTAGCATCTAAAGCTAAATGATAAACACCCAATGAAGCAGATTTATGTTAGCTAGTAGATAACAACAGTAAATGACAGCTTCCTTGCTTAGAAACATAGCGAACCTTAGTACTAGCTTTAAGCTAGCTGTGCTAGCTCCTGTATTAACAGTTAGATGTGATTAAAGCCTGTAATGACCTGCTATAATGGTCTATAGCATTAGTGTTTACAGTGTTCTTATAAACAGATGTTATAACGCATTATGGAACTTATCTGTATTAGGAAGTCATGTACTGTATCTGTATTATGTAAGCATGTACTTTTGGCTTTATAGGTGTTATGCATGTAATTATGACCATTTAGACTTTAGTGCTATGTAACACATTATGAATGCACTTTTGATGCATTATGAATACCTTAAAGCCTGTAACGACCTGCTATAATGGTCTATAATAGTAGTGTTTACATAAACATACATAAAAGTAGTGTTCTTATAAACAGATGATATAACTAAAGTCATATACTCTTGGTTTATAGGTGTTATGCATGTAATTATGACTATTTACACTTATACCCAGTATTATATACGCTATATAACACCTCATACATGCACTTATAATGCATTATAAATACCTTTAAGCCTGTACTGACCTGCTATAATGGTCTATAGCATTAGTGTTTACAGTGTTCTTACAAAAAGATGTTATAATGCATGATGGAATTTAACTGCATTAAGTCCTATACTCTTGCTTTATAGGTCGTATGCATGTAATTATGAGGATTTAGGCTCATGCCCAGTAATATATGTGCTATGTAACACATTATGAACACACTTATAATGCATTATGAATACAGGATTTATGGGAAGTCTATGTGCTTTGGGATAGTCAGTGTTCCTGATGGTCATTTATAGCCGCTACAGTCCACACTAGCCTTTACACAATGTAATATCGCCTTGGTGAATGGTTTACAGCCAGGGGATGGCTTGGTATTCCAGAGCTCAGTGTGGCAGCTCTGTTATTTCTTATGACAGAAAGTGACCTTCCACCCGCAGAAGGTCACTTCATATACAGTGCTGTCAGAGAGAGGCAGGATTGACATGCTTTAAAAGATCAGTTTCTGAAAGTAATTTAAAAGGCCCATTACTTCAACGCCCTGTGTCATTCCATGGGAGATGTGTTGCCTTAGCGCCATGCTAATCATCTAATTACAAACATTACAACAGGACAGGAAGGATAGAACAAGCTGAACACAGAAGTCCTTTCAAAAGAGTGGCTCATTCTGAGCTGCAATTTCTCGCATTATGTGGTTCTAATTGTTCTGTGTTTTTATCTGAGATCTAAGTGTTCACAGCATGTAATATGCTTGTTCTAGTGCCTTTCTACTGAATAGAATAAATGAAGCATATTTCCTCCACTGAATACCATACAAGAGAGGTCTTCTAGGCACAGTACTCTATTCTATTCTATTCTATCCTTCAATTCTAGCCGGAAGTATATTTGCTTACGTTAACCAAACACTGTATAACCAGCAAGGCACGGCTGTCCTTTCCTCGTGTCTGAGATGCTGTTATGAATCACAGAGGCAGTAGAAAAACAGACACTTTCCTGTCAAATTACATACGTCTCCATGTGTTCTTCAGCCAATACCTTCAAAGTGAAAATCCATTCAGTGCAGTTTGTTCCCCTGTATAATTAATCAATTGAAAATGGAGTGATGGAACCTGGAGAGAACGTTACTGCGAACCACAGCTCATTGTTACCTCGGCACCACATTCCTTTTTTTTTCTTTCACCCTCCTTATTGATCACCTGCCTGTTCAGTGGAGCCCACAGAGGCGCCGTGCACCACAATGTGTCGAACAAGCATTGTAACATTAATGGCTGCGCAAATCAGCTCCCCCCTCCAGACTAGCACGGTTTCCGAAAGCCTCCATGAAAACAAAAAATTGTCAAGGAAACGAACAGCAAGTTTTTAGGAGCTGGACCAAAAACGACCTTGTGGTTTTCAAGCAGCTGGTCTGGAGCAAATTAACACCCCGGCGGCTAATGAATTAACACCCCGATGCTTCCAGCGATTGGTGAATGGCGTAAGCTTTAAGGGCTTTAACAACAGTCTGTCCACTGAGAACCAACAGTCTGGTTTCAACCAGAGGAACTCACTACCATGTAAGAAGAGGTGTCTACAAAGACACTGATTATGACTCAGTCAGGAAAACTCGTCTCTTGAAGGAGGAATCAGCAAGATTTCGTGTTTAAAGCCTTCATTCAAATATTTAACAGAATGAGAAGAAATAACAGGTTGGATTTTACATCAAAGACTACGTATGGTGTTGCTGACATATGTACTGAATTTAGCGTGCTAACCAGATAGCCCTAACAAGGTGATAGTGTCACTGTCACTGTAGCGTCAGGTCTGCTATCAGTCCAGCATGAGAGTTTTGTTTCTTATGATAGGATAGTAATATGCTGCCCCCATTGTGTGGAGTATCTTATAGATCAATCCTTTGAACTGGAGCATTGCCATAGTAGAACAACACCAGCAGGGTCATTTTGAGAATGCTGATATTATGTGGAGGTTCTTCACACTCTCGCATCTCATTTGCAAAAGTGGTTCTGTAAAAGGAAACAAGCCCAGGAACCACTGGTACATGGAGTCAAACCACCAAGCTGTCTAGAGTTTTATTAAAATATGATGACCCTGGCTGTAACTAAGACGCACTGTCCTTATGTGTAGCAATTTGACGTGAGACGTGAACCCAGAAATAGGTGTGTGCCTAAAACTGGTTGGACCCAATGAGAGACCACCTCACTCAGAACCCGAGTTTCTAAATCACCCCGAAAGGACCCAGCTCAGCCCAGGAGCCCATGATCAGCCAGAACAAGCCAAGTTCATGGTAGCACTTAAGTTGATGGAAGGTCAAAGGGGGAAAAAAAAAAACCTTACTCTGGAGGAGTCCAACATGCAGCGGTTAAAACACCACCATGCTTTTGGCGCCCCCCATGTGGTCCAATGTGAAAAATCAGTATCAGCTCCAAGGGATCCCCCTAAAACACTGCAGTAAAGGATCCTTTCTGGTCCATTTATTTTATAGGAGTGTAGACTGGATGCTGAGACTAACATGGACAAGTTATGGACATGGACAAATTCACTCAGAAATGTCTTTACTGTCTTTCTTCAGGAGCCAGCTGTTTGCATGTCACACTTGCCCATCTGTCTGTCTCTTGTCCTTCTTCGTCCAGTTTCTATCTTTATCTCTATCTCCCTGTCTCCTTCCCTCTCTCCTTCCCTGTCTCCTCTTTAGCGCCTTCACCTAAACGTGCAGCCGGAAAAACAACAGCTTGCTAATTTGCAACAGTTGACGTTTTATTTATATATTAATTTTTCTCCACACCTCTCGCACTGACAGTTCCTTAATTTGGGCCCTGGGTACAGTGAGGTGCTCTGAGACTCTGCATCAGGTACTTGAGTAACATGTATGCATGCTAATGGGAGAGAAAGGGGAGGAGGACGAGGGGTTGAGAGGGAGCAAATGGGATCAAGACAGAGCAGCAGTGAGCACGTACACTTGCTAAAGCAGCCCCTTTTGATTGATAGGCTTGCGAGTGCATCTAATAGGCAGCAAATGCACTACGGCGCCTGTTCCTTTAAGCTGCCACTCTGAAAAAACTGCCCAGTCGCTGACCCAGCGCAGATCTGGCATGGGTCCACGCCTGTTTGCGTGGGCTAATCATAAACGCTTGGCCTTGCGAATGGTTAAAAGGGTCCAGATTGGTCTGATCCACTTTAAAGGAACACACTAGTGGTCTTGGCCGAGCGCTAGGCAGGTTTGAAGGTATGCTCCACCGCTACATCATGTTTCCTTAAAGCATACTTAAAATAGAAGCCCATGGGGTTTTTCAAGGGGCGTCTCTTCTTTTAGGGGACGAGATTAGTGTCGGAAAACCGCTGGAGCATTCCTTTAAATGCGACAAGGTCTCGGCCGAGACCCCAGACGACTCCGGAAAAAGCCACCCGAGTTCCGCAGCGAGGGTGTTTTGGATCTATGTCTGCTGCAAAACTCATTTCTGCCTTCTTGGAGGTGTGTTGCGGGCAGGGATTTGTGGCTCTCTCTGCTTTAGGTCTTGTCTGTCATGCAGTGCTCCTCGCTCGGCTATCCTTCCTCCTGGGCCCCGCGCTCCGATTAGAGTGTTGGACTAGCTGGAGCTGTTGCCATGGCAACCAGCTGCGGCAGAAATGATCACGTTATTAGATGTCTCTGACTGCAGGCAGACAAACTACTTGATAGCAGCGAGAAAGAAAGAATGACGAGAGGGAAAAAAGGAAGGACATAAAAATCGAAGCGTAAAAAAAAGACGGTGGTTTTCGCAGAACACTACAATGGTGCCCAAACTAATAATCCTAATACAGAGAGAGAGAGAGAGAGAGAGAGAGAGAGAGAGAGAGAGAGAGAGAAAGAGAGAGAGAGAGACAGCTGTATAACCCTCCTCCCACCCCGAAACATGCGTACACAAACCTGGAGTCAAGGGATCAGGCTGTGTAATTACTCATAACAGCTCATTAAAGTTTGGAGAGTCTGGGAGGGCCTAGCACACTCGACTCCTCAGAGCTTAAACCAGCAGCCAAGGAAGTGTTAACATGATGCATTTGACCAACAACAGGGCCGGCAGTTGCGCAGAGATAGCGCTCCACGCTTGCTAGCACTTTTGATCTGCATGACAATGGACCTGAAATGTCATGTGTTCACAGGCACCGTTTTGTTCACAGCCTTTCATACAGACTGAGCGGAGGCTGCTACACATGGGCGCCTGCCAACACAATATAACTAGCCGCACATCTGTCCTGCGAAAGGACTGCTGCGGTGTCGTGCCAAATGTTGGTGATTAGCAGGTCGAGTTAGCTCTAATGAGTATACGTTAGCTTTCAGGTCAGTCTTGTCAGATATATATTTGCTCAAGCTGCAGCATGGACTGTTGATCACAACGACATGTGCTGGAAGTATTGTGTTGGTGTACAGTAACTCAGTAAGTGTAGTGTGTTAGTGTGCTGTAAGTGGTGTGTTGGTGTACAGTAACTCAGTAAGTGTAATGTGTTAGTGTGCTGTAAGTAGTGTGTCGGTGTACAGTAACTCAGTAAGTGTAATGCGTTAGTGTGCTGTAAGTAGTGTGTCGGTGTACAGTAACTCAGTAAGTGTAATGTGTTAGTGTGCTGTAAGTAGCGTGTTGGTGTACAGTAACTCAGTAAGTGTAATGTATTAGTGTACTGTAAGTAGTGTGTTGGTGTACAGTAACTCAGTAAGTGTGATGTGTTAGTGTGCTGTAAGTAGTGTGTTGGTGTACAGTAACTCAGTAAGTGTGTGCTGGAAGTATTGTGTTGGTGTGTTAGTGTACTGTAAGTAGTGTGTTGGTGTACAGTAACTCAGTAAGTGTGATGTGTTAGTGTACTGTAAGTAGTGTGTTGGTGTACAGTAACTCAGTAAGTGTAATGTGTTAGTGTGCTGTAAGTAGTGTGTTGGTGTACAGTAACTCAGTAAGTGTAATGTATTAGTGTACTGGAAGTAGCGTGTTGGTGTACAGTAACTCAGTAAGTGTAATGTGTTAGTGTACTGTAAGTAGCGTGTTGGTGTACAGTAACTCAGTAAGTGTAATGTATTAGTGTACTGGAAGTAGTGTGTTGGTGTACAGTAACTAAATGTGTAATATATTCATGCATCTATATATTCACACATCTCTTTAGCTTCTTTTTTTATTATTCTTTAATCAATTCATTGTCTTTTGTTTGTTTTGTTTTGTTTTTAATCCAAGATAAATGTACTAGTCTGTGTGCTTGTCTGGTCAATTTATTAGGTTACATGTTATACATGTCTGCTTTCATGAAGACTCTGTAACATGTGGCAGTATAATGGAATTCTGAAATATTGGCCAAAACTGAATATGACAGGATCAGATCAGAAGCATAAAACTGGATTCCATACCTAAATTCAATAAAGTACCCACGAGAAATTCAGAAATGGTCATTCAGTAAGGTAATAGATAGTCAAGCTAATGTAGCCAACCACTTTTAAGTTCATCCACTTTTCCTTCATATATATATAAAGGGGCAACAGGCCCTATTCCATTAAGTATTCCATTAAAAATGGCAGGAAAAATAAAAAACCTCTGGATTTGTTGTTGAATATGTTCTGCTGGAAAAATAGCTCTTTATTGGTGCAGTGGTCCGGTTCAGAATGTAGGCCATTTTTATTTTAGTATCATGTCGCTTACTGACAGGAAATTGACAGGTGCTTTATGGCCATGCTGTTTATTTCTAATAGAACTTCAACACACTCTACACCACTCAGCAGCTGATCCCGGCCTGGAAAAAGTCCATTTGAGCCTCACTCAACACTACTGAAACGTATATACGCGCTCTTGACCTCTAGGTTACACCTTCAGCACAAAAATAAACACCTTCAGTAAGACTCTCTCACTCCCTTTCTGAAGTGCGCTACAAGCTTAGACACATCGGTCAATAACAGTCCACCTACACTGTGCTGAAAGAACTGTGCATGAAGACAATTGGTATTCATAAGGCACACACTCAGATGCATAGCAATTTTCGTTTAAAGCCCCAGGGAGCCAAAATCTGTGTTTTCTGTCTAATAAAGCAAATCTGGTTCCTCTGGACCGCAATATACATCCACAGTATATGTCTTATCAGCATCTTCCCCAAGTCTAATAAATGACTGATATATATATATATTTTTTCTTTTTCTCTCCATGTAAACTGGGTGGCCTGAATCTTGGGTAACACTTCAGTAGGCCTTACCCAACCAATCACAAGACAGACATGTCCCTTGCCCCACCCACACAAAACAGTTATAGAGCCAGAGAAACTTAAAAAAGCTAACGCTAACCCAGCTCCTTCCAACTGGGCTCCTTATAAGCCACAGCTCCCCAGAAATCACAGTTACAAAGTATTGCATCCTGTAATTCCACAACTACTGGCGCACATGAGTCTGTCTAAAGATGTTTCCACACTTGTCCCAAAGACTTGAGTCTGCATCCAGGTCCGATTCTGGACTTGTTTGAGGAAAGGCCTTATTATTGATGGTTCTTATTCGTACTTCAGAACATCCATAATTCCATATGTCACCTTTAGCACGTCACGTATGTATTTTGCTTGGATACAAACACTTAAGCCGTGAGGACAACGTTTGGGATGCATGGCTTTTCACTATGCCGGAGTGCCTGCAAACAAGTAGACGTCTTCATGTGAGAAGGCTTGTGTGCATCCATCCAGGCCAGGCCATTTGGGCTTGAATGGCTTCTACCTTGTGCCTATTGAGGCATTCCGTCTACTCCGCTGTCCACAACAGGCCATCACCAAACTTGGAAACACGACAAGTGGAAGCAGTCACGTTACAAAACAAACCAATCACGCTACCCCACACACTCCACCGGGAGCAGACAGCCATCCCATTAGAGTTCACTGAAAATGAACCCCGTACCGATTTCAGAAGGACCAGAGATCAGAGGCCTGGACCGCTCCCGGGCTCCAACACAGCTTTTACACTTTACCAAACGTACTACGCATATGAACCAGGGGGACCTGGGAAAAAGGCTCTAGTGTGAAAACAGCCTAATAACCTTTTTAAAAGAATGCAGTTATAATTACTGAGATTTAAATGTTTTTTTTAATAGTTACTTTTGTCTTTAATGAACATCTGTAGACAAACACAGCCCATTTCCCCAGGTCCAGTTTAGGATCTAACATCATCCAACCTCACACTGGCACTATGAATGAGCGCATGTTGGATTTCGGCCACTGCTGGTAGACCCGTATGACCGTACGCTTCCATACACCTGCAGATTCAGCTACTTCCTTCACACTATGGTCTTTGGCCACGCCCACATGCTCAGTCACTCCTTTTAGCCAATCATTAACATCTGCTCTGGAGCCATTTTCCACACATGGAACGAGACATTCCCTGCACCGCAGCACCTCTTCCCAATCTATGGATCCTGTCACTCACACCCCGCAGGTACTTATAGCTCCATCATCCTCGTGCAGTGCCATCTGCAGGACCCTGAATTTAATACCACCTACTAACATCCAAGGTAAATCATTATCATACACATCATTATCATATATCTATCTATTAATCATGTATCATATATATATAGCCATCATTTAAAAGCCTTATGCATTCTGTTGGACCCCTGAAATCCTGCTTCCTAGTACTGTACCAATGTTGTACAAAGGCCTTTATTTAGGTTTGTCAAAGCTAATCTTGGCATTTAGCATGCTAGAACTTTAGTTCACTACCTGTGTAACTGTTGTAGAGCTGCTGCTGCTCCATCTCCATGTTTGGTTTGCATAATGCTTCTCCAGGAGTTTAACCAGAACGAGTGGGCTTAAAAGTCCGGCTATTACAGCCAATGGAAGTTCAATAGCTTAGCAGCCATCTGGTCCATGCTAGCAAACCAACAACCCAGAACAGCGTGCTGACACATCCGAAATGCTAACCTAAATGTTTTTGGCTGGGGAGTTTACTATGTTGGAACATAAAGTTTGATCGTACGCCAAGCAAAAGTTGAACCACGCCTATGGGCCCTTTGTCATTAAACGCTCACAGAACAGCATTCCGAAGAAACCAAAAAAAAAAACTAAAAGAAAAGAAAAATGGGATTATAAAGTTTTGCCCTGCCCGTACATCATCGATATCCTCCACACACTGGCCTGATGGAAGAAATCGCAACCCGGAGCATGTATGATACAGCTTGGTCGGTTGGCCCTGGCTGATGTTTCACGAGCCATAGGGGACGCATTTAGCAAGCTGCTCTATTAAAATCAGCATTGATGGCTCCCCGTGAGCCCGACAGTGTCCCAACAGTAATGGCAAGGAATTAAATGTGACTGTCAATTAATAGCTTGTTTACTTTCATAAGCACCATTACAGACAACACGGGGCTCTGCATACTGACAGAAACAAATAATAGGAGGAAAGCCCACATACTGGGAGCCACCTTGGCTCCGAATGCTGATGGAACAAGCCTCTTCAAATCTTGCAAGAATACAAAGCTGTTAACAAACCGCCCTAATGGAAACAACACAGCGTGAGGACGAGCTTATCATTCAGATATGATATTGTGTCTTTGCTGTGCCAAGTTTGCACCGCAGTATGGACGCAGTGCTGGCTTGAGATGAGTTGAGTCTTGAACGTGATGCCGGTTGCCGAGTTGGTGTTTACATCTAAGGATCTCGGTTCTTTGAGTCCGTGCTAAGCTAGAGCAGATTGTCATTGTTACTGTTATCCAGGCACATTGGCATCAGTTTAATCAAACCATCAAGAACCGCACTTCTCCAACCAGTAGTGGTTCAAAGTGCATACTCCAGTGTTCCGGTCTTTCAGCAAACCTGTGGCTAAGTCCTCCGCCACTGGTAAGGCACACTGAATTCAGAAACAGCTTCTATAAATACATCTATCACCTGCTGCGAATCAGTATTGGTGCCGTGGCTTTCCATAGGTGACAGACTATGTACCCTGGCAGACAGGAGGAATTGCTCAGATGCACCCATATATCATTTGCAGATGTTCAGCAGCTCTTTTGATGCGCTTGAGGGGTTTTATCCCCTCTGCTTACCCAAAGAAGGACAAAAACCACAAAGAAAAGATGGATATTCCAGCCATACAAACACATGGCTCATGAAGTGTAGCAGCATAGCTATGACATTCAGAATGGAGTGGCCAGGTATAACCCAGAGATGTGAATACGGTGGCACACTGCTAGGAACCAACCTGAATAGCATTACTGTGTTAAAACGACATACAGGACCAGTCAAAAGTTTAGACACGGCTACTCATAGAAGGTTCTCCTGTTTATCTTAAAGCTTTACTGTAGAATATAAAATGAAATCATCAATCTATAAACTAGCCCTCATGGAATTATACAGTCCACCTTAAAACCCTCCAGAGTGGAGCTGTACAGGAGGATGGACCAGCTTTCTTACCCTGCAGTGGAGCTGATAGAACAAGGTTTATTACTAAGCAGGTTTGGAGCGATTCTATTGGTCGGTCCATCATGAATATTCACTAACCTGAAAGGAGAACTAGAGCTTTTACACTGTGCAGAAAAAGAGATCAAAGTTTTTACACCACTAAATATATATTACAGGTGGAGATATGGAGGAGTATCATACTGTGTACATCAGGAGTAGATGTGGTGTATCAGGATATGGACTGGTTCAGACTCTCATCAGGTGGAGCTGTTCAGTGTCGGACTGTAGAGTCTTTAAGACCACCAACATCATGTGTTTAGATGGGTGTTCGGAAATGTTCTGTTCATATAATTCAACCTATCCATCATGTCCACATGATAAACAGGACTACTAAAAGTGGACTGAAAGACAAAACGGATTTTTTAAACATATGACATATGAAATGCTGATGTATTTTATTCAACCCTAAAAAAAAGTGTATTTAGATCAAGTAAAATTAATTCAGCTCAATTAACTTCTTTTTTCAGTTCGCATTATTATGAAAAGCGTTTCATATGTAGAAAGACAATGGGCTTTAGTAATTCAAGCTGCCCTCTCAACAGGCTATACATGACTGTAAAGATTTGAAAGCTAGCCAGACAGCCCTGTAGAAGGTAGACTGGTACCTGAATTTTACCTGTTGAATTAGATTCGGCTGTTCAGTTTGAAGATTTGACTATTCATTCCTTGTTTACATACAGGATATCATATCTAGCAATCAGAAAATCTGTTAGCATGGGCTTCAGTGATGATTCTGATCACATTAACATATGCAGCAGAGTCATGGGAACATTTTCTGAAGCATGTAACAATCAATAAAAGATGCTGCATATGATAAAACTATTGAGCTGTGGCCTATTTTAATAACCCACATATGATGCCGGGCTATCATATGGATCGTGTGGAATAATGAGACAGGTCGTCCACATGGATTTCTGTTTGGTGGGTGAAATGCCTGCTCTCCTGTTGTTCTGGTGGCCAGACATGCCCAGAAAGCAAAAAATAGAATCCTGGATATTTTTGGCAGTTCATAAATCTCAACCTGATCCCTTTTCTAGGCCCCCCAAAAAAGTATGTATGGTCAACCTGTGGCACTTTAGGACCTTGGACTTGACTCCAGAACCATTTGTCATGTGTGTTTGCACACAGAATCATTTTTCTACTGCCTGTAACCCATCTATAAAGTGAAACACCCACATACACCCGCACTAGTGAACACACACACTAGGGGGCAGTGAGCACATTTGCTCAGAGTGGTGGGCGGCCCTATACATGGTGCCTAGGGAGCAGTAGGGGGTCAGGTGCCACGTTCAAGTCGTGTCCTGTTGGTTCAGGGAATCAAACCGTCAAGTCTCCAGTGGTTCCCTAACAAGGCTGGCTCCCTAACCTCCAGCCCATGACTGCCTCCTTGACTTGACTCGCGTGTCAAGACATGAGAGGTTATTTGCAGCTCAACAAATAAATATTAAGTGGTCTGTGGTCAGAAACTGGACGCCCTATGGGCTGATTAACACACACTGTGCATAAAACACCATGAGCTGTAGAGTCTACACCCACAAGGTGGAGCTACATGCAGGTGTTTCCTATAAAATGACCAATATAAAACATTACCATAACCAACAGTTAAGTCAGTGTCACATATGATATCTGATCACTGGTGGTTCTGTGGCATTTCTATTGATGGATGGGGCGGGCGAAGCTAATGAACTGGGCATGGGTAACAGTCAGTAGGCACAGTAGACCTCTTTGGATCTGTATTTAAGGTGGGCCTCTCTCATAACCCTGACACCCTTTGCATATAGTAGTGGTCCAGCTGTATTGATCATGCAGTACCTTTGAGAGAAGATGTCCCTGTAGGGGCTGCCGTGCTGCATGGCGATGCCGTAGCCTCTGTCCGGGGCATTGTTGCTCACCGTGTAGAAGGAGCAGTCCTCATCATTAATGGCCACATACTCCAGCACAGCTGCATCCCACACAAATGCAAAGCGGCCGTACTTCACCTGAGAGAGAGGAAGAGAGAACAATACAGTCAAATCAGAGACTCGGAAAAAAAAGATGATCATATTCAAAGACGAGCAGATGCATGAAAGAGACAGATTCAAAAGCAAATGGAGTGCAGAGCGACTCGTTTCTAATAATACGAGCAGGTGCTGACTGTATCAGTAAGAAAACAGCGTGTCATTGAAAAAATGGAAACAGCTGGATTAAATTTGGACAAAATGTGCCTGTCTTCTTTTCTCTCTAATTGTTTGCAGAAACTTCAAGCAAGACTCAGCCGTGTACCTCCACGGGTCTTAAATGATCAGTAAATAAGCAGGCAAACCTGCCAGTGTTCTACATTTGGGCCTTAAACGTTCAAATAACAGACAACTTGAAATGTACCAGTCACAAGATTAGACACAGCTACTCATAGAAGGTTTTCCTCATATTTATCTTAATGCTTTACTGCAGAATAAAAGACCTCACACTTAATAGCACTCCTGGAATTATACAGTCCACCTCAAAACCCTCCAAAATTGAATTTTCCAGGAGGATAAAACAGCTTTCGTAACCTGCAGTGGAGGCTGATAGAACAAGATTATTTGGAAGATAAAGGTGACCAGGAACAACCAGTGGTGATAAATGTAAACTGATATGATCTATATTTAGTGAGCTACACATACAGAAGTCTAACGCAACATGCCAGATGTCTCGGCATGGAGTTTTAGGTTTCTAATGGTGTCCTGTGATAATCCATCCCATGCAGCTTAAATATCCTCACACGGTTCCTGCAGATGGTGCGGTAGGGGTGGAGGTGGAGTGACGCCAGACCTTCTGGACGTGTGACAACAAACCGCTGACCACGCTGCCTCCACACACGGATTCGTTGGTCGTCTTCACCAAGACTAAAGCGGGACTCGTCACTGAAGATGACCCAACGCCATTCTGAGTCACTCCATGACAGTCTGGTACAACACCACTGCAGTCTATGGTGACGTTGACATGGTGTTAAGGACAGTCGTCGCAACAGTCTCCGTGCATGTAGTCCTGTCTGGTGCAGCCATCTGCCAGTGGTCCTGGCACTAACAGAATGACTCATGGAGGACATCACAGCTCGCTGAATGTCCGCAATCGTGGTACAACAATAAGACTCGTCCTTGCTCACATCACATGTGGGGCTGAGGATGAAACTTAAATCATGTTCCATAACGTCAAACCTACCCACCAAGTTTTATTCCTCTCGGTTGATTCCCTCCAGGTGCAACTTATACATCAGGAGTAGATGTGGTGTATCAGGATATGGACTGGTTTAGACCCTCATCAGTTGGAGCTGTTAAGTGTAAGACTGTAGAGTCTTTAAGACCACCAACACCATCCGTTTAGTTGGGTGTGTCTAAACTTTTGATGGGTTCGGTAGTTTCTCTTGTGAAGGCTCTAAAGTATAGAAAGGTCTCACAGAGGAGGGGAAAATGACAGCCTCTAACCTTCAATATCATTTCATCAGCTTTCATTTCTGCTGGGTATCCACAGTTAGCAGCTTACAAGGTGATATCCTTGAGCCAGTCACGCAAAAGGGGCCCTTTCACCTCAATGGGAACAATTCAAGGTGAGGGCTTATGCAAAAAAATCAATGGGCCCCGACCTCCCCCATGGCTCCCTATTAAGGTACGGCTGGACCTTGAGTAAAGTCACTTTGAAGATTGAAGATGTGGAGGGATTTCCAAAACGAGCTAATATTAGGACAAGATGGATGGTTTCTGCCGCAGTGAAAGAGTCGAGCCTCAAAAAAGATCCCTCAGTTTTGTTTTCCAGCTGTGGATCTGACATTTAAACGTTTTCATGGCTCGCTCATAAAATTTTCACACCTCTGCAATCAAGATGCAGCAGGAGATCTGAAAGAAGAAATGGCCAGCGCATAAACGTGGATAAAAGCCTGAGATGTAAACATGCATGCATAAACAACTCAGCAGCTCCGCGCTCCTTCACTAGCCCCAGCATGTAGCTACAGGTCATTCTGTGTAGCTTTGCTGGTTTCTTCAAATGAAAATCTGCTGTAAAGGCTCGCTGATGCCTCCGGGCCCCCCTGCGGAGTTCTCTTCATTCAAGTTTTCTTATGACAGAAGGAGCTGTCACACCTCTGCACACACAGCAGTCACCACTTCAGCAGTTTATGAATTTGAAGTAGGCGCAAACACATGTCTTTCCCGTGTTTTCCTGTTCCTCACTATGCGTTCGCTGAACGAGTGCAGGGTTTATTTGTGAACTTGTCATTAGCTCCAGCTTTAAAGGCTGGTTCCCACCTGCTAGCTATGCAAAGTATGCAAGTTACATATGGGTTATGTCTGATCCATACAATAAAAAAAGTCAACAACAAAAAAAAGTCAGCCGAAAAAGAAATCAGCCGACAGCAATGAACCTCGATGGGTAGGTTTGACATTGTGAGACATGAAATGATTCAAGGAAGCGCAAGGAAGAGGCTTATCACTGGACTTGACTGACCAACAGCCACGATTGTGGACATTCAGTGAGCAGTGATGCCGCCATGAGTCATCCTGTTAGTGCTAGCACTATTGACACACAGACCATTATGACGACTGTCCTTCACACAACGTCACCAAAGACTGCAGTGGTGTCGTGCCAGACTGTCATGGAGTGACTCAGAATGGCAGCGGGTCATCTTCAGGTTCTTGGTGGAGACGGCCAACGAATCCTTGTGTGGAGGCACCATGGTCAGCGCCAAGATGAACGGTTTGTTGTCTCACATGATTCATCCAAAAGGCCTCCAGCCTCCAGCCCTACCACACCATCTGCAGGAACTGTGTGAGGATATTCAAGCTGCATGGGATGGATTATCACAGGACACCATTAGGAACCTCTACAGCTCCATGCTGAGACGTCGGGCATTTTGAGATAGCCAACATGGCGGCCCATGCTCGTGCATTAACCATTTTAAAAACCAGCAAGCATTTTATTTTTATTCTTTACAAACACTGAAGTCAAGCGAGATGGATAAATCGATGCGTCATTGATCGGTTATTATTCTCAGTCTTACTCCACTCTTTTGAGGCATGACTGAACTGAATAGCCTCCTCAGTACTGGACACATGGACATGAGTAATAAGACTAACGTCAGTGGGGTTTTGTCGTTTAAGACTCATGCAGGCATGTTGTGGTAAGTTACATATCGTCGCTGTCCAATGAAAAACATGTATCTCCATTTTTGTCCATTTTGACCTTTATGCCTCATTTGAAAACAGCCACTGCCGTTTACACTTTGTGAGATTTGCATGACGAACGGACCAACTGAAATGGCCCAGAAGCGCTCAGAAGGACGTCTGGTTCCATTGACTTACATTAAACTTGAATGAGGTTTTTGGCCTCTCCTGTAAAGTTGCCATTTTGGAGATACTTGTTTTTCTTTGGACAGCGACGATATGTGTCAAGAAACTGAAAATCTGATTGCTGCCCACTTTATAGTGAGATTTGCAAGACGTTTGCGAAACGATAGTTATTAGGACATGACGAATTGTTGGCTCAGTTTGTGAGATGGGAAGAGAAACGGAGCCAAAAATATTTATAAAACAAATTGAAAGAGGACATATTAACAGCAGAGGGCGGCTTGGTGGCACAGCGGGTGGCACTGCTTGATACTTAGTTAGACTGTTTGTGGAGTTCGCATGTTCTTCCAATGTGTACATGGGTTTCCTCCCACAGTCCAAAGATATGTGGTCAGGCAAATGCAAGACATAGCTAAATTGCGCCCCTAGTTGTGAGTCTGTGTGTGTGTGTGTGTGTGTGTGTGTGTGTGTGTGTGTGTGAATGTAATGGTTATATTAATGTGACTCAACTGTGCAAAACTAGCTGGTGTCTGTTTCACTTTACACTTCAAACTGAGGATTAAAACCGCATTCAGAATTCACTTACGCAGCCAGGCAGGGTTAAACCCGCGATGCTTCTAGAAGCAGGGTATACAACGTGCAACACCCCTGCTAGGATACTGAAACCGTGATCTGAAACATGCCCAGACATAATGTAAACCTTATTCCTTATGTTCCAGATTCTAAAAATAGTGGGCTTGTGTGCCTCTGCTCTCTAAGTAACTGTGGAAGAGCACTAAATTAAAGACGAGAGGCAGGAATGGAGTGTGTCCAGCCATACCGGAGGCGCTTTTTATCGATTCCAATTCAATTGAACTCAGGAGGCAAGGGCAGAAAGCATACTGGGGGCTCAAGAGCCACGGACACATTAAAGCAGTTCTGCACTAGAGGCAGCAAACATAAAAAGAGGGGTGCAGCAGAGGGTCCTACACTATGGTGCCACAAAAGATCCACATTTGATCCTCTAATGCAACGTACAGTTTTGTGTAATTAAAGGTCCCACTTTTCTCCTTTCCTGCATTTCACTTTCTTCCCTGAGGTCCACTTATGATGTTTGTGTGGGTGGCAAAACAGTCATATCTTATTTTTACATAACTATAATCCAACCTCTATTTTTCCTTTAGAGGTAAACAGCTCCCCGCCCCTCCCCCCACCACCCCAACACTATCTACAATCTACACTCGCTGTCCATGGTATCAGCTCCTCTGACCATATAGGGCACAGGTCCAGACTGTAGTCCATCTGTTTCTCTGTATCCTTTATTACCCACACAGGACCACCACAGAGCAAGTATTATGTGGGTGGTGGATCATTCTCAGCACTGCAGTGACACTGACGTGGTGGTGGTGTGTTAGTGTGTGTGGTGCTGGTGTGAGTGGATCAGACACAGCAGTGCTGCTGGGCATCTCAGTGTCACTGCTAAAGTGAAAAACGTCCACCAACCAAAACTATCCAGCTAACAGCGTCCTGTGGTCAGCGTCCTGTGGGCAGCGTCCTGTGGGCAGCGTCCTGTGGGCAGCGTCCTGTGGGCAATTTCCTGGGACCACTGATGAAAGACTAGAGGATGACCAACACTGCACTGCGCAGCAGCAGCTGAGCTATTGTCTCTACAGTCAGTACCTGTAGAACCAGAGTTCACCCATGTGGTCAGTGGAGCTGATCACATGGACAGTGGGTGTAGATACAAGTATCTAATGTACACGAACTGTTCTGATTGGCTGCCCTGTGCTTTGTCTAATTCAAAAAGCAGTCTGGGCTGAAACACTGAAACACAGTCTGGGCTGATAACTTCAGTGGGAGTGGGCGGGGCTAAGAATGACAGGCCTTATTCAATGGGGCAATGCTTAACCATTCCCCCAGTATTCATTAGCTGCTTCTACAGTGAAATGAAAAAAGCTTTGAGCAAGGTGCTGCACTACATGCCGTGCATGCCTGATATAAAAGGCTACAGTGCTTAACACATAAGGGTTGTGATTTATGTGGGCGGCACTTAGTTTAGTACACAGCCAAAATAGTGCAGTGCCAATGTGACTCTCCGGAGTCTTTGGCCGTTTAGCACTACCATAGACTTCTAGAATCTTCCTATCTTCCAGGATTTGCCACGTGGATTCCCCAATTCCCCACGGTTTTCCAAAGACCTGCTCATGAGTTAGTTCTGGTGCCAGACCGGCTTATAAACAGTGCCTTTTTAAACCACTCCCTTCCACATTCCCCCTTGATATGTGCCCTTGAAAGGTTGGCTTAGCTTGTTAGCTTTGCTTTAAAGTCAGGAACCATGTCGTAACCCTAGTTCTAAAGGGCACGGAGGAGAAACTGGAAGCACGAGGAAAAGGAAACGCGACGGCGGGAAAGAGTAAAAGGTTCCTAGTTGGACCGCATTAAGAAGAGGACGACGAAGCATGTCTCACAGTGAGAGAGAACTATAGCCCCCACAGCCATGGCAATCAGGGGGGCTGTGATTCTAATTGTGCCAAGGTAATTATTTCAAGCAATTTTCCCCTCAAACAACCGCAGCTCTGCGCATCCTAATCAGCGCATTGTTTCCAGGGGAGGTATCGTAGCGCACACATACGCAGGCGCGCTCTCGCAAGATTCATAATCGCTACATTAAAGCCGTTTAACCCCCCCACCCAACCCCCACCACGCCCCCAAGACTCACACATACATCTAAATGTTGGAGTCAACACATTAAACATGACGTTTTGTTTTACCAGGGGCAATGCAGCCGAACTCATTTAATATCAAGTGATCAGTGCAAGCCTGCCTTCTAATTACAGTGAAGTGAGCCATGTAGAGTTTAGAAGTTGGTCAGGCATATCAGCAGCTCTTCATCTTCAAAGTGACTCGCTGTTCAGAAACTCGGCATTACTCGGATATCACAAAGTTCTCCACTGATCAAAACTGTAGATACCTCACTCGGATACGAAGGGGAGGTTTCAAGATGGTGACATGGAAAATGACATCTGAAGTAAACGCTGTATTTGATGTAGAAACCTTTCTTTCGTCACGAGAGTGAAATGAGAGTACTCCAGATGTCTGGAGAGAGCTGTAAGACAATCTGGTTAATGGGAGAATAGGCGTATTGGGGTGGGAGCTGAGATTGAATGCTCTCGTCACAAATGGCAGCAGCCAGAAGGAGACAACCGACAGGAACGAGGCTTGGTGGGTAGGTTTGACATTGTGAGACATGCAAATGAGTCAAGTTTCAAGCATGGCTGCACATGTGACATAAGCAAGGATGGGCCTTATCGCTGTTCCTGGCTGACCCAAGAGCCACGATTGCGGAGATCCAGCAAGCAGTGATGCCCTCCATGACTCATCCTCACCCATGACTCATAACGGTCTCATGCACAGAGACCGTTGTGACGACTGTCCTTAACACCACGTCACAATACTGCAATGGTGTCGTGCCAGACTGTAATGGACAATATGAGAATGGCAGCTGGTCATCTTCAGTGATGAGTCTCGCTTTCGTCTTGGTGAAGATGACCAACAATTTGATATATGGAGGCACCTGTCACACGTCCAGAAGGCCTAGTGTCCCTCTACCTCCACCCCTACCGCTACGTCTGCAGGAACTGTGTGAAAATACTTAAACTGCATGGGATGGTTTATCACAGGACACCTTTAGGAACCTCTACAGCTCCATACCGAGACGCCATGTTGTGGTAGCATTATTAGCATACTGAGAGACAGACTTCTGTATGTGTAGCTCAATAAATATTACCCGCATCAGTATAAATGTATCATCATTTATTGATCCTGGTAACCTTTATCTTCCTTCCCAACAGCACTGCACTCCCACACCTCCTTCTGGGTGCAGCTACTCCTTTGAAGATGAGTGTAGTTACTAACATTACCACAAAGGATGACTTCCAAAAGGAGGGAGGTACATGCTGTTGCTGACCACACAAAACAGTGACTGGCATTAATTAGAGTTGTAAGGGCTTCAACATTGTATGGCTATGGCTATATCTGACCCGTTTCAGCAGCTCAGACGTTCTGAATGAGCCAGTAAGTTTGCCTCATATAAGTATGCTTTATAAACTCAACAATGGGCAGAATTACCTTCCCATGAGAGCTAACTGAATTACTATATTCGGAGCATTAGCTAGTCGGAGAAGTCTGCCATCTGAAGCACTTCATTCAATTACCTCTCAGGAGAATGCATTTCTGCCGATTAGCATTGTTTAATTTAGAAAGTATATTATAAAGTCATTAATAAAGCATTTATGAGGAAACTTAATCGGTATTTAGTGATTCTTAGCTTACAGAGCTGGGCTGGCTAGTCTGAAAGGCCTACCAACTGAAGCAGCTTGGGGGTAACAGAAAGACGTCTCTGACTAGCCAATGCTCTGAATGCAGAAACTCTGAATGTGTAGCACAGTAAGCTAATCATCATGAAATATTTATGGGGTTGCACGGCTAACTTAATTTACAGCTACCACAGCCATTTGCGCCAGTTACAGACTTTCACTTCCAAGCCGCCAGGCTCCTTAGCCTACAAGTGGCAATGATTTTTTTTTTTTTTTTTTTATGGGGGAAAGTCTTTCATTAGAATAAGCCTGTTTGAATTTTATGGACCCCCCAAAATAAAAATGACTGGTTTAGGCAGTAGCTATTTTGGAGGTTAGTTCGAGACACCAGGGCCCCCTGGTGGAAATATATAGCCATAGCATTGGTTTGGATATCTGGCATTCCATATATGATTTAGGAAGTGCAATTTTGAGGTGAGACACTGATGTTGGACGAGAAGGCTTGGCTCGCAGTCTCCACTCTAATTCATTCCAACAGTGTTCTGTCAGGTTGAGGTCAGGACTATGCGCGGGCCAGTCGAGATTCTTCACACCAAACTCGCTCATCCATGTCTTTATGGATCTGGCTTTATGCACTGGTGCACAGTCATGCTGAAACAGGAAGGGGCCAGCCCCAAACTGTTCCCACAAAGTTTGAGGAGCATGAAGTTGTCCAGAATCTCTTGGTCTGCTGAAGCATTAAGAGTTCCTTCCATGCCTGGATGCAGCTGCTCGGCCATGGAAACCCATCCCATTAAGCTCTGTATGTAGTGTTCTTGAGCTAATCTGAATACCACCTGAAGTTTGGAGGTCTGTACTGAAGGACGCTGGTGACCCCTGTGCACAGCATGTGCCTTGGCATCCGCTCTGTTATTTTACGTGGCCTACCACGTCGTTCCCAGTCACTTCCACTTTGTTATATCCCACTGATAATTGAATGTGGAATATTTAGGAGGGAGGAAATTTCACAACTGGACTTGTTGCACAGGTGGCATCCTATCTCGGTACCATGCTGGAATTCACTAAGCTCCTGAGAGCGACCCATTCCTCACCAACATCTGTAGCAGCAGTCTGCATTCCTAGGTGATCGGTTTTATACACCTGTGGCCATAGAAGTGACTGGAACACCTGAATGAAATGATGTGGATGGGTGAGTGAATACTTTTGGCAGTATAGTTTATGTACAGGTTTCTTTGTACTGAATTTTAAATAAAACAAGGAAATTCACTTCGATTTCTAATCCCATCTGACATCCCTAGTGTGCCCACATATACAATCCAGCATTTTCAACAACACTGGGGACATCAAAAAGGTACCACCTCTACTTTTCAAGGAAAACCGTTTCTAAAAATATTAAAATATTCATAATATATGAATCAATGGTAATAATGAATGAAAACTAGTACCAGTGGTTATACTGGTGCGTAGCAATCTGTATTCATGGCTGGCCGCCGTTATTTAGGCGAAGCATTCCTTCGATCAATGAAGTTAAAGGTCAAAAAAATGTAACACGTCAGATGTAAACACGACTACCTACGTCCTATGGTTGTGCCATAGCCATTTAAAGACAAGGAAAACCCCTTTTGGATGTGTCTTAAAGGTGTGAGAAACTAACCTCTGAAAAACTACAACTGCTGTGTGTTTTTGTGCCAGCTGGCAAATACCAGAAGGCACACAGACATTGCTGTTAGGAAGCCAAACATCTCACTGCAGCCATATTATAACTACAGTACCTGTTCTCAAATCAGAAATGATTCATCAGGACAACAAGCTAAACGCTGAAGTTAGTGATCACTCATCATCTATAGAATGGCTGCACCCAGAAGGCGTCAGCCGACAGGAATGAAACGTGGTGGGTAGGTTGGACATCGTGAGACATGCCAAAGTTTCAAATTCAGCCAAGCTGATGTGATGTTAGCATGGACGGGCCTTAACGCTGTACCTGACTGACCCAACAGCTACGATTGCAGAGCAGTGATGTCCACCGTGAGTCATCCTGTTGGTGCCCCCACCATTATAACAACACCTGTCCTTAACACCACGTCAACGTCACCAAAGACTGCAGTGGTGTCATGCCAGACTGTCATGGAGTGACTCAGAATGGCAGCCGGTCAGTGACGGGTCCCTCTTTTGTCTTGGTGGAGATGACCAACGAATCAGTGCATGGAGGCACTGTGGTCAGCGCCAGGATAAATGGGCAGAAGGCCTGGTGTCACTCCACCTCCACTTCTACCGCACCATCTGCAGAAACTGTGTGAGAATATTAAAGCTGCATGGGATGGATTATCACAGGACACCATGCCGAGATGTCTAGCATGTTGTGTTAGCCATACTGAGTGACGCTACTTCTGTATGTGTAGCTCAATAAATATTGATCATATCAGTCTAAACTGATCATCATTTATTGATCCTGGTCACCTTTATCTTCCTTCCCAACAGCACCGCACTCCCACACCTCCTTCTGGGTGCAGCTATTATTTTGATGAGTGATAAATGTAGATTCCAGGCTATCTGAACACCTAAACTCAGTTTGCCATGGCCTAGATGAGTCATTGGCCTCCATTCACTGCACAGTAAAACTACAGAAATGGATTTAGTGGAAAGAGATTTATTAGCCTATAGATCAGGCTAGCAGTCAGGATCATCTGACACCACAGAGACTCCTAATGTTTATATCCTCTATTTGCATAATGCATGCAAACACACCCTCAGGAGAAAACCCCGAATTCGATAAGGCTGAGGCATATAGTGCGGCACCCCAGAATACTGGAGTATAGAGTAAGGCTGCGTGAGTTAGAGTTCAAATCAGTTCAGCTTATACCTTAACCACACAGCTGATCCACACCACCGTTTTAACACACTGCCATTTCCTTTAAGCAAGCCTTCGTCAGGTCTGCTTTTAAAAGGTCATCAGCACCAGCCCACAACACAATTAACGCCGGTGTCGCAGACGTAGCCGCAGAAAAGAGCACGCTAGTTGACAAACAAGGACGTGCCTGCTGGGAGAACAGCTAGCCGCCCTGCGAGACGGCCGGCTCTATTTGTTGCCGTCCCGCTGGGCCTTCTTGAGGAGCCTCGGGCCCTAAAGGTCTGATGTCATCACGCCAGCTGAAGGACGATATTAGAGATTAGTTTTATCTTGGTCTGGGGTTTGTTGTCACCAACACAAAGTTTCTTCTTCTCCTTCTTTTTTCCTCCATATAAAAGAGTTTTCTCCTCTGATCTGTTTATCTGGACATCTCGTAACGGTCGATTAGGCCCTTGGTGTGAACGTCAGTGCGAGGGCTGCTTTTGACTCATATTCCAGAAAGAAATAGAAATGCTGAGTCACGGTAGCGGCTTCTTGACGTCTGTTCAGATGTTGCTCACCAAACAAAAGTTGGCCAGAACATTCAGGACTCCGTCATTCCGACTGTGCACATGGAGGCATTGTTGGCCCCGTGCAATCTGCTCTAACAGGAACGTGTTAATGTCTGTTAGTGATGGTGCAATGAGCAACACCATTGTTATCTGACAGTCTATTCTTCTCTTTCTTCTTCCTCTTCATCTTCTTCGTCTGTTTTCTTTCTTCAATTTTTTCTTCTTTTTCTTTTCTTTCACCTTCTTCTTCTTTCTTCTTCTTTTTCTCCTTCTCTTTCTTCTTCTTCCTTTTTTCTTCTTCTTCTTCTCTTTCTTCTTCCTTTTTCTTCTCTTTCTTCTTCTACTTCTTTCTTCTTCTTCTTTCTTCATCTACATCTTTCTTCTTCTTCTTCTCCTTCTCTTTCTTCTTCTTCCTTCTTTTTCTTCTTCTACTTCTCTTTCTTCTTCGTCTTCTTCTTCTCCTCCTTCTTTCTTCTTCTTTTTCTTCCTCTTGTTCTTATTCTTCTCCTTCTCTTTCTTCTTCTTCCTTCTTTTTCTTCTTCTTCTACTTCTCTTTCTTCTTCGTCTTCTTCTCCTCCTTCTTTCTTCTTCTTTTTCTTCCTCTTCTTCTTATTCTTCTTCTTCTACTTCTCCTTCTCTTTCTTCTTCTACTTCTTTCTTCTTCCTCTTCTTCTTTCTTCATCTACGTCTTTCTTCTTCTTCTTCTCTTTCTTCTCCTTCTTCTCCTTCTCTTTCTTCTTCGTCTTCTTCTTCTCCTACTTCTTTCTTCTTCTCCTTTTTCTTCCTCTTCTTCTTATTCTTCTCCTTCTCTTTCTTCTTCTTCCTTCTTTTTCTTCTTCTTCTACTTCTCTTTCTTCTTCGTCTTCTCTTTCTTTTTCTTCTTCTCCTCCTTCTTTCTTCTTCTTCTTTCTTCTTCTTTTTCTTCCTCTTCTTCTTCTTCTTCTTCTTCTACTTCTCCTTCTCTTTCTTCTTCTACTTCTTTCTTCTTCCTCTTCTTCTTTCTTCATCTACGTCTTTCTTCTTCTTCTTCTCTTTCTTCTCCTTCTCTTTCTTCTTCGTCTTCTTCTTCTCCTACTTCTTTCTTCTTCTCCTTTTTCTTCCTCTTCTTCTTATTCTTCTCCTTCTCTTTCTTCTTCTTCCTTCTTTTTCTTCTTCTTCTACTTCTCTTTCTTCTTCGTCTTCTCTTTCTTCTTCTTCTTCTCCTCCTTCTTTCTTCTTCTTTTTTTTCTTCTTCCTACTTTTTCTTCTTCTTTTTCTTCCTCTTCTTCTTCTTCTTCCTCATCTTCTTCTTTTTTCCTTCTTCTTTATTGCACATATTTTCTGTCCGCTGATTATTCCCACATTTTTGTATATATTTCTGAAATTCTGGAATTTTCGATTTGAATGGCAATACTAAAAAAGTGCACGCCTGTGTACTGTACCTCTGCCTGACCGACAGACACCATATCACATATACAATCTCAGGGCAAACACAAATACACTGTTGGTCTGACCTGCACTCGTCCATTCCTCTTTTTCCCCAACCCTCATTCTTTCAGTTTCACCCCCATTCAAACTCTACTGTCTCCTTTAACCTACAGCCACCAAACTGCATGTACTCCCTCAGGGCAGATTCCCAAATTCTAATCCACAGAGATAATGACACACACTCCTCTATGTGCTGTTTATTCATCCCTCCATTCTACCATAGGCTCCCATGTATTTTTATTCAGCATCTCACTAGCAACCGGCCAGCAGAAAGCATCAGCATCGAATATATTTGGATAATATGCTAATTAAAACTAATTATGGAGCCCAAAGCTTTAAGTAGGTTTGCCAAGGCAACATGCGGTGTCCTTGAAAGCCTTAGGGCTGAAAGTTATTAGTTTTAAAGTTATAGTTATAGCAGCCTTAAATGACAGAGGGGTTGAGCAACATGCTTGTATCAAGATATGTCCATCATTACTGTTAGTCATATGAGCATATGATAATTATAATACACTGAAAAGTGGCAGGTATGTGTACTTGGCAGGCCACACAGGCTTAAAAAATAATATGTTTGTGTAAAACAAACTAAATCCAGTGTCCAAAATCCCATTCCATCAGTGGCTTATTGGCTATTAAAGACAATGGCAGTGCTGGCTCAACCTTATAAATGACATAAGCAGCTGTCTAAGGCCCTGCAGCCATCAGGGTCATTACAACTGCATGTCACTAAGTTGCCTAAGATGTTGGAGTGAGTGAAATTTAGAGAAGAGACTGTAAGTAGACATCGTTTCAGGTAAATGTATATACTTTGCTATTCATGTTATGGCAAACATTATGGTTATTAGTTTTGGTTCATTGTTAGTTGGACAACAAGAAGCAGTGCATCTTCGGACTGCCTACTGAAGCAGGTTTTACTCTTTAAGACTTTGACAACTTTACAGCTTCAGAAAATCTAACATCTAAAATCTAACCCGGTTAACTCGTTTTACTGCTCTGGCTAACAGCTTTTTGTGTTACTTCAGGTTTAGATAATCCCTTTTGTGAATAGTTCTTATAGCTATAGTGATGTAATAACAGGAAGTCCTTGAGCAAGAAGTGGAAATGTCTACTGCTGTACTCCTCTTAGCATGTTCTGGATAGAACTTAGCTTTAAGGTTAGTCAAGTAAACAAGAACTGCATGATGAGATAGACAAATCATCAGCAAATCACAAACTGGCCAATTTTGTCAATTACACATTAGACACACTAGATCGTTTGGTAAGGCATGTTTTTAGACTGCATTTTACTTTTTTAAAAATTACATAATTTTGTTCAACAAAACCTCTGAAACTATAATATGCTGATAAAATAAGCTCCAACATAACTCCAACAAAAACAATCCACATGTGGATGATAACAGTACAGGCATATCTATGCCTATTAAAAGGCTCAGTGACCTCTGGTGGACTGTTTTTTAGACGTACCTCTGCTGATTGCTAGAGATGGCACAATCAGATAAGTTACGTTTAACACCTTCTTCATTAAGATCTTAAAGATTTAAAATGTGCTCTACCAAAAAGTTGAGAAGAACATTAAAGGGTTAAAGATAAAGACCAAATCCTTGAGCGAGAAGAGGTATTGTCTGCTGCTCTACTCCTATCATCATGCACTGGACAGAACTAAGCTTTAAACTTAGTCAGATAGACCCCTAGACCAACCATCAACAGTAAACAAACCAGCCATTTAATTCATTCACAGTCATTGTTATTAGTCAGCCTTTAATTACAAGTTAATAACACTAACAGTATACAGTGGGTCAGCTAATAAAAATATCCTGCTTAAGGCCCCCAATAAGCTAGAGCCAAATAAACACACCGCACATGATGTTCAGAGCAAGGAACGTTTTGGGTTATATCCTTTTCCATTCATAAATGAAGATTACTAGCCTGTTTCTTGTGGTACATGGCACTAACACTCTTTCCCCTCATTTGCATGTGCCATTACTGATTTATAACAGAACACTGCTCTTGAATGATCTTCTCTATAATGCTTTCCAACGTGGCTGGTCACACATGCAAGTCAAAAGATTATGCATGAACACCCACTCAGTTGATTAATCAAGGAAAATGTTGATTTGTTTGGATTGAGCATCATGGCAAACACTGCAGCTGCAGGAGCACATGAGGAAGACGCGGACTTGCTTTAGACAGATCTCAGATTGCCATTAGCTTTCACTGTAGCAAATGTTAACGTAGGAGCATGATATTAAAGCAATAACCTACAGGACACCATGCATGACGGGGATTATAGCACATATAAGGGGTGTAGTGGCATGACGTTGACCTGATTACATGGCAAAATGCTGCACTCAGTGCAGTTCTTGTCGACTGCTGGATGCTTTTTCCTTCACTTTTCATCTTCTTGGTTTGGTACTTGCCACCTCTTGAACGGAGATGGTAGTTCTGATATTGTGTTGATATGTTATGTAACTGTTTAAAAAATTTAGCATTGATTTTCTTTTTAGAACTTGGTGGCCTGATTTTTGAAACTATCATTTGATTAATTCAGTTTACAGTCAAAAAGTATGATGAAGATATTTCTCAGGAGGTAGAACAAAAGATGAGGGAAGTCAATGGAAAATAAGTGGGAAAAAAAGCAAGGAGTTGATTAAACGATGAGTCGCATCACAAGCTATTGATAAAGATTAATTTAACTTTTTAACATCCTTGCTAAGAAAAAAAGAAGAAATGGAATTTTTTTTGTTTCTTGTATTTTGTATTTGTTCGGGGCAATAATAACAACAAAGCAAGTAGTCGATTTTAACTGGCCCAAACGGGGTCTAAGCTAAGCTCATGCAATTAAAATTGACTACTTGTATTTTTATTTGTTTGTGGCAATAACAACAAAGCTAGTAGTCTGTATTAATTACATTAGCTTAGCATAGACACCTTTAGCATAAAGAAACAATTACAGCACTTGGTAACACGTGTTTTCCCAAAACTATTTTATCCCTGTTCGTTTTTATCGTATAAACGTACATTTTTATGTTATTCAAAACCTCTTAAACTATAAAATACTAACAACATATGCTCACATTCATCCACATGTGTGGAGTGATGTACTTGTCGCTTGCCTCCTCTATGTGTGAGAACACTAAAGGAGTGTCTATTGAAAGGCTCAGTGACATGTAGTGGATTTTGTTTTAGTCGAACATACCTCTGCCGAAAGGTGGAGATGGCACAATCAGGTTGACTCTCAGACACTCATTCATTTTTCCATCCCACTCAAACCCTATTGTTTCCTTTAACTTAACAGCCACCAAACTGCATGTACTCACTCAGAGTAGATCGCCATACATTACGCCCACACTCCTCTATATGTTGTTTATTCATCCCTCGCTCCTCCCATAGACTCCAATTCATTTTTAGCAACACATCAGCAACCAGCTAGAAACAGGCTTAAGCTGCACAATCACTCTGTATTTTCTTCAGGAGATGCACTTAGTTTATTCTAGTTTATTCGGTCTTTCTTGAGTAATAGCTTTCTTAATACAATGTAGCACACAGTTCTTGACTGTACTGCACGGTGTCAGCGAGCACTGGCTTCATTATATCCGCCGTAACACACTTACGCCAGTTCTAATGAGATGCTAATATTATACAGAGAGAACAGAGCCGAGTAACATTAATTGGGCATGTTTGGAACGGGACAGCAGAGCTGCAGTCGTCCCAGAGATACGGCACGGGGTGCGGGGGAAGTCTCACACACAGGTGGCCTACACCCGACGGAGATGGCACAAAGAGAAGCTGAGCTGTGAAGACGTTCTCTCTCGCGTGCTTCTCCTCCTCCCTAATTGGCCTTGAGCTGTCATTAGTGCCTTATTTCTCCTGGAAAAGCTAAAGAAAAGCAATTAATAGTTTATCAAAAACCATATGCAAATGGGCAAACCTGTACCCAAAGACACAGGCCGATAAGGGAAAGGGGAAATAATTAGGGACAGATGTTATAGAAACAGTCCATAGCAGCTCACTGAGCTAGAACTCAAACACAACTGCTAAAACAAGTATTAGCAACAGTATTAAACGGTGCTGATGTTTCACAGTATCTTGAACCGGGAGCTGACTAAGTCCATCACAGTTGTCCCCTGTATCTGCCCGTATGTCCTTCAGTACTCAGCAGAGGCTTGGGAGCAGCGGCTTTACAAAGGAACATTTGTTTCCTTAGACAAGGGTACGTGAACCGCCGCTGGCATCTTTCTGGCCCGTGCCACAGAAGTCAAGACTAATTTCATTGTAGCTATACATACCTCTGCCGATTGGTAGAGATGACACAATCAGGCTGAATAACACTAATCAGCTTCTTCATTAAGGTCTAGTAAATCAAAATGTGCTCTACCAAAAGGTTGAGAAGACAAGGATGAGAAGAATGGTTAAATGGGACTCCTAACAGTATTAAACGGTGCTGATGTTTCACAGTGTCTTGGACCGGGAGCTGACTAAGTCCATCACAGTTGGCCCCTGCATCTGCCCGTATGTCCTTCAGTATTCAGCAGAAGCTTGGGAGCGGCGCTTTACAAAGGAACATTTGTTTCCTCAGACAAGGGTACGTGAACCGCCGCTGGCATCTTTCTGGCCCGTGCCACAGAAGTCAAGACTAATTTCATTGTAGCTATACATACCTCTGCTGATTGGTAGAGATGACACAATCAGGCTGAATAAAACTCATCAGCTTCTTGGTTAAGGTCTAGTAAATCAAAATGTGCTCTACCAAAAGGTTAAGACGACAAGGATGAGAAGAATGGTTAAATGGGACTCCTAACAGTATTAAACGGTGCTGATGTTTCACAGTGTCTTGGACCGGGAGCTGACTAAGTCCATCACAGTTGGCCCCTGCATCTGCCCGTATGTCCTTCAGTATTCAGCAGAAGCTTGGGAGCAGCGGCTTTACAAAGGAACATTTGTTTCCTCAGACAAGGGTACGTGAACCGCCGCTGGCATCTTTCTGGCCAGTGCCACAGAAGTCAAGACTAATTTCTGTCTCGGATGACGTACGTCCACGTCTATTGGTTTGCACTGTGATGTACGGACAAAGCTGACTGTTGCTTTGTGCGCTGGTGGATAACCTGAGAAGTCAATCGTACATCAAAAGCGCATCAAAGAAACCCCACTAGTACAATTCCTCTCCTGTGTTTCTGATGAAGCTGTCAGGGTTTTTTCTGAAAGCACTGGGAAGATGTGGGGCTTGTAGTGGAAGCAGGAGCTTTGAAACACAGTGCAGCAACCGCTTTGTGATCGATGGTGGTAAAAAAAAAGAACGTTGCCTCGCGCATGTAGGAGAAGGAGGCCCGTATGACACAAAGAGGGTTTGGTTCTGCATTGTTTAAAGCAGGTTCTGGGTTCACGGGACCCCTCTGGTGGAAAAGTGGAACTGCAAGTCACGCTTGAATAACGTCTTTGTGAAAGGCGGTAAAGGTGGCATGGCTTTTTGGGACATACGTCAAAACACTGCAGTGGTGAGGCGGGACTGGGGCGCTCATCTATGTGAACTTAGATACTGTGCTGCAAAGTTTACATGACACTACGGTTACTGCTTGGCCTGTACTGCTCTCAAAATATTGTGGCATGAGCTCCTGAGAGCTGGAAATAAACCCAGGCAGTTTTAGGAGATCTTGAGAAGTCAAGAAACACGGTTTTGATCTTGTTAGAGAATACAACACTATTATTTTCCAGTTCATATCCGTCCTACACTTCTTCATTGTTGTACATCAAAAATCAACTGCTCTGTGATCGATGATTTAAAAAAAACATCTTGCCTTACACATGCAGGCAAAGGAAGCCCATATACTGTGAAAGGCTTTCGTTGGTCCAACGTAAAAAAAAAAATACTTTAATTCAAACAAATTAATAGGGTTTATTCAATCAATAAAAAAGGGTTGATTTTTCCAATCAACGTCATTTTTTGAGTTGTGTAAAACGCATTCAATTGCTTGTAACAAATTACAAATATTTAAAATAAAAATAATAATGATTCTGACCATTAAAAGCCTATTAAAAGGCTCAGTGACCTCTGGTGGACTGTTTTTTTAGACCAACATACCTCTGCCAATTGGTAGAGATGGCACAATCTGATAAGTTACGTTTAACACCTTCTTCATTAAGATCTAAAGATTTAAAATGTACTCTACCAAAAAGTTGAGAAGAACATTAAAGGGTTAAATATAAAGACAAAATCCTTTAGCGAGAAGTGGTATTGTCTGGTAAAGTTGTTAAGGACTGCTTTATAAGTGCACAACAGCTATGCAGATGACAGTAAAATCTATGTGACCCTCAGTCCAAATAATTATTTACATTTACGGCATTTAGCTGACACTCTTATCCAGAGCGACTTACAAGGTTATGATTACAGGTAGGCCAGTGTAGTGTTAGGAGTCTTGCCCAAGGACTCTTAATGGTGTAGCTCAGCATAGTCACCTAGACTGGGATTCGAACCCCAGTCTCCCACATGTAGAGGGGGCACCCTGAGTATGGTGTTACCCACTGAGCTACACCAACCACCAAAGACATGGCTTCCCTGACTGGGAATCGAACCCGGGCCACGGCGGTGAGAGCACTGAATCCTAGCCACTAGACCACCAGGGACAACAGTCATAATTATGGCCCCCTCAACTCGAGCACATTACTAATTGTCAGAACTTTCTGCAGTTGAATAAAGATAAAACTGAGATTATTATATTTGGGAATAGACATGAGAGGCACAAACTAGCTGCACGTCTGAACTCAATCTCCCTAAAGTCTAAAGAGCTAGCCCATAATCTCGGTGTACTAATCGACTCTGACCTCAGTTTTAGCAGCCAGGTCAAAGCCACCACCAGATCAGCTTTCTATCACCTTAAGAACATTAACAAGATCAGAGATTACCTGTCTACGCCAGACCTGGAGAACCACCTCCACGCCTCCATCTCCAGCAGGACTGATTACTGTAACAGTCTTCTAACAGGGCTTCCAAAAAAGACAATCAAACAGCTCCAGCTGATTCAGAATGAGCTGCCAGAGTTCTCACCGAGAGTAGAAGAAGGGACCCCATCACTCCCGCTCTTAAATCACTACACTGGATACCAGTCAGCTACAGGATAGACTTTAAAGTCCTGTTACTGGTCTATAAACGTCTCAGTGGTTCAGGACCAGCATATTTATCTGACAGTATGAGCCGAGCCGAGCTCTCAGATCGTTAGGAACAGGTCAGTTAGTCCCACCTAAGGTAAAGACTCAACATGGAGGGGCAGTGTTTAGATACTACACAGCTGTTAAATGGAATCAGCAGACGGAGAGTATTAGAAAAGCCCCAAAGGTAGATAGTTTAAAATCCAGGCTGAAGACATTCTTGTTTGATCTGGCTTTCAGCTCAGTTTATTTTTATTTATATTAAAATGTAATCATTTTAATGATTAGCGATATTAATGATATTTTAATGATTTTTAAAATATTTATTTTGCTTTATTTTGTTTTTATGTCTTTGTATTTTCTTCCTTTTATCTAAAGCACTTTGGATTGCCATTGTGTATGAAAGGTGCTAGACAAATAAACTTGCCTTGCCTTTTAATACTATACATATAATATATGCGTATACATATGAATTTGATATTTGATATCTGAGCTCTAATGCATTTATGAAGTGTATTAATAAAGGTACATATTTAAGACTCTCATTAAGATTGTACTTCATTACTAAGTTCATAGACTTCAGTAAACTCATTAGTGCTTAATTCTAAGTGTCCCCATTGTCCTCAAGTCACCCAGTTACCATTACTATGATTATTGTATGATTAATTGAACATTCCATACACCTTTGGTAAGGACTGATAAACTATTATACCATCTAAAATAATGTTAGTCCTTATTTATATCACTAGTTCCTGATTAATTGCCACTTTACTTATTAATAACAATGTAGTAAGGCTTATTACCGTCTTACGTACAGTTAATAGATGTACCCTTACTGTACAATGTTATTTTTGGGAAAGTTGACCTTCACAGTGCAGACACTTTGCCCATCAGCTACAGCTCTAGAGTAAAGCACAGCTCAGCGTGTGTGAACTGCATCAACCGGAACAGTCCAGCCTGGACAGGAAGTAGTTCTCATTCATCCAATGCGCACTATCCGGCAACCAGCATACATGGCCACTGAATATTCAATATTCCACTATTAACTATGAAGCCGTCCACCCTCTCTCTTTACTCCTCTCTCTCTTGCACTTGGCTTGTCCCTCGTCGAGTGTTCTCTCTGTTTCTAAATAAAAGGCTACAAAGCACTATAATGGCAAATCCGACCTCGAAAATGAGTGTGCGTATAAGCCTCTGCGTTTCTTTGATCTTCTCCGCCAACACACCGGCGCAATAAATAATCCTCCTCGGAAGCAGAGGGGGGAAGGAAGATGATCCGGGAGTGTGTCTTTTCAAGTTCCCACACAAAAGGACTACGGCTAACGCAGAGAACATGGCCGTGCATTGGTGAGCTTAACTTAAGAGGATGTGCATGTTGATTGTAGGGTAAAGCAGTCTGACCTCTGCACAGGTCCATTGTGCTCCTCCGCTTTTGCCTCTTTGGTCCTTCCTCTAAAAGGTTTATTTAATATATAGCAGGATTTGAGGCATACTTGCAGGTTATCGCATTTGGCGTGGAGAGCATCGCTTCCCGGCTTCTGTTCATCCCTCCATACCATGCTAAACACCGGCCATGGTTTAGCTGAGGTATCAGCACATGGCTGTGAGGCCAAGAAAGCACAGCTGGCCACTCACTGTGTGGGAAGAATGGCTGAGCTCCCCGCTCCTTGTAGGCACTTGATGCTAGCCAGCTGGAAGAATGTGTTAGGTCACATATACAGAAATGAGCAGTTAGCGCTCAGCACTAAGCGTGTTCAGCTGTCTTATGATACTGCACGAGCCACAGGCTGAGAGATGCAGTGACTAGCTTCACACTAGGCCTGGGAGACAATAATAATAATAATAAATATGATGATCAAACATTGTTTCATTATCCGTATGGCACGGTTCCTCAAAGCAACACTAGGAGTAAAGGCTTGAACTTGAACTAGCTACGCCAGTACACTAGGTGGCAATGTGCAGCTTTTGCAATGAGCAGCAATTTGAAGTCTGTGTGGGTGTATCACTCGGTAGTGATCGTGTCCATGCCCCCCTCACGAAGGTATGTCCTGTCATATCAGACTAAGCTCTTATCTGGAACTGAATCTGGAACTGATAGCCAAACAAATGTTACAATATTATATAAATGAATAAGGTAATACAGTAATGCACTCACACCACACACACGCACACAAAAATCAGGTTTACCAGTTTCCCAGGTTTCTCCAGCTATCCAGCTAATACACACAAACGTTTCCCAGTCATTAACGCTAATGACTTTACCAACAAACTGACTGCTTCTTCCCATTGCAGGCCAGGTGTTCCTGTAATACAGTCACCATAGTATTACAGTCTCTCCCAGGAATTCCTAACCATGTGCAACTCACAGCTCAAACCGTCTGCAACAGCTTATTTCAAGGTCCATAAGGCGTTCTAACCAGCCCAATCATTTCACATAAGCCCAATAATCAATGCAGTCTAATTTCACTTACTGTATAAACATTACACTGTCCATCCCCACACTGCATGCTGCTGTAAATGTAAATTTCATAAATACAATACTGTATATTCGTGTATTTAGTGCATATTTATATATATATGTTTATTTAACATGTTGTTCTTAGCGTTATCTTTATCTATTTTTTTCTATTTTATTTCATATATTTTATCTTAATATTATTTAATCTTATTGTTTATACGAGTGTGCTGCTGCCAAAGCATTTCCCTGTTAGCTGTATTGTGTATAACTATGTATGTGATTAATAAACTGTCACCGAGAACGATTCCAAGCCATGTATCCATGACGAGGCATTATACATTGATTTGCACTCCAAACATCTCGCTGTTGAGGTTGGTTACAATAGTCAAGCATGCTGCCATGCCAATCAACTGAGCTTGATCTAAATACTTAGCCGGTTTAATGTTTTAGTTTTGCAAATAATTAACACACTAATTTGTTATTCATAAAACGTCTATTGTGGCAATTTGCAATTTAAATAAAAAAATAAATAAATAAAAATAAATAAATAAAACCCTATTCCTACCAAAGCTGACTGGGCTGAAGCTATTTGGCCATATTGCCCAACCCTTAATGTGTCAAGGTAGAAGCTAATTCATCTAAAGTTCCATGAGATGCTTTTGAAGAGGGCGTGCTGGAGTAGGTATTATCAGTAACACAGTGCACCAGCTATTTCAATGGGGTAGTTACAGCCTGGGTGTCACTTTGGAGGTGTCCTGTGGATCAGTGTCATGTGGTTTCCATGATAGAGGAGGGCAAGGTCTACTGTAGAGGGTCAAAGTGTGTGTCCTTCCCTTTTTTGTGTGTGTGTGTGTGTGTGTGTGTGTGTGTGTGTGTGTGTGTGTGTGTGTCAGCCATGACAACACACATCACAGGAGTTGCCCCCAACATTGAGAACAAAAGGCAAAACCCAACAAGCAGTGCTGTTCCCTCAGGACACACACACACACACACACACACACACACACACACACACAGGCCCCAGCTCACACATCGGTACACACTCAAGCACGTTCACGCATGCAATTCTCAGTCACACACACACAGATCACACTTCACACACACGCATGCCCGAGGCCTACACACACACGCTCACCCTCACTCACAGTGCAGTATATTTAGAGTCTTCCTCATTGCTCATGCTGCTCTCATCCTCTGTGTGCTCTCGGTGGCCCCCGAGCCTCACGCTGAGCCCACACACACACTCACTCACACATTTCATGAAGCTGTTGTCATCAGCCTCTCACTGAGCCTCAATCTTCACCCTCACGTTTGCAAGAAGACCAACGAAGATACCGAACAAACACCACCCTCCATCGCACTCACACAAAAGTCAGAGACCACCCTTAGTGTGCTGAATTCCCTGTCGAACTGGCCGTTAGGTACCAATCAGGAAAACAAGCAGAGGGATGAGGGAATGTCACACAGAAGCCTCGTGACCTCAGTATTAAGCAGCTCCACCCTTTGTCTTTACCACAGCTTCGGTAACTGACTCGCCTTCCTTCAGTAGTTGTTTAAGGAAATCTCAGGGGATATTTTTTTCCATAGTTCCAAAGTTCAGTCTTAGAAGTTGGTTGCATTTTCTGCTTCCAGGTAATCCCAAACACGCTCAATGATAATGACAGCTGGACTCTGGAGTGGTCAGTCCATTGTGGGGAGAGCTCTAGCAGCTCCTGCTCCTCTAGCAGCTCCCACAATGGAAGGACGGACAGACACACCTGTGGAAATTTTTTCGGATCGGAAGCAAGAGTGGAGCTGGATTTTCTCCTCTCCCTCAAAGATGAAGGTTGCTGTTGATCTGACGGTGGCGGTTCTGGTGGGCCGCCTTGCTTGGATGTAAGGAGTCCCGTTTTCTCGAGAGCTTTTCAAATATCCTTTTGAATCTTTTGAGTTTTAGAAGCTCCTGTCCCTTGCTTCCGTTCACGTGTGGAATGTGACACATTAAATCCTATCATATGTATTCCTGTTGTAGTTCCTGTTGTAGTCTTATTGGTACTGTTCTAATGCTTTGGAAGTTCAGACGTTTGAAGTCCAGAACCAGCTGGTTCCGGTTGTTCCTGCATGCCATCAGGCTGCTGAACAGCCAGTAGTGCTGATGCATCGGTCAATGGGACTGTCATTACACATCTCACCTCTCTCATCATCAGTGATCTCCATGGACAACCCACACCCTTAATCTCACCTCTGCACTGCATATCTATACCTGCACATATAGACTGACATCCTGTTTACCTTTTATCCATATAATGTATATCTGTAATATTTATATTTCCTCATAATAAATCTTTTTAAATTCAATTCATTGAACCATAGGGGGGAGGAAGGAGGAGAATAGGGGAGAGGGGAGGGAGGGGACAGAGAGAAGAGAGGGAGAGGGAGGAGAAGAGGGGGGAGGGGGAGAGGAAAGGAAGGGAAGGGAGAGAGGAGGGGGGGAGAGAGGGAGAGGAGGGAGGGGAGGGAAGAGGAGGGAGGAGGGGGAAGGGGGAGGGGAGAGGGAGAGGGAGGGGAAGGAAGGGAAGGAGAGAAGGGAGGAAGAGAGGAGAGAGAAGGGGAGAGAAGGAGAGAGAGAGAGAGAGAGCAAAAAAAAAAAG
>JAMWET010002620.1:0-85000 GCA_024036415.1 Prochilodus magdalenae
TCTAGTGTCTCGATCTGATGTCTCTGTGACTACGTAGCGCGATTTCCCATTCCACCTTAAATGGTGCAGCAGTTGCGTTCTACCCAAGGTTGCTGCACCATTTAAGGTGGAACATGGAAATTCGCTGGTGATTATAAAGCTTCATGAAGAGTTCTTTGTTCTGGTGGGAGCTCAACATAATGTACGTGTTGCCCAGCTCCGCCACATCACCCTCTCTTTGGACGGGCATATATGCCCTAAATTGTATTAAACACTTGAGAACTGAACTTCCAACGCCCTCCTCTGCTCTCACGCCAGCCTGGTCCAGGGGTCCCTACAGAGCACCGCTCTGGCCACTGTTAATCGAATTTTATTGTGTGACTTGCTCGTTATTACCTGTGTCAACCTGAAATTGGGCTGAATGCCCTGAATTCATAGCGGTCAGGTTTTTCCCATTATCCTCAGGAAAGGAGCTGCACTAAAACCAAGGGGTGGATAAAAATACCGAAATGGGATTAGGTCTTCCTGATGCTGGATTGGGGAAATGTGCGAGGCTTTTGGTGTCTCTCCCCATTTCGTACCGCTCCCCAGAATAGTAAGGCTACCTTTGATAAAGGGTTTTCGAAATGGTTTTACTAATAGGTTTTACTCTTGGTTATTAGTTATGTTGTCAACACTTTCCCCATCCTTAATAAGCAGCCTTATAGACACATTATGACAAAACGAATCTCCACCATATAATTATGGGTAATAGTGTATCGAAGATGACAGATGTTATGTGGACCTGAATGGCTTTAAACAGTAACAGTATGGTTGTGGCTCACATGTTAGGGGCTATAACAAAGTCCCCTGTTGCCCATCTTATTTATGTGTTATAACTGCTTATTAATGATTTTATGTGTTTATGGCCTCATTAATAACCATTAGTGAACTCATTTTAAACCATCCATAAACTCTTTATAAAGGTAGCCTTATTTTAAACTGGTACCTCCATTTCTTTTGAGAATGTTGTCCTGTCTGTTTGTCTGTTGTTATACTCATTCCTTATGCTTCCAAACTCAGAACCTGTTGCAGCAAATCTTCAGTTCACTGAAACTGATCTTCCAGCATGTTAGATCTTACATGTGCCAGTCAGCTTCACAAGCCTACTTTGAGTCCTGTCCCCGTTCACCACCTTGCTTTCCTGAATAGGTCTCCAGTCTCGTTAGCTTTTGGCTGGTTGGGCTGTTTTCCTCTACTCTGTTGCCGCAAGGTGTAGAGCCTAGTCCAGGGTCTGGTTTATATGCTTTGGATCTCACTGGTGGATGTTGTGAACTCATCCGGGTAACCTTCTGAGGGAGTTTTTTTGGAATGGCAATAATGCTATTGACATCTGTGGAATTTACTGTAGCTTGCTTATTTTGCTGTCTACTATTGCCACTATAATCCCTGCTATTTGCCCATTAACACCTTTGAGTTTTACTTCCAGCCCTGTCTAGACTCGTGTGTGGATACTTTTGCAGGGACTTGAACTTGTTCCTTGTTAAATGCATTTATTTGTCTCCTGGTTATTTGACTGTGGGTGTGGTTTATGATATTCCGTCTGTTACCAGATATAAAATAAAGTACATTTGAAACTTTTTAACCGCATGTAGTATTTTAGTATGTAAGTAAAATATTCTCACCAGGTTAAAAATGAAGTTTATAATGTAATAGCAATGTAACTTTATAGCTTTACCTTAGTACATCTATGTGAATCCTAGTTGTTGCCTCAAATAGTACAGTTTACAAGCTACAGTTTAGCGCTATTTCAGTATATATTAATACCAGTAAATCGATATACAGCTATTACTAATACACAGTAATACAGGGTGGGGGGAACAATGAAAACTGAAACACCTGGTTGTAGGACCACAATCATTTATTTAGATGGTTGTAAGGGCCTCCTTTTATGCAGGCCAATTACAGGGTCAGGGCGTCTTGGGAAATGACATATACAAGTCCTGCACAGTGCGTCAGGCGGATTTTAAAGCCATTTCTTCTTTGCAGGACTAGGGGCCAGGGTCACTACTTGATGTGGTGGTGAGATCAGTTCGTCACCTTCTTGGGTGGTATGCTGACATTACCCTGGATAAACCGATGGCTCTTGTGATACATCACAAAGACTTCGCTGTCTTGGTCACAAATGCGCCAGCAAGACGTGCTGCACCAACAATCTGTCCCTCTTTGTGAAACTCTGCGTATGTACACCAATAATTGCTGTGTGCATTGGCAGTATTTTGAGCAGAACTGTGGCCTTAACCTGCTAACTGAAACCTTCACACTGTCTCGCTCTTACTGGGTGCAATGTTGCAGTTAAATGAAGGACTGGCCACCAAGGCTGGTCTCCAAGTTTAGCCATGAGGACCTCCCACACTAAAAATGACAGGTGTTTCAGTTTTCATTGTCCAACCCCTGTATATCAAGAATACGAGATACCTATTATGAGTGCAAGGAGGTATACTAAGTATTACTTAAAATTCTTTACAACGTGGAGCATGAACCACTGTGCAGAAAAACAGTGGAGATGGATGGTGCGACTTCAGACTTCCCTCAGCCCTTCCAGCACTCACCAATCCTGGACAGAACAAGGCTGTATGGAGTCCCTACAAGTCCTGGCAATGACAATCAGCTAATGCCCACTGAAATGGGACTGCAACATCAGCTCCATCATCAACACCACACAGAACCAGCTTTCCTTCAAATTCCTCGTCTGTGTCGTCAACATTGGTGGGCAAATAATTTTGATTCTGAAGAAAGCCCAACATCGCATCAGCTGAAGAAGTTCATCCTGATCCCATGCGAGCTGGATTTGTCACAGTTTGAAACATTACCACCATAGATCTTCTATTATAACCATGTCCCACCACAGTGGTGGAGCAGCACCTATAATCTGGACACCTCACAGACTGCAGCTGCATCATCCAGTCTGCAGAGAAGTACACTGTATATTCCTGATCCTGACATATCCCCTTCCAGACACAGACGTGTTATCTACAAGCCCCAGTAAAAGGGTACTGGTGGCTCAGATGTTGTTTTGTTTTAACAGCTGGAAAATATGGTCTGCTGTTTTTTTCATGGGGTAATATCATCCTGAATATATGGCTATCTAAAGTTGTTTGGACCAGCCTGCGCTTCTTGTGGTATTAATCTGCCAGCCATCGAAACTACAACATGCTTTGATGTATTACTCACTCTATTCAGTCTAGAGACGCCGAATGTTAATTATAACTAGGCTGTCGCTGAAAGAATATCCGTCTCCACATGGACACATCGGAACGCTCGGTGTCCCTTGGGTGTCAACTGGCTGTTTTAGGACCAGATGTTATCAACCCTATAATGAAACCCACATCATTCGCTATCACACATTTAAATCGAGCGTAGCTGTTATCTTTCTCTCATTTTGGTTCATGCCTCGTCGACCTTGACGCATGCCACAAGTCTGCGTTAAGATACTCCACAGCCCACAAACATGTTCCTGCTCAAGATGAAGGTGTTACGGAGTAGTACCTAGGCACATATCTCCGTTCTTACAGGTCATCAACCGAAAAGTAACCGGGAAACCCCAGAGGAGCAATGAGAAACAGCCAGGTAAAAACACCTGATCAGTTTTCCATATATAGGGAAACGGACTGTCGGTTCTTTATACTGTATGGGGCCTACACTTAAATACTATAGTTAGCTATTCAGTCTAACTCTGCTCCATCAGTATCAGTGATAGAGGGCACATTTTAGACAGACAGATAGACAGATAGATAGACAGACAGACAGACAGACAGACAGACAGATAGATAGATAGATGATTAGATAGACAGACAGACAGACAGACAGACAGATAGATAGATAGATAGATAGATAGATAGATAGATAGATAGATAGATGATTAGATAGACAGACAGACAGACAGACAGACAGATAGATAGATAGATAGATAGATAGATAGATAGATGATTAGATAGATAGACAGACAGACAGACAGACAGACAGACAGACAGACAGACAGATAGATAGATAGATAGATAGATAGATAGATAGATAGATAGATAGATAGATAGATGATTAGATAGACAGACAGACAGACAGACAGACAGACAGATAGATAGATAGATAGATAGATAGATAGATAGATAGATAGATAGATGATTAGATAGATAGATAGACAGACAGACAGACAGACAGACAGACAGATAGATAGATAGATAGATAGATAGATAGATAGATAGACAGACAGACAGACAGACAGACAGACAGACAGACAGACAGACAGATAGACAGATAGATAGATGATTAGATAGACAGACAGACAGACAGACAGACAGACAGACAGATAGACAGATAGATAGATGATTAGACAGACAGACAGACAGACAGACAGACAGACTGATAGATAGATAGATAGATAGATAGATAGATAGATAGATAGATAGATAGATAGATAGATAGATAGATAGATAGATAGATAGATAGATAGATAGATGATTAGATAGATAGATAGATAGATAGATAGATAGATAGATAGATAGATAGATAGACAGACAGACAGATAGATAGATGATTAGATAGACAGATAGACAGACAGACAGACAGATAGATAGATGATTAGATAGATGATTAGATAGACAGACAGACAGATAGATAGATAGATAGATAGATAGATAGATAGATAGATAGATAGATAGATAGATGATTAGATAGATAGATGATTAGATAGATGATTAGATAGACTGACAGACAGATAGACAGATAGATAGATAGATAGATAGATAGATAGATAGATAGATAGATAGACAGACAGACAGACAGACAGACAGACAGATAGATTACATTTACATTTACATTTAGATAGATAGATAGATCATAGATTCAAATGTGACCAGTGTATGAAACCCTACACGACCTTATACGAACGTACACGGGCAGTAGCTTTTCCTATGTGGTTTGGTCTGGTGTCCACATGCAATCACTGTTTTAGGCCGCTGAAAGCTTTCACATGTATCCGTATATGTAGTAGGTATTGAAGCTGACGGGGCTGATGCCGACTGATAAGGACAGTAACAAGATCAGCATCAAACATCAACATCTTCAACATCTGAGCTTCAGCAGTATAAAAGAATGAGCGTTCACTGTTACACTAACAACAGGTCACTGCTGCCATTCTTATTCATTAAAAACACTATCCACAGACCATAACATGCAAACGGACCGTAACAAGGCAAACATAACCAAAAATGGAGAACCAGAGGCGAAGCCAAAAGTCATAAACCAGCAGGAACAAAGTGAGAGAATAAGGCTGGGTACACTGAGTAATAAAGACAAGACAACAAACCAAACAGCTTCTAAAGATGATAGACCTGGTGGAGATAGTCGGGCAATTAGTAGAAAAGTAATCAGGTGAGGCCAGTCTGGCATAGGCCGGAGGTCATCTGAGGTATACTGGGAAATGTAGTATTCAGGGGCTAGAATCCGTACCACGCCAGAGGGAGGTGTGACATGGGTGAGCCAACTTGCTGTTCCGTGCAATGTTTGCTTCTTGCTGAATACTAAATGCCTAGAATCCGGGTTCAGATCCAGCCAAGCTCAACATCTACAGACTAATCCCTAATCTGTCTTCCTAGCAACCATGGTTGCTTCCCAGTTCCCACATTCCAGTTTTACCAGACATATTAATCAGTATAAACCCTTTTCTCAGGACTGTCAATGGCCTTCTACTCTTGATTGACAATGACACTATGTCTTATCACTATCCCCGTCTTGATCTTAGCTCATCACTGGACACTATTTACCATGACGTGCTTCTTGCTTGCCATTGCCTTGGCATTCTTGCTTTAGCTATTGGTACTGGTGCCACTCTCTCCTGCCTTATTTTTCAGCTTATTGGCAGGCGTGTCGTCTCTGTTCAGAGGCATCCCTCGGGGATGTGTTCCTTTTAATAATTTACAAACATTTCCTGATGTGGCTTCAGTTTTCACCTCTATGCTGATGACTCACAGATCTATATCAGGACCACAGCCTTGCCCGTGTTAAGTGGCGTGCTTGGCCTCTAGTGCTTTCGACGTGTTACTCCTCATTGAGGCTTAAACCAGTTTTCCAATCCAAGCTTCATTGGTTTTCACCTCAAACGGAATGGCACACCTTTATGTCCAACTAAAACAAAAAACGACAGAGACACTTATGGTGTATATGAGTGAGCATTCTGTGCTCGATTATATAAGACTGTTATAATCACTACCTGGGTGATTGATTGCTTCTGTCTGTTGTATATTGTTGAGCTACCAAGTAAAAGAAGTTGTACTGCAAAAAAAAAAAAAAAAAAAAAAAAAAAAAAAAAAAAAAAATATATATATATATATATATATATATATATATAAATAATAATAATAATAATAATAATAATAATGAAAAAAAAAAAACCCACTAAGATAAAACGGGAAAAGTAAATGTTAAAGTTTACAGCAGACAAGACGATATGTTTAAGTTGAAATGTCTGATTTAAACTCGTTTGGATGTTGGACTGAAAAATGATTTGTTTACTGAAAATATAATCTATAGGGCTTTGGAAAACACACAGTAAAATAATAAGATTGAGTATGAGTTAATACTTTATACTTTAATACTTGAGTTAATGTATTAAGTTCAGATGACTATAGTCGTGGACCATATCTCAGTCTTGGAAAAGAGGGATGTGGTGTATATGAGCGAGCGTTCTGTGCTCGATTATATAAGACTGTTATAATCACTACCTGGGTGATTGATTGCTTCTGTCTGTTGTATATTGCTGAGCTACCAAGTAAAATGAGTTGTACTGCATCCTTGCTTCCGTGAATGATTGTCAGAAGTAACCCACAGTATAAGTATTATATAGTGAGCACAAAGACCACAACCACACTCCTCTACAGATACGGAACCTCTCTCCTGGAAAAACCTATTTAAGGTACATGTTAAAGGTCTGTTTACATTGTCCCCGGTGAAGTACAGTGTACAGTTCTCGCTTGCAGAAATCTACTTCCATTCTGTGTCAGCTGTGATGGCCTCCTCCTAACCTTCAAAACCCCTCCTGCTCTTTCTCCTCAATGCCTGGCGAAGCTTCAACCCCCTGTACATTCAGGCCCTCAGGTTTTCATTTACTCCTCTCCCAGCTTACCCTGCCTCGCGACGGGTTTCAGCCGGGTTAGTTTTATGGCTCACAAACTTTACAACATCCACGCTTAGAGACGTCACTCCTATTCCCTCCTTTCAATCACAATTAAAACGTGTCATTGCATGTGTCCCTCGTGTGTCATTGCTCTGTGTCTTCACTTCTCTGCTCAGGTTCTTGTTGTAAGTGTCCTGTTCCCTGCAGGCTTTTATTGGACCATGTTTTCTGTTCTGTGCTGTTGGTTGAATGATGCTAATTGTGATTTCAGACAGAGGAATAATCATGTCATTTTAATGTTTCTGCATATTTTATTGAGATGTAATAAAAATGGCCATTTGAATTAATATCCAAAATTAATTGTGAACCTACATGTATGTTTTTATAGGTACTTGTGATAATAATAATAATAAATAATAAATAAAAAATAAATAAATAAATAAATAAATAATAATAATAAGTGTGACAATTATTATTATTATTATTATTATTATTATTATTGTTGTTGTTGTTGTTATTGTTGTTATTGTTATTATTATTATCACAGTACCTATATTATTATTGTTGTTGTTATATATGATATAATATTATTATTATTATTACTATTATTACTATTATTATTATTATTATTATTATTATTATTATTATTATTATTATTATTATTATTTCCTTTAGCAGCCACTGGACGTCTGGTTTCTATCGCAACCACAATATAACTAAATTTATTATTATATTGTTGTTGTTTTCTTTGTTGTTCTTGTTACTATTATTATTATTATTAGTAGTAGTATTAATATTATTGCTGTTGGTGTTTTTGTTGTTATTATTAGTATTATTATTATTATTATTGTTATTATTATTATTTCCTTTAGCAGCCACTGGACGTCTGGTTTCTATCGCAACCACAATATAACTAAATTTATTATTATATTGTTGTTGTTTTTTTTGTTGTTCTTGTTACTATTATTATTATTAGTAGTAGTAGTATTAATATTATTGCTGTTGGTGTTTTTGTTGTTATTATTAGTATTATTATTATTATTATTGTTATTATTATTATTGTAATTATTCAAAGCATTAATTATTATGATTGTTATTATTATTATTGTTGTTTTACTTCTGTTGCTCTTTTTATTGTTATTATTACTTTGTTTTTATTATTATTATTAATATTATTTCCTTTAGCAGCCATTGGACGTCTGGTTTCTATCGCAACCACTGTTAATATATTAGATTCTGCAAGAGTCTCTAGAGTGGAGACAAATCTGGATGACTTAAATCAGAAAATTAATAACGTGGAGATGTCTGAAAAGTCTGTTAAACTCCCCTTTAAATTGAAAGCCAGTGATATTTGGCGCTAATGAGGACAAGAGGTGTCCAAGTAAAGACTTATCTCTGGATTCCTCTGAGACTGCTAGCTATTACATGGGCTCTCACCTGGAATTGAGATCTGCCAGAACTTGAGATTGGATCAGAGATGTCTGGGGGCAGAGCCCACCAGAATCAAATCATTACCATCCTGCTGCAGAATCAGCTGAGGACCTACAGGATCTGTGGACACTACAGGTCCAGTGTGCCTGCAATCTAGGAATCTTTCCAATGAGGCCACATACATTCCTATGTTCACACTCAGGGAGAATTATTCAGACATATTTATAAATATATATAAATGCCTTGTCTTCCCACTAGCATGGTCTTAGCATCAGCGACCTGTTTTACCCTAAAGGAAGTGTAAAGCATCGGCTTCCTGTTTTACCCTAAAGGAAGTGTAAAGCATTAGCTTCCTGTTTTACCCTAAAGGAAGTGTAAAGCATTAGCTTCCTGTTTTACCCTAAAGGACGTGTAAAGCATTGGCTTCCTGTTTTTTCCCAATGGGCAGCCAGAGTCTGGAGTCAAAGTCACTTTTAAAGCTGAAGGCCACTGAAGCACCTGGAAAGGCTGTAGCACTCAGACGTATGTGGTCCCTTTAAAACAGTCATTGCAGTTGCACATTCCGGTGTGACCTCTTTAGACGTCTGTAGAAGAGGTGAGGGAGTGGGGAAGACAGAGCGGGAGTGCACTATCCTTCTCAGCTCACTGTGGCGAGCTTATCACAGAGCTCAAATAGTGTGCTTGTTAACAAGTGGACCTTCAGTAGCTGGAAGACTTAGTGAAGTCTCTGTGGTAACATAAAGAGTCTGCTGGAGTCCCTACACGTCACGCTTCTGGGTTTCCCCCTCTGCCTTTGATCTCCTGAACTCCAACTCCCAGAATCCACCACCTGTTGATGTCATAATCACGTGTCTGCCATCACCCAATCACGGCCCGTTTTCCCGTTGGTCATCTCCAGAGTACTGATCACACACACACCAGCTGGAAAGCTCCTGGTTCACATGCTCACTTTGCAAAGTATTGCCACTCTGTGTCTTACTTAGCACTCCTTCCTTGCAAGTTCCGACTGTTACTCCGATCTCGACCTTCGTTTAAGATCTTGATTCTTGTTGAGCCCTTTTGTCTTTCTGACCTCTGTCTGTCTTTTGGTTTCACGACTTGGCCTTCTTTCTTTTGGTATGATGCCCCGGTTTCTCTTGTTTAGCTACACCGCTAACCTGCTAAAAAACTTCCTCTGCTTTTAGCTCTGCGTGCGTCACTCCCAGTTTGTTAAACCTTACACCACACTGCTTATGTGCTTTTGCTAATAGCTATGTTAAGGCTCTCAGTTACTAAGTATGTTAGTATTGTTTGTACCTTCATTAGCACAAATGTACTTAAGTGTGCATGTACCTAAGTGTGCTCAGTTGGCCTTAAGGGGGGGCGCTATTGCAGAATCAGAATCAGAAGCAGAATGCGTTTGGCCTTCTAACTCCTAAACCAGATTTTTGACAGACAAAACACATTTCTGACTCCTTGCAACAAAGAAATCAATTGCCATTGCTGCTATTAAACTCGGCCTACTTTTCTAATTGGAATAATATGCAAAATCTACTTTTCTGAACTAGGCTTACAGTTTATGCACAAAAATTCAAAAATCTAAAAATTAAAATCTAAAAAAATCCTCCAGTCTCTGAACTTCAGTAATTATGTAATTATGAAAAACACATCGACTTTTGTAAACTGCCATATGCAAACAGACGCTTCTGAATAAATGCAAAAACATCCACACTTAATTAAAAGGTAGCCTCTAGAGTTTGGTGCATCGATCGGGGGCGCTATAATAGCTACATTGCTGTTTCTCAGCAACTGTATGTCTGATTGACTTGCAATTTTGCAGGCGCCGTCTTTAAGACACATTATAAGTACATTTCTAAGTGCAGCTTGATACATGAAAATTTACGGCCCCCATTAGGCAATAAGCTTTCAGTAGGCATTTGAAAGCCGTAACATCGTCCAATTAGATCATAATAATTTTACATAATAATTTTTGGTTATTTTGTTGGTTTTAATTAATCGTTTATGTCATAATTTCAAATTCTTTAATCGATACAATCTGGATATTATGACCAAACTGGTACAATACGGTATGTGGTCAGATCATGCATGCACATACGGTTTCAGAAATACTGAGGTCCAATTAAAACCTTTGGGGGACAGTCATCATAGGCCCCCCCTCCACCATGGGCTCCAGTGCGACTTCCTCCCCGGCCTCCATCTGTAGCGAATCATCTAAAATGAAATTAACTCTCCGACTTTGTTCATTCGCTGCATGGAAAAGAGGAAATTCCTCCCTACACTCGCGCACGTATTCTCACGTGTTGCTTTGCTTTCCCATTACCATCACATTAAAAGTCTAAAACTTTGGGCACTGTAGCACATAATCATTTTTAATTTATTTGGCAGAGGTGGATGAAACATGTCTAATGACTGCACGATTGCCAAACTTGCTGTTAAAGCATTAATCAGATTCTCGACCCCTCTTCCAGCGCAAATCTCCATAAAAGATCAAATTAGCAGCCGCTGCTCTCATGCATAATTAGTGTTCCTGCTCTCGCAGATACGCATCTCAGCAGAACGACTGTAGTACTCAGAGTTTCATTAGGGGAAAAAACCTGGCTTAATGTTCCAGAAGTTTATTTTTTTAAATTGTGCCCCGCCCCCATTCCTGTGCTGAGGCTCTCACAGCACTTAAACCTCTCTCAAGTGCCTTTCTGATGGAGACACATGCACCTTTTTAGAATTTAACCAAGAATAGGAATGCATGTACAGATGCACTCCATCAGCGGGATGAAAGGAAGAGCAGCGCTGGGTTCCTGTTTCACTTCCAAATATATATATCTATTCAACCTGCAAAATCATTTCATTCCCACCCCTCGCTGCCCTCGCGGCTCTAAATGCAGCCCACATCCATCATTATGCACCCAAAGCACATAAAAGGAAGATCTTCTATTATTACACCTACATCCATTAATTGCTTTCGCTGTATTTCTGCTTTTTCTCTCTCTCTGGTTGAATCTTTTTATTCTCCATGCCAGTCGGTCCTACGTTACTCCTCTGGCTGTCTTCTAACAAAGCCATTGCCTGAGGAAAATCCAAAAGGCGTGGTTGGACAGTAGTCACCCAGCCCATGGCCTGTTCACCATACTGCCATTAGGCGGGAGGTACCGGCAGCATCCAGGCTAAAACAAACCGGCTAATGAACAGTTTTTACCCACAGGCTATCAGGCTCCTGAACAAACGGTGAAGCTGTGAGCCCTTTATCAATATCATTTCACTCTGACACTTTGGTATTAATATTAATGTATCATATGACTGCCATGGAAAATATGCTATGGGCTATATATCATTTATTTATACATATTATATAGAGAGTTGTTTTTCTTTTTACATTGGACCCCACGTATTTAGTGTATTTTGTGTGTATGTAATATATTTCTGTTTATACGGTATTTGTTATTATTGGTATTTTGGTTAGTGTGTATATTAATACTGCTCTGCTCTACAGTGATTACCTGTGCCCCATCACAACCATTTCAACACCTGAATGTCCTGACATCCTGTGGAAATGACAAAAAGCTTGAATCTGAAACTTGAACAAGACTGAAACTAGCTTTCCACTGTAGCAGTACACTCAACCCCAAACCCAGACCCAAGGCTGACAAGCCTTCTGACAGCTTTCTTTATTGACCCACTATAGAAGCACCTGCACATGCTTCACATGAAGGCAAATTAATTAGGGCAAATATTTTTTTTTCAGATGATATATACAGGGGTTGGACAATGAAACTGAAACACCTGTCATTTTAGTGTGGGAGGTCTCATGGCTAAATTGGACCAGCCTGGTGGCCAATCTTCATTAACTGCACATTGCACCAGTAAGAGCAGAGTGTGAAGGTTCAGTTAGCAGGTAAGAGCACAGTTCTGCTCAAAATACTGCAATGCACACAGCATTATGGGTGACATACCAGAGTTCAAAAGAGGACAGATTGTTGATGCACGTCTTGCTGGCGCATCTGTGACCAAGACAGCAAGTCTTTGTGATGTATCAAGAGCCACGGTATCCAGGGTAATGTCAGCATACCACCAAGAAGGACGAACCTCCACCAGCATCACGTAGTGACCTGGCCACTATCCTGCAAGAAGAATGGCTTAAAATCCCTCTGACCACTGTGCAGGACGCAGTATATGTCATTCCCAAGACGAACTGACGCTGTATTGGCTGCAGAAGGAGGCCCTACACCATACTAATAAATGATTGTGGTCTAAAACCAGGTGTTTCAGTTTCATTGTCCAACCCCTGTATATAGAGGTGATTCATCAGTTAGGCTCAAATCTTAGGCTTGTTGTGATGCCATAAAATGATTCCAATTTACAGATCCAGTTCCCAAAAGTTTGCGACAGGTTGTGTAATGCTGTGTAATGGGTGCTCCATTCATACCCAAAGCACGGTTGCATCACCAGTCTTAAACTGTCCCAGTCCCAACCGAATAAAATATAAGCAACAAGAAACATTGAAAGTCACCCTGCATGGCCTCGATGCAGCTTTAAAAACCCTCGGCATTCTCAGCCTCATGTGGAGCCACCTGGGATGCTTTCTCAAAAGGACTGAAGTTCTCTATATGCTTGTTGGGGAAAGGACTTTCTGGAAATAAGAGATTATATTAAAGGATTATAATAAACACACATTTAATGACATATTCCAAACTATTTAGGCCTTGTAGTCAGACCTGTGAATTTATACACTACCCATCAAAGGTTTAGACATGACAGGGCTCCTCATGAAAGGTTCTCCTTATGTTATGTTAAAGCTTTACTTTAGAATAAAAGTGAAGACATCAAACTATAACTATAAAACTAAAAACTAGCCCTCATGGAATTATGCAGTCTACCTTAGTGGAGCTTTACAGGAGGATGAACCAGCTTTCTTTACCTGCAGTGGAGCTGATAGAACAAGGTTTATTACTAAGCAGGTTTGGAGCGATTCTATTGGTCGGTCCATCATGAATATTCACTAACCTGAGAGGAAGTTTTTTTTACGTATCTAAATATACACTCATCGTCAAAGGTATAGCCACACCCAGAAGGAAGTGTGGGATTGCAGTGCTGTTGGGAAGGAAGGTTACCAGGAACAATACATGATGATGCATTTAGACTGATATGATCAATATTTATTGAGCTACACATACAGAAGTCTGTCTCTCAGTATGGTGTTGGGCCGTAATGTTTGCTAATGCAACATGCCACACCTATTTGCATGGAGTTGTGGAGGTTCCTAATGGTGTCCTGTGATAATCCATCCCATGCAGTTTGAATACTCTCATAAAGTTCCTGCAGATGGTGCGGTAGAGGTGGAGGTGGAGTGACGCCAGGCCTTCTGGACATCACCAGGCCTTCTGGACATATGTCAACAAACCATTCATCTCGGTGCTGACCACGGTGCCTCCACACACGGATTCGTTGGTCGTCTCCATCTGAGACAAAAGCAGGACTCGTCACTGAAGATGACCCGCTGCCATTCTAAGCCATGACAGTCTGCCATGACACCATTGCGGTCTTTGGTGACTGATGTGGTGTTAAGGGCAGTCGTATTAACACATGTCTCACAATGTAAAACCTATTTACCAGGCTTTATTCCTGTGGTTTGATTAATTTTGGGTACAACTATGCTTTTGATGATAAGTGTATATATATTAGAGGTGGAGATATGGAGGAATATCATACTGTGCTACATCAGGAGTAGATGTGGTGTATCAGGATATGGACTGGTTCAGACTCTCATAAGTTGGAGCTGTTCAGTTCACTGTAGAGTCTTTAAGACCACCAACATCCAGTTAGTTGGGTGTGTCTAAACCTAAGTGGCTGTGTACATCTCTCTGCTGCAAAGGCGCCACTAATGCTGATGTCTTTAAACCCACTATGGCTGCTTTGATGCTGTTTTTCCCATTTGCTCGAGCCCATGGATGACTTTCAGTGGCTGAGCTTAAATGCACAGTACTCATTCTCTCCTGGGAGACGAGGCCGCCCCTAATGCACCATCACACCTTCACTAAAGAGTGTGGCTCCTTCGTTTATTCCCATCTCTCAATCACTTGTCCTTTCCTTTCGTTTTTGTCCTCTGTGCTTCTTATCGGGCTGTTTTTGATGCACTGTTCTTCACTTACTCACTCCATTTGCTGCTCGCTGAAACAGCAGGCCTTTAAAGACAGCGTATGCTGCGGTAGCGGCGAGGCTGGCTCAGCGTGTTGTTGTGCTGGATTTCTGACATGGATTTAAAGCTGCAAGCTGACAGCTGAGTTGATTTTTCTTGCAGTGTTTTAAGACTCTCGTTGTTCACCGGCTGATCTGCTCAGTGTGATCTCCATGAAGCTGACAGGCTTGCAAAATATCAGAATCCATCCAAAACCCCGAGTACCCAAACCTCTGCAAAGGCTGGGGGTTTATGTGGTTACTCAGTATGCTAGTGATCTACTGACGTGTGATTTTAAAGGTTTGTTAAGGTCAAGTTTGTTAATTTTTCTGAAAGATAGAAGAGACTGAAGACATAAATAGCTTTTAAGCTCCTCAACGTGATGCCACGTTTTTGTGTTTACACCCCTCATCAGAAGGATAGTTGCACCCAGAAGGAGGTGTGGGAGTGCAGGGCGGTTGGGAACGAAGATAAAGGTTAACAGGATCAATAACTGATGATACATTTAGACTGATATGGGGAATATTTATTGAGCTACACATACAGAAGTAGTATAGCCCCAGTATGGCGTCAGGCAGCCATGTTTGGTGGAGTTGTAGAGGTTCCTAATGGTGTCCTGTGATAATCCATCCCCCGCAACTTGAATATCCTCACACAGTTCCTGCAGATGGTGCGGTAGGGGTGGAGGTGAAGTGACACCAGGCCTTCTGGACGTGTAAAATCAAACTGTTCATTTTGGTGCTGACCACTGTGCCCCCACACGGATTCGTTGGTTGTCTCCACCAAGACAAAAGCTGGACTCACTGAAGATGACCCGCTGCCATTCTAAATCACTCCATAACGGTCTGGCTCGACACCATTGTAGTCTTCGGTGATACTGATGTGGTGTTAAAGGCAGTCGTTGTCTGCATGCATGTAGCCCTGCATTGTGCAGCCATCTGCTAGGATGACTAGGGTCAGTCAGGTACCACAATAAGGCTTAACCTTGCTAATGCCACATGCGCCGCTGAGTATGAAACTTGAATCATTAGCATGTCTCACAATGTCAAACCTACCCACCAAGTTTCATTCCTGTCGGTTGATTCCTTCTGGGTGCAGCTATTTTGGGGTGATGAACTCGGTCCATAACAGCCTGGATTATCCAGTATTTGGCAGGAGGATTTGCTGAGTTCGACTGGTGAAAAGTTCTGGTCTTAGTTTGTGAGGCTGCATAATTACATAACCACAGATCAATTTCTGGTGAAATGCTCATACACACTGTGTACCCAAACAGTGCGGTCCATAAATAATTAGGCTGACACAGTATTTGTGGTTTTGACCTCTGGAGCAGATCAGAACTGAAAACATTGTTTATGAGAAAGTTTAAAATGTCAACCCTAATTTCAGAATATTCACTCTCCAATTATAGCTGGCATCCTGCAGCGTGATGTACAGTGGTTAAATTGGACCTTAGCAGCATATGATATAATGCAACCCCCAATTTGAGAAAGTTGGGACAGTATGGAAAATGCCAATGTAAAACATGCAGTGCTTCATATATCTACTGTTCATCTTTTATTGTAGACAGCTTGAACCCAAGACTTCCATGTTTTGTCTGGTCAAAGTTATTCCATTTGTGAACATACATCAATTCCTGCATTCCAGGTCTGAAACACTTGGGATCATAATTCATGTACCACGTTTTGGCACCAAGTATATTAAGCACATAGAACTACAGGGGTTGGACAATGAAACTGAAACACCTGGTTTTAGACCACAATCATTTATTAGTATGGTGTAGGGCCTCCTTTTGCGGCCAACACAGTGTCAGTTCGTCTTGGGAATGACATATACAAGTCCTGCACAGTGGTCAGAGGGATTTTAAGCCATTCTTCTTGCAGGATAGTGGCCAGGTCACTACGTGATGCTGGTGGAGGTTCGTCCTTCTTGGTGGTATGCTGACATTACCCTGGATACCGTGGCTCTTGATACATCACAAAGACTTGCTGTCTTGGTCTCAGATGCGCCAGCAAGACGTTTTCCTCTTTACAGTTTATCCTCTTTTGAACTCTGGTATGTCACCCATAATGTTGTGTGCATTGCAGTATTTTGAGCAGAACTGTGCTCTTACCTGCTAACTGAACCTTCACACTCTGCTCTTACTGGTGCAATGTGCAATTAATGAAGATTGGCCACCAGGCTGGTCCAATTTAGCCATGAGACCTCCCACACTAAAATGACAGGTGTTTCAGTTTCACTGTCCAACCCCTGTACATCTATATATATATATATATATATATATATATATATATATATATATATATATATATATATATATATATATTAATATACTGTCCCATATTTACTTTGTGAGGTCCCAACATCTTCTGATTTGGAGTTATATAATAAAAATAATTCATCCAGTTAAAATTGTAATTCCAAAATGTTTTTGTTGCACAGGCGTCTAGCTGAGTTTACAGGTAACCCACTCTTTAGTGAATTGACTGCTGCTAAATGTAATAAGCTAAATGTATTACAAGATATTAAATGAATATTTTGAGAAAATAAGTCATTATTTCAAGGTACTAATTATGACAAACTGCTGCCAGGGACCGAGACCTCCAGCTGTCAGGAAAGGGCTTGAATAACTACAGTGCAGGGTGCAGTGAGGAGTAAATCCTTCCCCCTCTGTTTTATCCTGTTAAAAATGAAACCTCATATGTCAGCATCTCACATATTCTCAGAAGAACACGTCTGTTTTTTTGCTGGGCCAAACAATGCGAGGAAACGAGCAATAGATGTAAGCAATAACTCAACTCACTTATAAAAAGCAGATGGTTCCCTATGCCTGATTCATTTGAACATAGACACACTGCTTATGATGATATGCTGTTTGATTGGGGAAGTATTGTTTTATGCTTTGCTTTATGGCATTCCAAAAGCTTAACAGAGGCTCTATTGCGAAAATTAGATGATGGATCTGCATCGCCCGAGGTTAACTCATAACCATGATAGCCGGTTTCTTCACTAGAACCTAAGATGTAAGGATGAGCCCATGTTTTAGGAGACAATGTGGCATTTGCATGCTAATGTATGTGAGATCATTTTCGCCCCTGGAAATAAATCAGCCCTGAGACGGGGAATCATCTGGCATTAAGGGGGCTCACGCTTGACAAATGAGATGCAACAACAATCACGTTGAGTAATGCCAGAGGTTCCTACAGGGTCTGATGTCGGAAGTGGCTTGTTTACCACCCTAGTTGTACCATAAGAGCACCGTAAAACATGCTCTCCAAAGCAAACTGGCACTATGCGTGCTCTTAAGGAGGCCGGGTCTTACTAATGCCTTCTCTCTAGAGCTGAAAAATGGTCAGAAGGAGCACATATGAAATGTTTAAAGCATCTGCAGCCTCAGCCTTTGCCGAGTGCAACCTTGAGCACGGGAATAAAATTCCTCTCTCGGAATTCTTTAATATTCAGTGGGTTTAAGTGGGTCTCATTACGGGAAGTTTTATAATCTGGTTAAATGCTGGGGTCTCTGAAAGAATCTGCAGGTTTAAATAAAGGTGCCAACTCCACTTTCGCTCCAGTGGATAGTTCTTTAGAGAACCGTTGTTGGGAATGTGTGAATCAGAAAAGTGCCTTTTGAAGAACGTCCACACAATGTAAAGGTTCTAGACCAATTACACCAATCCAAGGAAGGTACAGATTGAAACCGACATGTGAACGGTGCAAACAGGTGGATGGAAAAGTAAAATGGTACATGTGTTTCAGGGTCAGTGACGGCTGTGTTGGAGGTCACATCCTTATTCTTCATTGATAGTCCATTTTCACACCTGACATAACACATGCATTGGTCTATATTCATATTGTCGCTGTCCAACGAAAAACACGTACACCATAATGCCAAAATTATTTGTTCATCTGCCTTTAGCCACATATGAACTTGTGTTACATCCCATTCTTAATCCATATAGTTTAATACAATGTTGGCCCACCCTTTACAGCTATAATAGCTTCAACTCTTCTGGGAAGGGCTTTCGGAATGGTCTAGGGAATTTCTGAACATTCCTCCAGAAGCACATTTGTGAGGTCAGACACTGATGTTGGACGAGAAGGCCTGGCTCACAGTCTCCGCTCTAATTCATCCCAAAAGTGTTCTATCGGGTTGAGGTCAGGACTCAGGCCAGTCCAGTTCCTCCACACCAATCTTTATGGAGCTTGCTTTGCGCACTGCTGCTCAGTCATGTTGGAACAGGAAGTGGCCATCCCCAAACTGTTCCCTCAAAGTTGGAATTTGCCGACCTCCTGAAAGGAACCCATTCTTTTGCCTAGGCGCTAGGTTTTATACACCTGTGTCCATGGAAGTGTTTGGAACACCTGAGTTCAATGATTTGGATAGGTGAGTGAATACTTCTGGCAATATAGGGTGTTTTCATATTTGTTGATTTTTGCTTTTTTGCATCATTTGAACACAGCAGCTGCTGTTTTACACTGTGGGAACATTGCATGATAAATGGACCAACAGAAATGGCCCAACATCGCTTACTAAAAAGTCTGGTTGCATTGACTTACATTAAAATGAAATGAGGTTTTTGTACTTTCCTATAAAGTGGTCATTTTGAAGACCCTTGGTTTTCTTTGGACAGCGACTTCTGGGGGAGTTATTTTGAAGAGTGTGTAAGAGCGTATAAGGATCTGGTAAGGACCTGAATTACTGCATGTTTCAGCAATAAATCGGTTAATGAATTCCCTTTTCTCCATTTGCATTTCACTGCTGCCTGAACAGAACCATGTATCTCCATTTTTGACATACAGTAAGGTTAAAAATGGCTGTAGCTCTTTACATTTGGTGTTCAGTAGAAGTGGCCTGAAAAGTCAACACCACAGTGATCAAGAGTCAACTGCAGGTTTATTAATCCAAACTCACAACCGCGCAAAAGTCGGGTTAAAATTTCCATAAACACATTCCGAAACCTTGTGGAAGGCCTTCGCAGAAGAGTTGAAGCTGTTATAACAGGAAAGGGTGGGCCGACATCAAAAATAAACCCAATGGATAAGGAATAGGATTTCATTCAAGTTCATATATGTGTGAAGGCAGACTAGCGAATACTTTTGGCAATATGGTGTATTTAACTAGTTATGTAAATTAGCTCGACCAGCTGAACTAAGTTAAAAGTTAAAACACTGGTTGCTTTAGCAGCTAGCTAGCTAAGGTAGTTGCTGTACAAACTATAAACCACAACAGATCATTTCAAGCCTTTCAGGTTGATGAGGTCATTTGCAACATCAAGGGACTTCATACACTACTCAAAAAATAAAGGGAACACTTTTGAATCAGAGTATAGCATCAACTCAGTTCAACTTCTGGGATATTGATCTGGTCAGTTAAGTAGTAGGAAGGGCTGTTAATCAGTTTCAGCTGCTTTGGTGTTAATGAAATTAAAGGGTGCAGTAGAGGAGCAACAATGAGACACAGCCCAAAACATGAATGGTTTAAAAGGACGAGGTCATTGACATTTTGTCCCCCCTCATCTTTTCCCACTGATTCTTCACTTGTTCTGCAGTTGACTTGGGTCAGCTTCACTACTAGTACCATGGTGCGGTACCTGGATCCTACCGAGGTTGCACAAGTAGTCCAACTACATCAATATGTGCCATTGCAACAAGGTTTGCTGTGTCTCCCAGCACAGTCTTAAGAGTACGGTGGAGATTCCAGGAGACAGGCAGTTACTCTAGGAGAGCTGGACAAGGCCGTAGAAGGTCCTTAACCCCTCAGCAGGACTGGTATCTGCTCCTTTGTGCAAGGAGGAACACGATGAGCACTGCCAGAGCCCTACTGCTGTGAATGTGTCTGACCAAACAATCAGAAACAGGACTCATGAGGGCGGCCTGAGGGCTCGACGTCCTGTAGTGGACACAGTAGAGCTCGATTGGCATTTGCCACAGAACACCAGAATTGGCAGATCTGCCACAGGCGCCTTGTGCTTTTCACAGATGAGAGCAGGTTTTAACCGAGCACATGTGACAGACGTGACAGGCTCTGGAGACACCGTGGAGAACGTTATGCCGCCTGCAAAATCATTCAGCATGACTGGTTTGGTGGTGGGTCAGTGATGGTCTGGGGAGGCATATCCCTGGAAGGACGCACAGACCTCTACAGGCTAGACAACGGCCTGACTGCTATTAGGTATCAGGATAAAATCCTCGGACCCCTTATCAGACCTACGCTGGTGCAGTGGGTCCTGGGTTCCTCCTGGTGCACAACAATGCCCGGCTTCATGTGGCGAGAGTATGCAGGCAGTTCTTGGAGAATGAAGGAATTGATACCATTGACTGGCCCACCGGCTCGCCTGACCTAAATCCAATAGAACACCTCTGGGACATTATGTTTTGGTCCATCCGACGCCACCAGGTTGCACTTCAGACTGTCCAGGAGCTCAGTGATGCCCTGGTCCAGATGTGGGAGGAGACCATCCGTCGTCTCAGTAGGAGCATGTGGAGGCCATACAAACTACTGAGTACCATTTTGAGTTGCTGTAGTGGAGTTTGGGTTAAATGTCGAGCCTGCTGCATCATTCTTTAGCTTTAATTTTCAGGGTGTCTTTGAATTCAACCCTCTGTAGGGTGATCATTTTCATTTCCATCAAACGATGTGGCATCCTTTCGTTCCTAACACATTACCCAGTCTATATGAGGAAAGATATTCTGCATTGTTTTTCCATTGAGATCTGATGTGTTTTCTAAGTGTTCCCTTTATTTTTTTTGAGCAGTGTACTTAAAATAATTAACATCTTATGAATAACAGAGTTTTTTTTAGTGGTTCTCCATCAACACGTTAGAAACTCAGCATCTCATTGGTTGACCAACTCCATATAAGGTCTCAGAGAATGGCTAACAACAACAATAACTCAACACGGACATAGGGATTATGGATAAATAATCCCAGAAGACACTGGATGTTGGATTTCTCATCACAGGTTTATGTTATAAAGCCTCTAAAAAGACAGCTCCATTCATAGCTGGAGTGTACAGCTTTTGAAGGAGAGTCCTCGTTGGAAAGGAAGAATGCTTCCCTTCCAGGAAAAAAGAGTAAGACTTTATCAGGTAGGATGACTGAGATTTCTCCTTTGATGCTGTATACGACGCTGTCGACCTTATACACCCCTATTACTGTGAGCAGTGCTTCAGTCGTGTCCTTCAGGCTGAAGGTTTTTCTTTAATGACAGGTTCATTATTTAGTGAAAGGCTCTTTATTTGAAGCCATGTCGAACCATCACAAGTGCTGAGCAATGTCTGGAGCTAATAACATTAAAAGCACAGATCTCTATTAACGACTCAAGGCTTGACTCAGACTTACTTTAAGCAACTTGTAAAGATCTTTGCCTTTGGCTCAAATACGCCTCACAAGCTCCTCTATGTCTATCTGTATTGAGACTATGAATATGCCATCCCTCTCCATTGAGCTAACTGGACCAGTGGGCGAAGACCATGTTCCTGTTGTTTTGATGAAGTGGGCCACTGTTCATACTGGGACGTTCTCTGAATATTAACTGCAGTGGACAGAAACTCAATACACATTGCTCCGGGAACCTTCCATCGCATAGTGTCAATAGTATGAATAGCTGCACAAACAGCTGCACCCAGAAGGAATCAACCCACAGCAATCAAAGGACGGGTCTTACGCAACAGTCACGGTTGCGGACATTCAGCCAGCAGTGATGTCCTCCATGAGTCATGTTGTTAGTGCCAGCACCGAACAGCTGCATGATGCAGGACTACATGCACCCAGACCGTTAGAACGACTGCCCTCAACACCACGTCAACGTCACAACAGACTGCAGTGGTGTCGAGTGACGATCAATGAATCTGTGTGGAGGCACCGTGGTCAGCACCAAGATGAGCACTTTGTTGTCACACGTCCAGAAGACATGGTGTCACTCCACCTCCACCCGTACGACAAAATCTGCAGGAACTGTGTGAGAATTTTCAAGCTGCATGGGATGGATTGTCACAGCACACCATTAGGTACCTCCACAACTCCATGCCGAGACATCTGGCATATTGCGTTAACAAACATGGCGGCCCGACTCCATACTTAGACACTACTTCTGTATGTGTAGCTCAATAAATATTCCCCATATCAGTCTAAATGCATCATCTGCTATTGTTCCTTGTGTGGAAAAGTGAAAAGGTGCGGTGCAGGAGCCAGAAACGCCATGAAACGGCACTGGTCCCGGGACTCTCTAAAGACACACGCCCAGGACACACTCCATGTGGGGTAGAAGTGCCGTTTATTGGCCCAAGGAACCACACATCTCACCATTACTGTCCGGTGAAGCAGGTGCATCAGACGGGAAGCTAGGCTATAACTAGCTCCTTCATCCCGTGCAGAGAGCTACAGCTCAGCACGCATGCGCAATAGTAAAGTGCATGCAATCAACTGTTACACTGGTAACCTTTATCTTCCTTCCCAACAGCACTGCCGTCCCACAATTCCTTCTGGGTGCAGATATTCTTTTGCCATATGGTCAGTTTTAACCAAACCAAACGAGTCGAGTCAATCAGAGAAACTACAAACAGATCACACAGCATGCTTACTGTATTCACAGTTGCAGCACGTCTGACCCTCCAAAAGGCTGACCAAGTGCTGTTTTGCTGATTTAGCTGAAAGGTAAAGCATGACTCTTTCTATCAGTAAGACACACAAGAGTTTCTACTGGAAGTCAGTGCTCTAGATCCTTTACTTAGTGTTCCCCTCAAGAACTTTGGCTTGAACTACAATGACACAACAGTATTTGTCAGTAAAGATATCCACAGCTTATGCAAGATATCCCCTAAGGCCCACATCAATATTGGACAGACAGGGAGGCACAAATGAATCAATGACCCTCCACTTCTTTCTCGTTTTCAAAAAGCCACATCCACGTCAATCAGATGGGATCCATCCATCCACAGTGCTCAGAAGCATCCCTGAGACTCATTTACCATCTGTTTTTATATCTTTAGTTTACTAATGATGTCATCAACCATGTACCGCTGCTTTTCACTCAACCGCCTCCCAAAATGCACCCAGACATGTCCACACCAGAGATCCCCTGTGATTTGTAATGCCACTGGTATGCTAAGATCCTGGAATCCTAGTATCTTCAATTCACTGTAGAAATTCAGAATGCAGTGCTTAATGATTGGCTGGTTATGGCCAATACACATGCCAGCATACGAATACGTCAAGTCAAGTTTTATTTATATGGACCTTAACAAAGAATCCGCTGTACAGAGAATCCGTGTCCAAGTCCCCAGAGAGTAAGCCAAGGATAACAGCAGCAAGGAAAATCCGCTCAAAGCAACAGGAAGAAACCAGAAGTACTCAAAAGTGGATCCCATCCTCCACTGTTCCACTCTAGATAGCAAGACCAGCACAAGAGCGACATAAAAAGTTTAATCATTTACAGTTATTTACAATATTGAATAGAATAAGGAGCTTTCTGTTCACATGGGCTCAGAAAGAAAAACTGCTCAGTCATGTTTGGGTAGGTTTAGCCCACACGCAGCTGCGGCTAAAGCTGGAATCTGTGAAACGGCTGAGGTAGATTCCCATTTGCGCTCGCTTGTTGTTCTCCTTACGACCTCTCTCTGTCCATATTCTCTCATTTCCTTTCTCTCGCTCCCCCACTCGAGGTAAGAGAGGAGACGTGGTTTAAAATAAATGGCCAGTGAGACAATTGAATGCTAGGTGCAATTCCACCGTGCTGACTGTAATGGCCTTTTATCGACAAGCTAATTCCCAGCAGGTATCGAATGTGCCACAGCAGAAGAGTAATGGAAGGAAACGGACCGCTGTATTTCCTTCCCGTTCCCTTCCACCTTCCAGTCTCATTTACTGCATCCTGTTTTCTGTTGAGTTAGGGCTTTGCCAACTGTTAAACATAACTGCCTGTCTCTGCTTTCATTTCGGGTGAACTGAAACCTCTGGGGCAGTTCACTAACTTTATTTATTTTCTTATTTATGTAATTTGGTTTTACTTGAATACCCATGATGACGCGATGGAACGGGTTACGGGCATCACACAGAATTGTGCCTACCCAGGTGTGCCTACTCTGTAAATAGACAGACAGATAGATAGATAGATAGATAGATAGATAGATAGATAGATAGATAGATAGATAGATAGATAGATAGATAGACACTGAAAGTAATTTTTGCAATTTTCGGCCAAAACATTCCGGTTGCCAAACATTTGGCGGATCTCAATCCCAAACACATTCACTGCTGTTGAGGACTGGACTCTAGGGTGGTCAGTCCATTGTTCATTGAACACCAGCAGCTTCATTAAGATAACCAGAAACATCCATTTTTGCACTTGGAGAAGGAAACCCACCCGGACACGGGAAGAACATACGGATTCCACACAGAAAGATTCCCGAATGCCCCACTTGGGAATCAAACCCAGGCCCTTCTGTGAACCAGCAAGGAAGCTAATCTACCAGCCGTTTTATGGGTGTGACTACCAGGACAGAGGCACAGGGGGTCCCCATTGTGGGGGGCCTAAGCTTATAGGATCCAAGTTGACATTCTTGTACATTGGCATCCATAGATTTCGAGCAAGCAGAGAATGAGCATGCCTGAAGCTAGCTGGGAGCTATCCTCTCTCTCCCACAGCTGGAGTGTCCACTGAGCTGTTCAGTCGTGAAATGGGAACAAGCTCCGGCCCTAATCGCGAAACATCTGAATCTCGCTCATAAAACAACTCCTCCTCGAGTGGAGGAAGCTGAAGCTTAAATAAATGATGCCCCGGAAGATACAAGCAGCCTGCTGACAAACACCTCCCTGAGAGCGGTGCCGTTCTTCATGCTTCTTTATTTAGGAATCGATAAACTTGCACACCACTAAATAGCGCATGTTCCAGCGCGGCGAGGGGCGCGTTGTCTCCTACTGTTCACTAACACTCTGGTGCTGCATGAACATACTACAAAACTTCTGAGCCGCCACCGTCAGACCGTCCAGAGCTGGAGAAGAGTCGCCTGCCGAAAGTTCAGGAAAGTCCTGGCAGCTTTGTGTGCTTATCGATTCTTTATGGCTCCAATTTACAGCTGCAGAACCCTGGGAGCACTTTTATAGCAGTCGGCTATGCGGCAGAACGGAACATTCATTTACACAAATAAACATGCGACGGCAGACAAAGCCTTCTTTCAGACTCTGCAGGGCTTCAGGTAAGGCTAGGTCATTTACGCTTTAAGCTCACAGCAGGCATCTACATCTCCCAGCTTCCAGAAATGAGGTGTTGTCAGAGCCGGACCATCTGGGGCTTCAGGATGCGCTGGGTGGTCTCCCTGCAGCTGCCCTGGTGAGGAGTATCTCCAAAACAATCTGCACTTCAATTCCCCCAACCGCTTCACACCCACAGCGGGAGGAAGACTCGGAGACTCCTTACCCTTCTTCTGCTCAGCGGCTTCCTCTCCTTTCCATCATCTTCCATATATAACGTTCAGCCCCTGAGAGAGTGTTACGAAGCCCAACACGCTAATCAAATGTGTGACTTCTGACAGTTTATCAGCTCCATAAGGGTGTGATTCATATCTGCAGCTCTTCTATGGGTGCTTAGATGCGTATGCTGTACTATTATGGGATGTTAATCTCTACTGTAGCTTTACACATGATGCCCGAGGAGGTTACAACAGGGCTCTTGTTTAGTTGCAGTGTCGTATGAGATGTCCAGACAATATGGGGCAGAACAGAACTGCTGCACCATTTAAGGTGGAATGGGAAAATACAGGAAGCTGGTGAATAAGACGTCGAATGTCAAGGCCAGATTAGAACTGCTGCACCATTTAAGGTGGAACGGGAAACTCAAACAAGTAGCTGGTGAATATGAAGGTAAAGGTCAGTGGCAGATTGCAACTGCTGCAATATTTAAGGTGGAATGGGAAAATACAGGAAGCTGGCAAATATGAAGCTGAGAGTCAGTATTGGAATGTAACAGCCTCACCATTTAAGGTGGAATGGGAAAATACAGGAAGCTGGCAAATATAAAGCTGAGTGCCAGCGATAGAATGTAACGGCCTTACCATTTAAGGTGGAATGGGGAAATTTAAACAAGAAGCTGGTGAATAGGACACCAAATGTCAGGGGCAGAATAGAACTGCTGGAGCATTTAAGGTGGAACGGGAAACTCAAACAAGTAGCTGGTGAATATGTAGGTAAAGGTCAGTGGCAGATTGCAACTGCTGCAATATTTAAGGTGGAATGGGAAAATACAGGAAGCTGGCAAATAAGAAGCTGAGAGTCAGTATTGGAATGTAACGGCCTCACCATTTAAGGTGGAATGGGAAAATACAGGAAGCTGGCAAATATAAAGCTGAGAGTCAGTATCGGAATGTAACAGCTTCACCATTTAAGGTGGAATGGGAAAATACAGGAAGCTGGCAAATATGAAGCTGAGAGTCAGTATCGGAACGTAACAGCTTCACCATTTAAGGTGGAATGGGAAAATACAGGAAGCTGGCAAATATGAAGCTGAGAGTCAGTATCGGAACGTAACGGCTTCACCATTTAAGGTGGAATGGGAAAATACAGGAAGCTGGCAAATATGAGGCTGAGAGTCAGTATCGGAATGTAACAGCTTCACCATTTAAGGTGGAATGGGAAATTACAGGAAGCTGGCAAATATGATGCTGAGTATGATGCTGACTGCCTTACCATTTAAGGTGGAACAGGGAAATTCAAACAAGAAGCTGGTGAATAAGAAGCTGATTCTCAAGGACAGAATAGAACTGCTGCAGCATTTAAGGTGGAACATGGAAACTTAAATAAGAAGCTGGTGAAGAAGCTGAACTTCAGCTTCATGCTCTTATTGCAGGTAGTAGTTTTGATAAGGAGATTTAAGCTATGAAAATATCATATCTAGAGTTTTTTGTACTGCGCTACCAATGAATACGTGATACGGTGGGACATTTTGAAGGGCTCTTTTCTCTTTATGTGTTCCAACTGGCACCAGTGTCAAGCTCCAGCATAGATACGTGAAACGTGAAAGTCACTCTCTACAGACAGTGTGCTTTTGTGCCGTTCTGGGCTACGACAGCAGAATGGCTCTACAATACAGCGATTCCAAACCGATCACTGTTAGAAGACAACCCGCTCCTACAGAGATATGAAGGCTCGTTCTAAGCAAATGAAAACTAAATGCTTTGTAGTTGTTAGGGTAATTACGCACTAATGAAAGTATGATTTAGTATATTAAATTTAATTTCTGCTAATAGACCCCCTCTTCTCTAAATCTTACAAACTGCTCTTTTAGGGTTTTAAATATTTAATAATCAACAATAATTGCAATAATTCTTCAATCCGAATGTCGCTCATTTAGAGCAATTAAGCTGGGGGACACTAGCCAGATGGTTTTTTCCAAGAGAGGCCGTGCCACATTTTTTTTTTTTTTAGGTACTAATTTGACATGAACTACATGACATGCGCATATTTAAGAGGATCTAAGCTCAGTGTTTTATTAGCATGTATTCCACAACCACGGCTACAACTACTGTTAATGATATTGGAATTAGAGGGGCCTCTGAACACAAGTGTAGCCACTTCACAGCCCAGTCAAAAAATGAGTCACTTTGGTAACCCCAGGCTCCTGCAGATGGTGCTGCATGAGGACGATGGGGCTATAAATACCTGCGGGGTGTGAGTGACGGGATCCATAGATTGGGAAGCGGTTATACAGTGCAGGGAATGTCTCGTTCCATGTGTGGAAAATGGCTCCAGAGCAGATGTTAATGATTGGCTAAAAGGAGTGACTACATTTGGGTGTGGCCAAAGACCATAGTGTGAAGGAAGTAGCTGAATCTGCAGGTGTATGGAAGTGTATGGATATACGGGTCTACCAGCAGTGGCTAAAATCCCAGTCTACAGGAATTTCTCTGGAATTGTTCAAGGGACGACATCAAAAGCCACTAAATCTGGGCCAACATTGATGTGGCCTACATCCAAAAACTTGTCCAGTGCATGAGGAATCCAATTGGAGCTGTTATTTATGCTACACATGTAACAGATATAAATGTGTATATATATGATGAGAATGCATTCCACTTAAAAGGCAGAACTGAAAGTAAAGCTGTAGTAAATTCCTGGCTGAGAATCACCAGAGAAGAAACCCAGCAACTGGGAATGACTATAACTCTTAAGTCTCTAAAAATGGGGAGGGACTATATATGAACGGTTCACCCGATTTGGATGTACATCCTCCCAAACTAAAACTGAGAGATTGCACTTTGAGGTCACCCTTTAATTTCAACTCCAGTGTTCGCTGGTAGACCACGAGAATAACAATAACTCTGTTGACGTCCTAGAGGATATGCTATGCTATAGATTATGTAATACCTTATGTTCAGGGTGACGAATGTATTAAGGAGTACTACAAAGATCTGCCCTTGACAAATTGTACATAATTGAATGTTCTCCCAAGTACAATGGCCAACTAATTAAAAGCCAAAGCAACAGAGGCAGCGACAGGACAGCAGGGCTTTGCTCATACGCTCTGGTCAGTTTCTCATGGACAGAATTTTTAATGAAACTGACTTTGATTTCTCTTTTTTTTGTTTCCCTTTTTTTCAAAGCCTCAAACTCTTCTGATTATGCAGTGGGCTGGCCGGGCCGGCCTTCTGAAAGCTTCTTTATCTTTAGCGAATTTCCATTCAGCTTTTGCTTGACCCGAAGACTGACCAAAACCACAAAGCCCGGATCGATTTGCTTCCCTTTAAATGGCTAACTAATTCCAGTCTGTGTTTGCCTCAGTGACAAAGCATCAGAAAATGCCAACAGCTAATCTCCAAGGCTTGCTTTGGAGATCTGATGGCTGTGCAGTCTGACGGCTGTGCTCTCTGGCCAAAATGAAGAAATGTTACCATCTGCTGCAAGCATGTGTCCTCGCCTCCCACAGCGGGACAGCAGTAGTCTAGTCAGTGGTCTAACATAGTAAGACGTTTTAAACTAAAGTCTGAAAAATGTCCCTCTGATGAGGTATCTTGAAGGTGGGAGGAACTTGGAGGAACTGCTCAGGGGTGGATTTTTGGAAACTGTTTTTCTCAGCTGGTGAATGCAGTAGAAAGCCGGAGAGCTCCCTTTACCCCTAGGGAGCCGGATATCATATAACAAAGCTCTCTTAAATCATCACTACAACTGAGAGTGTTGATTGCTCAGACAACAGAGCTTCTTCTCCTAGATCCATTTTGTATGGATTAATATTGAGGGGTATCATTTGGATCATTTGAGCTTTTTGATGCCAATATTTACATTATATTGTCAAAAGTATTCAGTCACCCATCCAAATAATTGGCTTCAGGTGTCCCAATCACTTCCTTGGCCACAGGTTTATAAAACTAAGCACCCAGGCATGCAGACTGCTCCTACAGACATTAGTGAAAGAATGGGTCGCTCTCATAGGCTCAGTGGTATCATGATAGGATTCCACTTGTGCAATCTAGTCATGAAATTTCCACAGTATTACTAAATATTCCACAGTCAATTGTCAGTGGGGATATAAGTGGAAGCGATTGGAAACAACAGTAAGTCACGAAGTGGTAGGGCACGTAAAATGACAAAGCAGGTTCAGCTGGTGCTGAGTCGCATAGTGCGCCGAGGTCACCAACTTTCTGCTGAGTCAGTCGCTACAGACCGCCAAACTTCACCTGGCCTTCAGATTAGCTCAAGAACAGGGCGTAGAGAGATCCATGGAATGGGTTTCCATGACAGAGCACCTGCACCCAAGCTCTACATCACCAAACGCAATGCAAAGCGGCGGATGCAGTGGTGGAAAGCACCGACAATGGACTCTAGAGCAGTGGAGACGTGTTCTCTGGAGTAACCAATCACGCCTCCCCATCTGGCAATCTAATAGAGTCTGGGTTTGGTGGTTGCCACGAGAACGGTACTTGTCTGACTGCATTGTGCCAGTTTGGTGGAGGGGGGATCACGGTTGGGTGTTGCTGTTCAGGAGTTGGGCTCGGCACCGTAATTCCAGTGAAAGGAACTCTTAATGCTTTAGCAGACCAAGAGATTCTGGACCGTTTCATGCTCTTGTCCAACTTTGTGTGGACAGTTTGGGGACGGCCCCTTCCTGTTCCAACTTGAGCTCCATAAAGACAGGAATGAGTGAGTTAGGGGTGGAGGAACTGGACTGGCCTGCACAGAATCCTGACCTCAACCCGATAGACCACCTTTGGGATGAATTAGAGTGGAGACTGCAAGCCAGGCCTTCTTATCCTACATCAGTGTCTGACCTTACAAATGTGTTTCCAGAAGAATGGTTGAACATTCCCATAAACACATTCCTAGAGCTGGGTTGCAATGGGAAAGCTTTCTGCTGGACCTAAACACTGTGCTGTGTTCAGTATTTGTGGTGCTCTGATTCATCAGCAGTGCAGCAGAATACTTCAGATATGCTGCCATATTGTCTATCATCAAGTGCTTCAGTCTCTCAACCTGTCCTACCGCTCACTGCATTTCTCTTTCTGCCCACCTGTTCTGATAAGATAGCTCATTGTTTGATAGCTGGGAAAGGGACTGATATACTCGGCCATGTCTTAGATGCTTGTCCCACTTAATATTGCCAAGCCTACATCAACATATTGATTGGCATGTAGGGTTATAACTCATATAGTGTAATGCTGGAAGATCAGAAGTTACCTTCTTGCCTGATGAGCGTTGATAGTTGTTGATAATTGAATCTTAGTGCTGTAATTCCTCCTGGTTTCTGCTGGAGCTGTCTTCCAGCATTGCCTGTAGAGCAGAAGGTGGATGAGACTGGGGTAACTGACATTGTAATTTAGCGCATGAGTGATCTTTACCAGAGTCTTTTGATATGAATATTTCAAAGCATCGCATGTGTCTCCGCGCCTCGCAGACCGCACGCTCTCACCCAGCCGAATTACATAGGCCAGTGCCGGAACAAGCTGTCTGGAAAACATGATACAGGACCTACTCTCTTAAAGATGAAGGTGCTGAAAGAGGTTCTGTTCAGCCTTGCCTTAGAAGAACCACCTTTAAGAACCATTTTTGGCATTGTGAGACATGCAAATGACTCAAGCTTTACACTCCACTCAAATGATGTAAGGGGCGATGGGGCTATAAATTCCTTGGGGGTCTGAGTGCTGGGATCCATAGATTGAGAGGAGGTGGTGCAGTGCATTGAATGTCCCGTTCCATGTGTGGTGAATGGCTCCAAAGCAGATGTTAATGATTGGCTAAAAGGAGTGACTGTATTTGAGCGTGGCCAAACCCATAGTGTGAAGGAAGTAGCTGAATCTGCAGGTGTATGGAAGCGTACGGTCATATGGGTCTACCAGCAGTGGCTAAAATCCCAGTCTACAGGGAATTCTCCTCGGAATTGTTCCAGGAAAGGCCTCCACCAAATCTGGCACAACTGTACAATTCTTTGATGGAGGAGTGGCTGCAAATTGATGTGGCTACATCCAACTTGTCCAGTCCATGCCAAATCCAATCACAGCTGTTATTCATGTTTGTGGAGGTGTTACATACTGTTAGTCATGCTTCAGTCACAGGTAACTAACTTTATGTCCGGTGAGCTTATATGTTAATGTATGTTACAAATAAGTTACAATTTATTAGCATAGTGCTAACATACTATTAGAAATCCTGGCATGCTAACAGTTGCTAGCATTATTGTAGAGTTTTTGTTCCCTTCCATGACAGTCTGGCACATCACCATTACAGTCTTTGGTGTATGTGGTCCTGTGTGGTGCTGTCGTCTGTCAATGGTGTTGGCACTAACAGGATGACTCTGCTCGCTGAATGTTCACAATCATGGCTGTTGTGTCAGTCAGGTACAGCGATAAGATCCATCCTTGCTTACGTCACATGCGTGGCTGAGTGTGAAACATGAACCTTTGCCTGTCTTACAATGTCAAACCTACCCACCAAGTTTCATTCCTTCTGGTTGCAGCTATTTGTGCAGCCATTGTTTTGATGAGTGGAATTTGGAACATCATATTACACCATATATCTCACTGGTACTTGATGTTTCCAGTTTACATTCCTGCTTAGTCATGTGACATGACAATGAAATTTAGTATGTCTCTATCTGTACATCCAACCATGTACAGTGAGTCTAAATCTTTGTGCATCTAGAGCCTTTTGGATATTATAGTGTCATTTGTTGAAATGTTCTAGCCATCATTTAATCCAAATAATGAGACATTGTAGCCTATATATATCTAGTTAATATCTAGAACTTATGGGACTGTTTGTGCTTGATAGGTCACTGGTGAATCACAACTTCACCATGTGAGCAATACCTCTCAGAGAGTGCAATGGCTGGTGACCTCTCAAACTCAGGTAATATGGAACTTGCTGCATACGGTCCGTATTCTAAAGAATGTTGGTTCTGGGCTGAGGATATCCAGCAGCGGGTCGTGGGACACTTTGTGGTTGTATTATTTTTTTATATAAAACAAATTTATTTTCTAGGGTGTTCAGTAAGAGCACTTGTCGGTAATTCAGCATGACAACAGCAGGTGCCTTCTTTTGAAAACCGCTCAAATTGAACGTGAATAGCTTTCCATTAGGAATGAAAAAAAAAAGGATTTAATGCCTGAACAGTTAAATGAATTACCAATTATAATGCACTGGAGTGTTCTTTAATTCATCACTCCAGTGTTCAATTAATCTGGCAAATATCATTTTGTACAAAGTCCTGGAGTCTGTCAAAGTCTCATTTGGTGAAATCGCATTTTTCTGTGTCTAGAGTCCCATGAATATGTTTTATTGTGTAGAGCTGCAGAGAGAACCATGAGGAGAACCTCCATGCAAATATAGTCATCATGAATAAACAGTATTTAGTCTCTGAGGAATTAACTCATAAATATAGACTACAAGCCCAAGTAAGACACACACACACACACACTTCTCTGCACTATGATACATTTTAAAACGTTGACCCTTTGACCTCATATGAGGACATTGTACAGGAAGTTGTTTTAGCAAAAAACAAAGACAACATTTAGTTTTTATACTTGTTAGGTCCTACTAATCACAAATAGCTAAATAAAACTGCACATCTAGCAAGTCGGGGTCTCATCTATATGTACAGCTCTAAATAAGAGCCCACTCCAGTTTCTTCTCAAATCGGCATCTCCACATGTACAGCGGGTTCTCAGTGAGGAACAGAAGGTTGGGTTCTAGCTTTACTAGCAGATACAGTGAGCGTCTGGTTCATAAGAACAAGGTCCAGCAGCAAACACACAGGACAACACAGCTACAGACTGGCAGAGGGCCAAACCCAATGAGCGCCACCTCATTCCAATGTCCCTTACCCACCTTAAGATGACCTGAAGTGACCTACAGAGAGACTGGCGAGCGGTGGCTGGGGTGAAATGCACAACAAGCATGGTTCTAAAAACAGGCTTCTGGAGGTCATTAAATAAACAGATATGAATATATATACACACAGTATAAATATACGTATGTACACTGTGAGCATTCATGTTTTTTCATTTACACTAATTACTTCATTAGAAAAACCTTTTTAATTAGTTTTATTTTTCTCATTTATGAGATCAAATCAATCTAAATATGATTTCATAAATAACATGAAACTCTTCAGTAGACAAATAGGAACTGACGATTGTTACTGCAGCCTAAAGCAAACTACAGATCATTACCATTCAGCTAAACTGGAGAGAGAATCTGTAGATATATATTATGCTTTCCTGCATGAATAAGTTTTATGCATTTTGCACACCTTTCAGATCCAGTGTTTAATTGCTCTACGGTGGTGTATTCATAATTAGTCTAATTAAAGTAAAATGAAACATTTAAGGCGGTCTGTTGCCTGGTCCACACCTCTATTGCAAAATAACTGTATTGCTAAATATGTACCAACTGGTTCACAGTAGATACTGAATAATTCACTTACTGGTAGGCCGGTCATGACTACTTAATAAAAGCACTACATGTAAAAATGTGAAATGTAAAAATCTCTACAGACACTTCACACCTGTAGCATAGCGTTCCATTGTCCAAAGAAAAGAGTCTCTCCAAAATGGTAACTTCATAGGAGAGCTTATGTAAAGCAATACAACTAGATTTTTTCCCAAGGAATAGTGGGCTATTTGTGCAGGTCCCACAGTGTTGGCAGGTTGGCAGGTGTTGGAAGGTTCAGTGTGCCCTAAATATTGATTTAAATATATAAATATAATGGCTTGCAAAAACCTCTTAGTTAATATTTCTGTTGCTGTGAAAAGCTAAATGGATAAATAATATAAAAAAAATTATATATACACTTTTTGCAAATACCACTTAAGTGGTTTTTGTTTTGCCAGCTAATAATCTGTTCTTTTTAATGCAGTTCTTATTTGGGAGATTTTCGTCCATTCTTTCAGATCTGGGAGATTCCTGATCAGTCTTGCATGCACTGCTCTTTTGATGATACTAAAGACCATTAACTGGCACCTCCTAATCGTGTACTTTGTAGTGTGTTTAGGATCATTATCCTGTTGTGCGAGCCATGGTCTTTGCATCTTCAGCAGATTTTACAGACATCCAGACTGTCAGGCAGCTGCTTAGAAGAGCCTATGGCTGCTGAGTGTTGGATGAGGTTTGATGAGTCAGGGTATTTATAAAGCCGGACTTTCCTAGCATTGATTGTAAACAAGCCAAAGCCTTAACAATCTTATCACAGTCCGATCATAAATCTCCTGGGGTGCCCAAATTTTTGCATGGTGCCCCCCCTTTACCATTATACCAAACCAAAAAAACACTCATATCTTGCTTAAAATTTTGAAAAGAATGTTTCATCTTTAAAATATCTTTATATATAATCTTCTACTCACTTATTGATTATTCACAGTAACAGAAACTTTGACCAGGTGGGCCCAAGCTTTGGCATGCCACTGCGTGTAAAGCGAGAGTTCAGCTAATGTTAGAATATTTTAGTTATGATGGGGAATTACAATATTTAACGCAGCATATTCAACATGACTTTCAAACTGGTCATCTCCGCCTTGTCAGCACTAACAAGATGCAGGAGCTACTTATTGCCAGGATGTCACTTCAAGTTGACTTCCAATTTGCATTCTGAGCAAAGCCGTCTAGATTGAATTACAGCCATGCAGCACTTTGATCTCTCTATAATGAATCATTTCAACTACAAAGTACAAAACGACTGGCCATTATGGCGTGAGGAGGGAGGAGATTAGGGAGAGTGTGGTGGGCCGAGTGTGGAGGTTAAACTGAGCTTCAGCCATCAGGTCCAGCGTGACCTCCTTTGATGATGATGCATGTTCCTCCAGAGGACAGCCATTGTGCTGAGTCAAATTAGCATTCTAGAACAGCTTTGTGTGTGTGTGTGTGTGTGTGTGTGTGTGTGTGTGTGTGTGTGTGTTTGTGTGTGTGTGTGTGCACATGCTCTGGGGCAGGTTGATGAGCTTGGTCAGTTCAGTAGCAGTTCAAGGCTACAGAATGTAAAGAGCTGTGGGAAGATGCAGCATTTATCACTGAGCCTATACGGATAAACACACTCATCTTTGAAAAAACAGTTGCCCCTGGAAGGAATCAACCGAGAGGAATGAAACTTGTTGGGTAGGTTTGACACTATGAGACAGAAGTTTCATGTTGTATGTGACGTGAGCAGGGATAGTCCTTATTGCTGTGCCTGACTGTGGTTGGTGTAGCTCAGCAGATAACACCACTACCTGCCAGGGAGCCGCCAACACATGGAGGAGACTGGGGTTTGAATCCCGGGCTGTATGACTATGTTGTGCTACACAAGAGTCCTTGGGCAACACTCCTAACACTACTTTGGTCAACCCATAATATGATTAACTTTGTAAGTTGCTCTGAATAAGAGCTTCAGCTAAATGCCGTAAATGACTACATTGGGCCATACCGTTGCGCATGCTTTCCATTCTGACACTGTTAGCCTGATCACCACTGTTAGCCTAAACACCACTGTTAGCTTAAACACCACTGTTAGCTTAAACGCCACTGTTAGCCTGAACACCACTGTTAGCCTGAACACCACTGTTAGCCTGATCACCACTGTTAGCTCAAACGCCACTGTTAGCCTGATCACCACTGTTAGCTTAAACACCACTGTTAGCCTGATCACCACTGTTAGCTTAAACACCACTGATAGCTTGAACAACACTGTTAGCCTGAAAACCACTTTTAGCTTTAACACCACTGTTAGCCTGAACAACACTGTTAGATTGAACGCCACTTTTAGCTTAAACACCACTGTTAACCTGAAAACCACTTTTAGCTTAAACACCACTGTTAGCTTGAACACCACTGTTAGCCTGAACACCACTGTTAGCTTAAACACCACTGTTAGCTTAAACACCACTGTTAACCTGAAAACCACTTTTAGCTTTAACACCACTGTTAGCCTGAACAACACTGTTAGCCTGATCACCACTGTTAGCTTAAACACCACTGTTAGCCTGATCACCACTGTTAGCTTGAACACCACTGTTAGCTTAAACACCACTGTTAGCCTGAACAACACTGTTAGCCTGATCACCACTGTTAGCTTAAACACCACTGTTAGCCTGATCACCACTGTTAGCTTGAACACCACTGTTAGCTTAAACACCACTGTTAGCCTGAACAACACTGTTAGCCTGATCACCACTGTTAGCTTAAACACCACTGTTAGCCTGATCACCACTGTTAGCTTGAACACCACTGTTAGCCTAAACAACACTGTTAGCTTAAACACCACTGTTAGCTTAAACACCACTGTTAACCTGAAAAACACTTTTAGCTTTAACACCACTGTTAGCCTGAACAACACTGTTAGCCTGATCACCACTGTTAGCTTAAACACCACTGTTAGCCTGATCACCACTGTTAGCTTTAACACCACTGTTAGCCTAAACAACACTGTTAGCTTAAACACCACTGTTAGCTTAAACACCACTGTAAGCCTGAACACCACTTTTAGCTTTAACACCACTGTTAGCCTGAACACCACTGTTAGCTTAAACGTCACTGTTAGCCTGAACACCACTTTTAGCTTTAACACCACTGTTAGCCTGATCACCACTGTTAGCTTAAACACCACTGTTAGCCTGATCACCACTGTTAGCTTTAACACCACTGTTAGCCTAAACAACACTGTTAGCTTAAACACCACTGTTAGCTTAAACACCACTGTAAGCCTGAAAACCACTTTAAGCTTTAACACCACTGTTAGCCTGAACACCACTGTTAGCTTTAACGTCACTGTTAGCTTAAACACCACTGTTAGCCTGAATACCACTGTTAGCTTGAACACCACTGTTAGCTTGGCGCTCCACATATTAAAATAGAATGCTGAAGGCATTAGGATTACTGTAGTGATGTGACTGATGGGCTTCTGTAAGGTTTAAAGTGAGGGTGCTGGCTGAGGAAAACATGCATGCATTAATAACTCTGGGCTGGATAACTTCCATAGCTGGCATCAAAATATCCATCCTTCAACCCCCAAAGCCCAACCCTAACTACAGCCTGGCTGAGAAATCAAATATTGGAAATGCAAGTGGGAACTGATTTCTTTGGCACTGAAATGGCAATAAAGTGTACTTCTTTGTTATGCATATGTAAGTTTTGCATATGATACCTTATGAGTGCATTATAACATGTTGTAGATGTTTCTATGAAGTTTCCCTGACATATCTATGACTTTGTGTCCTCCACATGGCTAAATTAAGGTAGTAGTAAAGTGCTCCACTGCTCTAGTGTGAGCTTCAGTCTGCGTGCTCTCGTTATTTTGCTTTTGCTTTGTTTGTCTCTTGTGTTGTAATTAAATTCCAGCTCTCCAGCAGTGGCTGTTGACAGGGGAAGAAATCACTCAGTAAAGCTGCTCCCGGCAGACACACCCACCAATAAATGACTCTGACACCACAAAGAGCCCCAATTAGTGCAGGTCTGCTGAGTAGGGAAGCTCTTCGAGAAGTTTCGGTAATAAGACCCAGTGATAAACGAATGAGCATTTTTGTATATGATATTGTGTATATTAGACTTTGTGACTGTACCACACGGTTTTCTCCAAGACTTTGTGCATTTTAATCCAATCTGTCGATACGTATACTCGCATAATTTGGTGTCTGGGGCAGTAGTTAAACATTGGTTGGAAATTTCGAGGCATTTCAGTACATATCTCAAGATGTGGTAATGAAGCCAGCAAGCAGAAAAGGTCAAAGGTCAGTGTAAAGTCTGGTCAAATAGTTTCAATTTAATATCATTTAAAAATAGCCTTAACACTTTTCAATTTGCACTACTGTTACTGGCACCGTCATACCACTTTAATCCTACATCTACGGCATTTAGCTGACACTGTTATCCAGAGTGGCCTACAAGGCTAATCATATTACAGGTAGGCCAGTGTAGTGTTAGGAGTCTTGCCCAAGGACTCTTATTGGAGTAGCACTGCATGTGGTTGGTGTAGCTCAGCGGGTAACACCACTGCCCGACAGAGAGTCACCACCACATGTGGGAGACTGGGGCTCAAATCCCAGTCTGGGTGACTACGCTGTGCTACACCAATAAGAGTACTTGGGCAAGACTCCTAACACTACAATGGCCTACCTGTAATATGATTAACCTTGTAAGTTGCTCTGGATAAGAGCGTCAGCTAAATGCTATAAATGTAGCACAGCGTAGTCACCCAGACCGGGATTCAAACCCCTGCCTCCCACATGTGGTGGTGGTGAGTAGTGGTGTTATCTGCTGAGCTACACTTATCTACATCTTAATTCTGCTAGTGCACATGTACCTTATTAGTCTTTAGTGTCTTACTGTTTCGTTATGTTTATCTCAGGGCCCTTATTTTATTTTATCGTTTATCTTGCGGTCATCTACCTTATGTTTACTGTTTATATATTCAATATACTCTTGTCCTTGTTTTTATTTGTAATCTATGTAAATGTTTATGTGCTGCACTTGGGTCGGAGAGTAACGCAGTTACAGTCCTCTGTATGTCTATACACACTGATAATAAAAACGACTTGACTTGACATTTAGTCTAGTCTCCTTTATTTGCTTTCTCTCCCTTTATGACATACCAAAAATAGCCAAAGCATATTCCTTGCATCACTTGCATATTCCAGCCATCAACAACCTACATATAATGCTTCTTGGTAAGATCATCTACCAGTGCCCATTGTCCCTGATCAGTAACATAAGCAGCTGCTTATTGCCCTGCACAACTTGTGGGTAGTTACTGGAACTATTATGCTGGCTAGGATCCTCAAGTGAGGTGGGAAAAGGGAATTGGTCAATCATGGTCTATTCGTTTTTACACAAACACACCAACTCCACCAATGGCACCTGGGTTACAGCTTAAAGTTATCTGGTGTAACGGTCACTTTAAGGCAGGTTCAGTGCGCATGTGCACGGTGGAGAGCCGGAGTGAATAATGGAGAGTGTGGAGGAAAGCACGGGAGAGAATGTGCGTGTGGTGAACTGTACTAGGTTGTAGGCTGGGTTCTCCAGCTGGTGTTATCTGGGAACTTGTGACGAGTGACAAGTCTCGGTGCTCTCAGTGTCCATTAAACTGACCCCGAAACCCCTTCACGACGTGTTCCCTGCCTGTCTCTTCATGGAAGCTAAGTATGCACCTCTCTACGAGAGCACCCACCTAACACCATACTTCCATTCGCTACACTGGGTAAGCAGGACCACTGCATGGTAAGACAGGACCCAAAACCCCAGCTAGAAATAACTGGTTCTAAAAAGTTTTGGTTCCCAGAATATTCTTTCTAAAGGCAGGAGAACGTTCTTTAGAAACATTCCGTCATCTCAGGCCTCAGGAACATTCTTAAACCTTTTCTCATTGTGGTGCCGAATAAAATAAAATTAAAAATAACATCTTAGTTTATCATTTTTTCCCTGAACAATTTAGTCCTCCAGATGTGAACAGATTTATTCAGAGTTTGATTTACCACACACCCGGTCACCCTGTCTACAGTGCTTTTGATGGTAAACTACTAAATACTAAAGTTGTCACGCTTCCGGGTTTTCCCGGCTCCCCCGGACTTCCCAGAGGGCACTGCTCGATGACATCACACTCACATGTCCGTAGCCATCCAATCGGGACTGATCTAGGTCACCTGAGTTTTAGCCCAGTTGCATCCGCTTTAGCTTCAGTGTATATATACCTCTTACAAACACTTCCTGTTTTTTTTTTTGTTTTTTTTACCAAACCTAGTTTGCATTTCTGAGCATTTTCTCTTTCGACTCTTTTTATTTTTTGACCTCCTCTTTTGCTTACCTCTTGTCGGCTCTCTCTTTGATCTACCCTCTGGTTATCCCTCTCTCTTTCACCCTCTTGATCATTCTCCTGTCTAGCCCTTCTGCTCGCTGCCTGTCTACCCTGGTTTTGACCTCTGCCAGTCATTTGACCTTGTCTCTTCCTCTATATTTGTCCATGTATTGTTACTGTTCTCGTTTACTCGCTTGCTTAATAAAGCCCATCTGACTTTTAGCTCTGTGCGTATGGGTCCTGGTTGTTTGTCCCTAACAAAATTAAACAGTTAACCTTATAGGAACAATGTTGGAAATTATAAACTTCTTTCAAATGTTCTTTAAACACTAAACCCAAACATTTTCTTTATTAGAACTTTCTGGGGACGTCCCCTGCTAGCTGGGAAGTCAAGAAGGTCACCAATGTCATCAACAATACACAATTAGTCCAGTTATACTTGTGTATAGCTGTTGCTCACTTCGGGTTCTTTAGGATTTGGGGAATAGTAATAATAATAAGGAGAAAAATAGAAAAAGAAATAGACATGAGTTATACACACATACACTATATGGACATAAATATGGGGACACATCTCCTTGTCACTGAATTCAGGTGTATATAACCAAGCACAGAGCCATGCAGTCATAAGTTCTGATTCAGATTTCTGACTTCAGTAGAGTTACTCATTTTAGAAATCTCCAGGGATTTCAGTAAAGCATTCATGTGTGTTCTCCAATATCAGTTCCCCTAGATGAACGTAATGCTGATCTACTCTAGTGGCAGATTCAGCTTTCCAGATCCTGTGAATGGGGTTTAATTGGGCACATGTATGTCATTTATATGAGTGTCACAGAAAATGAAATTGCAGTTTCACTGGAAGCTCATTTTATGCTTCCCTTGCACCCTTGTTCTATTCCGTACACACTATTAGACGCTGGCTTTGTTGGATAAATTCATTTTCCATGCATATGGTGTGTGAGTAAGGGTGGGGTCCTCTTCAGGCATTGCCCCTTAATGAGAACATCTCCTCTGGTTAGCTTGATGAGGGTGTGTGCGAGGGAGACGCCGGACAGCTGGTTGTGTGTGTACTGTTTCGAGTGGCAGAATGCTGTACTGGCATGGAGCCCAGGATGAAGCACCCTCATTCTCACTCTCTTTGTCTGCTTGAGCTGGGAGTTAGCTAGTGCTTGGTTAGTGTCAGTCCACTGTTATATTGAACCTGAATGACGATAAGAACCCACCTTGTCTTACCACAGAACAACACTTCTCCTGGAGGTCTGCTTTCTTACTCCTCACTCAGCTAATCAAATACTTCTGTAGTCATTTGATCGTTTAGGTGGGGTGGATTAGGGTTGGAGCAACAACAGCATATATGCATACATAGGCGCTTACATACACACACACACACACACACACACACACACACACACACACACACACACACACACACACACACATGCACTATATGGACAAAAGTATTGGGACACTCTCTTAACCATTGAATTCAAGAGTTTTATTCTGTTCCATTGTACTTGTAATGAATGGGTTGTTCTAAAGAGCTCACTGAGTTTGAGCTTGGTACTGTAGTAAGATCCTGCCCTTGCAACAAGTCAGTTCATGCAATTTCTTTCTTCCTAGATATTCCACAATCAACTGTGAGTGGTATTATTGGAAAGGGGAAGAGCTCAGGAACCACAGCAACTAGGATCAAGTAAGTTACGGAGTGGGATCACTGAGTGCAATGGTGCATAGTGCGCAGACGTTGCTAATGCTCTGCTGAATCAATAACTGCAGAGCTCCAGACCTCCTCTGGCAAAAACACCGGCACAAACGCTGTGGAGCAGAAGCATCATGCCATGGGTTTCCATGGCAGGGCAGCAGCATGCAAGCCTTACATCACCAAGCATAAGGCAGTGCATCGGCTTCTCTAACTGGTGGTCTGATAGACGGGTTTGGGTTTGGAGAGCACCAGGAGAACATTACCTGCCTTACTCCTGAACAAGCTGTGAGCCTTTCACCAATTTTATTGCACTCTAACACTATATTATTATTATTATTATTATTATTATTATTATTATTATTATTATTATTATTATTATTATTATATCACTGCTATGGACAATATTACTTTAAATAATAGACAAATGCATGTATGTATATGTATATATATGTATATGTATATATATATATATATATATATATATATATATATATATATATATATATATATATATATATATATATATATATGTACATACTCTCTCACACAATACTTGTCTAATAAATGTACATTTCTACAGATATCTGTATATTGTTTTTATTTAATATATCTCTAATAAACTGAACCTCACCACAAGCATTTCAATGCATAAATGTCCTGACATGTTGTGCAAATGGCAAATAAAGTAAACTTTGAAGTTTGGTGGAGGAGATAGATAGATAGATAGATAGATAGATAGATAGATAGATAGATAGATAGATAGATCTATTTATTAGATAGACAGACAGACAGACAGATAGATAGATAGATAGATAGATAGATAGATAGATAGATAGATAGATAGATAGATAGATAGATAGATAGATAGATAGATAGATAGATAGATAGATCTATTTATTAGATAGACAGACAGACAGACAGACAGACAGACAGACAGACAGACAGACAGACAGACAGACAGACAGATAGATAGATAGATAGATAGATAGATAGATAGATAGATAGATAGATAGATAGATAGACAGACAGACAGACAGACAGACAGACAGACAGACAGACAGAGAGATAGATAGATAGATAGATAGATAGATAGATAGATCTATTTATTAGATAGACAGACAGACAGACAGACAGACAGATAGATAGATAGATAGATAGATAGATAGATAGATAGATAGATAGATAGATAGATAGATAGATAGATAGATAGATAGATCTATTTATTAGATAGACAGACAGACAGACAGATAGATAGATAGATAGATAGATAGATAGATAGATAGATAGATAGATAGATAGATAGATAGATAGATAGATAGATACAGTACATGTAATAGGGCTGTTGTTCAGGGAGAGTTCCAGAGAAGGTAAATCTTAATGCTTCAGCTGGCAAAGACATTTGGACGATTGTAGTTTCGAACTGTGTGGGAACAGTTTGAAGGAGACGGTTTTCTATTCCAGCATGGCTGCACGTGTCCCAGTGCATGGTTGGGTGAGTTTGGTGTGGAAGAACTTGACTGGCCAGCACAGGTCCCTGACCTCAACCCCATGCAACACCTTTAGAATAACCTAGAATGGAAATGGCAAGCCAGATGCTCTTGTCCAACATCAATGTCTGATTCCCAAATGCTCCTTTAAATGCATGGGGAAAAAATCCCATAAATGCATTCCATAATCATTCCTAAAAATAGATCATCATTCACCCGAAGCTTATTCATATTCATTATCACTCAAACTGGTAACAAACTGGTACACAGCGCCCATAAATATGTGCTGTACATCTGGTGGACCTTGTTGTAACATACATTGCATATGCTGCAATGGCTGCAAAGAAGCCTTGTGGGTAAAATTTGAATCAGCTTCTAGAAATGGAAATAAAATGCATAACATGCAGAGGTGGGAAGTTCCATTTACTCAGTTACAGCTAGAGCTGGATGCTTCTCTGGACATTTTCAACTGATAAAACTTTCACTTCTATTCAAGTTTGTAAGGAAAGTAATCTATTTCATTCACTTCAGACCATTCACACCGAGCTGCTGACTCTCTTTCTGAGGTTATGTTTATTCTGCTCTGTAGTTTCTCCACCTGAAATTGCACTGCTAGTGTTCACAGCTCTCAACTTTCAAAAATTAGCCTTTAATATGAAGCCAAATGAATCCGAATCCTCAGAAGAGGTTGTGCCAAACTTTGGTTCCTACACTAAGAGATGCGGGATATCGTCACTGTCCAAAGAAAAACATGGATCCCCACAACCGCAACTTCACAGGAGAGGCCAAAACCCTCATTCCTCAATCCCAGCAAGACTGAGCTGCTGTTCATCCCCAGCACTACAGGTCCTCACCGTGATCTTACCATTTCAATGGGGAACTTGTTGATCACCCCGACTGAGGATGCAAGAAGTCTTGGAGTGATTCTGGATGGCCAGTTATCGTTCTCGGCTCACATAGCGAACCTGACTCGGTCATGCAGATTCCTCCTCTACACCATCCGGAGGATACGACCCTTCCTTTCTCAGGAAGCCATCCAGCTGCTGGTCCAGTCTCTGGTCATTTCAAGGCTGGACTACTGCAACTCGCTCCTGGCTGGTCTTCCTCTGCGGGCCATCCGGCCCTTGCAACTTGTTCAGAACGCTGCAGCTCATCTCATTTTCAACCTTACGAAGTTCACCCACGTCACTCCACTGCTGCGCTCCCTTCACTGGCTTCCTGTTGTTGCCCGCATCAGGTTTAACACTCTGATGCTCACCTACAAAGCCAGGAGTGGACCAGCCCCTCCCTACCTTATAGCAATGGTGAAGAGTCGAGCTGTACCTCGAGCCCTTCGTGCTTCAAGTACAGCTCGGCTCGAACCACCATCCCTGAGGAGACATGGAAGACAAGCGTCCAGACTCTTCTCTGTCCTGGCTCCCAGATGGTGGAATGAACTCCCACTGAGCGTCAGAACAGCGGAGTCTCTCGGGGTCTTCAAACGCAGACTGAAGACCCATCTCTTCCTAATGCACTTAAGTGAGTGAGCTCTAGCAGACGTGTAAATTGTGTGTATCGTGTGGCAATTTAATAACCTTTTTGTATTGCACTTATAATGACCTTTGTCAGCGTGTATTGTGTTGCACTTATAATGACCTTTCTCTAGGTACCAGCACTGGCCCCCTGTTCGGGCAGTGTCTGAGCTCGTGGTGAGTTTTAGGCTCTAAACTTCCTACTAGCTGGAATATTATCCATCAGAACACTAAGCACTGTTGTAAGTCGCTCTGGATAAGAGTGTTTGCTAAATGCCTTAAATGTAAATGTAAATCATTCAATTTTAAAGTAAGTCAATGGAACCAGATGTCACTTTGGGCCCATTTCTGTTGGTCCAGTCCTCATGCAGTTCTCACACAGTGTAAACGGCAGCAGCTGTGTTCAAATGGTGTATAAAAGTCAACGTGGACACAAATGGAGATACATGTTTTTCATCTGACAGCAATGATATCCTATAGAGAACTCACAACTTCTCTGACATCTTGCTTAAGTTATTATTTAATTGAAGTCACAGTTAATTTCCTTAACTGTCTAATGTGGTTTAGGCTTCCACACCCACTTCAGACAATATGCAGTATGTCAGAAACCAGGTGAGATATAAATACCAGCCACTGGGTCAATAGTTCTGTAACGGTCATATACAGTGGAGGTCTAATTAAAAGTGAATATATAAAAAAAATATAAAGTATCTTAGTTTATTCATTTTTTCCCCTGAACGATTTAGGCCTCCAGCCATAATCAGATTTATTCAGAGTGGGTGGTGATAGTAACCAGAGGTCACCATGTCTACAACACAAATACAGCCATTATATTTACTATTACAATAGAATAGTGCCATGGATAGCAGCACCCAGAAGGAATCAACTGACAGGAAGGAAACTTGGTGGGTTCATTCGCCATTGCGAGACATGCTAGGATATTGCCCTCCATGAGTCTTCCGGTTAGTGCCCGCACCATTGGCAGACGGCTGAAGGACACAGGACTACATGCACACAGAGCGTTCTGACGACTGCCCTTAACACCACGTCACCGTCACCAAAGACTGCAGTGGTGTTGTACCAGACTGTCATGGAGGTACTCAGAATGGCAGCAGCTCATCTTCAGCGATGAGTTCCATGTTTAATTTGGTGGAGACGAATCTGTGTATGGAGGCCAATGCCAAGACGAAGCAAAGATGGCAGCTCAGCACCACACTGAGAGACACTACTTCTGCATGTGTAACTCAGTAACCTGATTCGTTTGTTTGGGACAGGGCATTTCTCACCAATGCATCGGGACTGACATTGTTTACATCACAGCCATTCAGTCACGTAGAATTCTTGAACGATTGTACCAACTATAGTTGCCACAGCTTTTTTCTCTAAGCCATTTCCTGCCAGCTGATGGTTAATGAGCCCAGGTGTCTTCAGCAGATGTCAGTGTTTATTATTTAAACTTTCATTAATTAGCATAAAAGCTTTTTCAGCTACAGGTATGGAAATCAAATCCATGGGTCTGTAAAAAACTGCCACCCAAGCCTAATCCAAAGCCTTGATCAGCTTATATGAGTGGTCCCATTAAGCAGAGAACCCGTTTACTGTATTGGACATAGCTCAGGGTCACAACTGGACAGTCGATGGTAAGACTTTCACTTGAAGTGCAACTCACATCGTTGCATTAACACTTCTGATTAACTCCAGCTCTGCGCTTGCTAGCGACAAGGCAAACCCTGTATGGTGTGTTGACTCTTGTCACAGCGGGGCTGCAGACACTTTACACTTGGTCCTGGCTGGCTGTGACAGGCTGACTCCCTGTGTGTGCGCCCCGAAGCTTTGATGCATGGTAAACAAAAGCGGCTGGTAGCGGGTTGAGGCTTGCTGCAGCAGCTTCACTCTGCCTGAGCCTCATTGCTCCTCTGTCTGCTGCCAATGGGTGCTCACCTGCAGAGCAGCTGAGGAGGCCATGCGCCTGATCAACTCTCAGCATCAGACAGGAAAGGGAAGCTGCTACTAGAAATTACTCAACTCATGCAAATCGCATAGATAAGGTCTGTTCCAAATTAGGAAATCAAGTCTCCTCCTACTTCCTAAACTTTTCCACCATAACTTAACTGTAAAGAAGTTTTGACACCCTAACACCTCTCCATCAGGGTCCGACCAAGAGGGTCCAATCCTATAGTGATACAGTCTCTGCTTGTACTACTCATACTACAACCAAATTCCTAGTATTCCATTAGAAATGGCTGTGCTGTAAGCAAGTAGCTATGGCTGTGTTCTGGTATGGTCTATGTCTTGTTGGGAAGTGACACTATGAATGTTCAGCTGAAAATGTGGTTGGTATGGTGTAGTGTAGTGTAGAGGGTTACACCTCTCCCTTCCATGCTGTAGATTGGGGTTCAGTTCTCAGGCTGGGGAACCAAACTATGCCCTACCAATAAGATTCCATGGACAAGAATCCTAACACTACCTTCACCCACCTGTGCACATGCAAACTGAACGTTACTCTGGATAAGAGCAGATGGCAGTTACTATAAAACTGGACCACAGTATACAACACCAGGCAACATGGCCATTAAATATAAGATCCTATTTTTCCACAGCTAAATATAACATCTTAACACAAATAATCCTAAATTCCGGAATTTCGAATCCTTAGTCCATCTTACTCCAGATCTCAGGCGTTCAGTTTCAGGCCTCTAGTTACATGACTTTGTTTCTTTCAACTAAGTAGCCCACTCAGGCCGACCAAGCTGAGTTTTGTACATCAGTCAAAGTCTTTAAGGGAAAGACTGTTCATTCGCCGGCCGTTTTTGCCGTTACAGTAAAAAAACAAACAAAAAAAAAAACCCAGATGCAGCCAACAGGTAAAACTAGGTGGGTAGGTTTGACATCATGAGACATGTCAGTTATTTAAGTGTCACGCTCAGCTGTGCATGTGACGTAAGCAAGGATGGGCCTCATCGCTGCACCTGACTGTCCCAGACATTCAGCAAGCAGTGTTTGCCCTTCATCCTGTTAGTGCGGCACCATTGACAGGCGGCTGAACAATGCAGGACTACATGCACACAGGCCTTATGATGACTGTCCTTAACACCACGTCACCCTCACCAAAGGTGTCGTGCCAGACTGTCATGGAGTGACTCAGAATGACAGCAGGTCATTGTCGGTGACGAGTCCCGCTTTAGTCTTGGTGGAGACGACCAATGAATCCGTGTGGTCAGTACCTGCATGCACAGTGATACCAGGCCTGGTATCACTTCACCTTCTGCAAACTCTGCAGAAACTGCGTGAGGATATTCAGGACACCGTCAGGAACCTCTACAACTGCATGCTGATGTCTGGTATGTTGCCTTAGCAAACATGGGGGACCAACACCATACTTAGAGGCACTGTAAATGTATCTCAGTAAATATGGATCATATCAGTCTAAATGTATCATCGTGTATTGTTCCTGGTGACCTTTATCTTCCTTCCTAACAGCTCTGCAATCCCAAACCTTCTTCTGGATGCAGATATTTTTCACAATATCACATCATTAGCATGTCCGACAATGTCAAACCCACCCACCAACTTTCATTCCTGCCGGTTGATTCCTTCTTCACTTTTTTTTGACAATGAATGTATTTAAATCAGTAACAGGTCTCCCTATTCACGATGTCTCTGATATGGCCTATACATCTGTACTAAGCAACCTAGCTGTTACCTAAACATTAAGCTGCTATTCTCCCACCTTCACTGTAAACTTTATATAGCTAAACTGTTTACAGCCACATACTTACACACATTGTTTTGTCTATTTGTCTCTGCACTACACTATTTATATACTGTATATACACACATATTCTTCAACTGCACTGCAGAAGGAGCCTGACCGTGTTTCGTTATACTGTACAACCCAGTATTGGTATAATGACAATAAAGTTGAAATGAATTGAATTGAATTCAATTGAACATTAGGGAGGAACGGATGGGCATCAGCTGTGATACCAGTTGCTTCCAGGAAGGCCTCTACAGATGAGTAACCAGTGCTCCACATATTTGTATTCACGTCTATACAGAATGCAACATCTGGTCTTATCTGCATTCACATACAGTTACCTCACTCCTATGCATTATTTGTATGAAAGTGTGAAAGTTGGGGGCTCCTTTTCTGCATCTTCTCAGTTGGAGGATTGTTTTGTCTGGGAGAATGTGATTGTGAAACCTGGAGGACAGACAAATAGGTGACAAGTAATGGCAGTGCTTCCTGGGTCTTATTCAAATGGCAGGATCAAGCTAAAGAGATGCGGCCAAGGGGAGGACAGAATGGAGATTAGAGATTAGAAAGGAAGGGGAAGAGATATCATATTCAGGAAATTGAATGCATTTTAAAGAGCTATTCTCCAACAGTAAACAATACCCAAGCTGGAGGCTAATGCATATAGCCCCACATCTGTACATTCAGAGACAAAGCTTACTGCATGCTGGATGGACTACTGTTCTCCTCCAGGCCACTGGGTGGCAGTGTTCAGTTCTGTATAAATGCTGGTCAGCCGTGCCTCTGTGAGAGCTCACTGGAGAGTTTAGAGAATGAAGACATGCCCTGGCTGGCTCCTCTGCTCCGAGCCTCTATTCATACCGACAAGCAGCAAGCATGGCAGTGACAGCATGGAGATTTCAAGTCTGAATGGAACGTGTGGAAAACGACACTAAGTGTTTTTCTGTCCTGCTGTGACTCATCACAAGCCTTTGGTCCGTCTTTTTCCATCTTTCTTTATCTCATCCAGCGCTTCCAAAATGACAAATCGATCTCACTATTAATTCGCCTGCCTATTTCCAGGGTTGAAACCAACACGGCATAAAATATCCGAGTGCATGTGTTTACTCGGAATGGGGAAATGCAGAAACAAGATTTCCTGTGAATCTTATTTATGAATCAGCCATTACTCAGATTTCCAAATTCAATTTTCTCATATTTTCAAATGAAGATGGGGCTTGTCTCATGTCCTTGCAATAACTGGAAAGCAATTTATCAACCGACATGGAAAACTCACTATGTGCGCACCAAAACAAGCTGCTCCTGGAAGGAGGGCGCTTGTACAATTGAATCACTTACCTGCTTTTGGATGGCAAACACACAAACACACACACACACACGCACACATACTGTAAAGACAATTCTGAATAAACTTTGTGAATGGGAATTTATACCAGGCTCAACATTTTAGAAGCTCCAGAGGAACAAAAAGGGCACCAATGAACATATAGTATATATAAGATGTCTATAAATAAGTAACATTGTGCTTAGCCATACTGTCATTTTGACATACTTTCAATTTTCAGATGATCAATTATGTTTATAGTGACAGCTGGGCATGGTCATATACAAACCGGATTCCAAAAAAGTTGGGACACTAAACAAATTGTGAATAAAGGTGCCAACATCTAATATTTTATTCAGAATAGAACACAAATCACAGATCAAAAGTTTAAACTGAGAGAATGTATCATTTTAAGGGAAAAATATGTTGTTTCAAAATTTCATGGCGTCAACAAATCCCAAAAAAGTTGGGACAAGTAGCAATAAGTGGATGGACAATTGAGCATATAACGAACAGCTGGAAGACCAATTAACACTAATCAGGTCAATTGACAACATGATTGGGTATAAAAAGAGCTTCTCAGAGTGTCAGTGTCTCTCTGAAGCCAAGATGGTAAGAGGATCACCAATTCCACCATTGTTGTGCAGAAATACACCAGAATGGTGTTACCCAGCGTAAAATAGCAAAGACTTTTAAGTTATCATCATCAACCGTGCATAACATCATCAAAAGATTCAGAGAATCTGAAGTTCTTTATGGAACACTGGGATGCCATGTCATCCGGACCAGAGAGGACAAGGATAACCCAAGTTGTTATCAACGCTCCGTTCAGAAGCCTGCATCACTGATGGTATGAGGTTGTATGAGTGCTTGTGGCATGGGCAGCTTGCATGTCTGGAAAGGCACCATTAATGCAGAGAACTATGTTCAGGTTCTAGAACGACATATGCTCCCATCTAGACGTCATCTCTTTCAGGGAAGACCCTGCATTTTTCAACAAGATAATGCCAGACCACATTCTGCAGCAATCACAACATCATGGCTACGTAGGAGAAGGATCCGGGTACTGAAATGGCCAGCCTGCAGTCCAGATCTTTCACCTATAGAGAACATTTGGCACATCGAAAAGAGTAAGGTGCGACAAAGAAGGCCCAAGACGATTGAACAGTTAGAGGCCTGTATTAGACATGAATGGGAGAGCATTCCTATTTCTAAACTTGAGAAACTGGTCTCCTCTGTCCCCAGACGTCTGCTGAGTGTTGTAAGAAGAAGGGGGGATGCCACACAGTGGTAAAAATGGCCTTGTTCCAACTTTTTGGGGATTTGTTGACGCCATGAAATTTTGAAACAACATATTTTCCCCTTAAAATGATACATTCTCTCAGTTTAAACTTTTGATCTGTGATTTGTGTTCTATTCTGAATAAAATATTAGATGTTGGCACCTCCACATCATTGCATTCAGTTTTTATTCACAATTTGTTTAGTGTCCCAACTTTTTTGGAATCCGGTTTGTATGAGCACGTCATTAAAAAGCAGTATGCACAGAGAGCACCGCTATAATGATGCTCATTTCTGCTAGTGCCACTATGTAACTTGCAATGTTGTGTTAGCACCTTGCTGGTGAGGGTGCACAATAACAATTTATGGCAGTGGCAGATTAAACACAGAAGCATGAACAGTGGTGGACTGTTGTGTCTCATCCTGCCTTGTCTTGCCACTGTTTCCTCAGGTTCTCTGTTCTGTCTCTTTCCCTTTTGTCACTTCCATGTTCTTTTTGTTGTCCTGTGCCATGTGCTTCTGTTTGTTTTGGTTTATAGCTCCTCCTGCCTCTGCCCTATTGTCACGCCCCTCACCTGTCCCTTGTTTGTGGCTCCACCTGTTCCGAGGAGTACCTGTTTAGCCATTGTGTATTTAGTATTAGTTCCCTTTGTGCTTGCTTGGTATTTTGTCTTCCTGTCAGTCGTTCTGTATCCCTGTTCCTAGTAAAGGAACCAGGATGTCGCAGCAGGCCCGTCTGCAGCCCAGGACACCTGTTCAGAGCTTAGTGCTGTTCCAGTGTCAGCTCCTCTGTCTCCTGACCTGCTGGTTGACCTACCAGCCTCCGAGTCTCCAGTCCTGCCTGTGGTTCCCAAGTCTCCTGACTTGATGTCTGCTTTGCCAAGTCTAGGGTTGAGGTTTTTTCAGGCGGACTGCCTGTCCCTGCAGCAGTCCCTTTCCCTGTACCTTGTTCTCAGTAGTGTTTTGTTTATTTGTCCTAGAGTCGTTGATTTCAGTTGTTCTTTATTAAAGACTTGCACACATATCCTGTCTCCTTGTCTCTGCATGTCACAGTAATTGGATACTGTACTGTAAGTAGTGTGCTGGTGTAGGTTTTCACCTCATGATAAAATGTGGCAGCCTGACCAGGCCCAATGAGCTACGCTCCCGCACAAGCATGATGTTAACTTCATAAAATGTTCCAGTCTGTTTAATTCAGAGTTACTTCGTACCCTGATTAAAGATTGGGAGGCAAAAAATTAATTAATTAATAAGTAATAACATTAAATATTAATGTTCTGAAATTCTGACCTTTAAAAAGTTTCCCTGGGTTTACCGTCGTGTTATAGGAAGGATAACATGGTGAAAAGCCCAGTGGAAGAAACCTAAATTCTAAAGAACTTTACATTAGTCCTTCAGTTTGATTCTTTTGGGCAACAAGGCCACATGAAATTTCTTTAAAAAGAAGTTTTCAATAGTGCTTAAGTGAACACATACTCGATTCACAAATGCTCAGATGGCTGCTTAATGAAAGCCTTGAAAAACGAAGAGCCATCTCTGAAACTATGTTCTTAACCAATTCTCATCTCCGTTATTTAAAAAGTCGCATGCCGTTACATTTCCCAGCTGACCATAACTTAATCATTTCCACTGAAGCTTACAGCAGTTCATTCAAAACAATGTTCAAACACTGAGCATAATGAAATTATGCTGCTATGGAATTACTTCGAGCTGAGAGTTGGTGCAAAATGAAGTTTGACAGTTTGACATGTCCTTTGAAATGAAATCAAGGCCCATGAAGTAGTGGTCATATTTCTGTGGATGTATATGGCTAATATGTTTAATTAATAGAGTTTTGTAAATCGTATATTTATTCTCTTTACTTGTCTATAGAAATAAATGTGAACATTGTATTTGAGGAGAATATGATCCTGCTTTAATCATTTACATGTTCATGTCGGAGCAACAATGTGCTGTACAGCATTTCCAGTTTGGAGAATCTGCTTGTTATACCTATTGGGTAACAGCAGGGGGCAGGATTTTTCTCATAGCTGCAGAGAACTCAGTAACGTTGAAACGTGTTGCGTTGCCTCATCAGTTCTCTCCTGTTTTCAGGTGCTTAACCGTTTTGTTGGTCGCTGTAGCTGTGTTAATTCTGCTTGATCATTTTTGCCAAAATGATTTAAAAAGCAAAAGTGATGGAAAACAATATTTTGATCCTTAATAAGGTATGAAATTAAAAGAATAACCAGTCTTAAAGAATAAAGAGTCTTTGCCCTAGGCCCCATCCTGGGCCCAGGTCTCGGAAGCTTTTAGACCCTCGTAAGTTGGGCTAAGGCTTTCATTTATGATACTGCGGTGAACGTTTGCACATCCACAGACTGAGAACTCATGAAAGAAATCAGAGTAAGAGCTTACATGCACTGAGAAACTCGATTACTGAGCTAAAATCCAGCTCCCTTATTGGTTGTCTGGGCTTTACTCTGGAAATGGAAGTATGCTGTTCACATGACCACATGACTAAACTGCAGAAATCTGATCATCGTTGAATTATTAGAGGGGCTCGGTATTATTGGTGCCAACATTGTTAGCTGGGGACTTTCCTCACAGGTGATTCAACACATCGCTGACTTTAAAATCACAGCCATCACTCAAATGTTCAATAATCAATAAACAAATCAATTTCATCATCACCAGGCTTTCCATATGGACTATTAATCTTAAAGTTGGATACAGGAGAATTACCATTAACTGATATATTGCCTCAACATTCTCTACAGTCTGGGTATACCTGTGCCCAGAGGCTAGGGGACCTGGGAGTATGGCTTTCTCCAGCAGACCACAGCCTCTCAGTGGTCTCAGAACCTATCTGCAGAGCGAGACACACTGATCAGATCATGAGCCGAGACGGACCTTGTCTAATAAGCGAGGTCAATCCCTTCAGGGGGAACGAAGACCGCAACACACTCTCTCTCTCACTCACATAGTTCTGTCCGTCTTCAGTGAGCTCCCGGGCACAAAAAGTCTTCTGCCAAACGCCAGGGCCCCCTAATTGACTTCCCATTCAGACATTAATCATGTACATATTGTATAACCCATTAAAAATCCAAAGAGACCAATAATTGGCCATTAGATATCTCTCCGAACAAGACTCAGGGGAAAGAGGAGGGCGAAATGCGACAGGCCGACAAGCCTCAATTAAATTCCAATGCCCTCTGATCAATTCTGACATGCACTTCAAATCCTCTGTCAGCCTTCTTTCTTTCCGCCTGGGTCCGGCCAACAGCTGCACACTGATAGGGCACATTATCATCCGTGATGACGAGCTCCATCGATTGGACGATGCTATCTGTCCATTAAGTCAGGGCTTCTGCTGTGGTTCGGCGTTCTGATGGGAAAGTCTGGGTGTTGTGGTGTCAAAGAGTGTCCATTTTCTCAACAGGGATGAAATTGATGGTGGACTCGGCAGTTAGGCCAGGGCCTACCTACAACCGTGCCCTAGAGAACATGCACTTCCAATCATATTTAATGATGGTCATACGGGTCGGAGTGCTGATGCCTCGTCGTGTTCACATGCCCTCTCTTTCTCCTTTCTTATTATCTTCAGGTTAAACGTAGTAAAACAGTAACTCAGTAAGTGTAATGTGTTAGTGTGCTGTAAGTGGTGTGTTGGTGTACAGTAACTCAGTAAGTGTAATGTGTTAGTGAGCTGTAAGTGGTGTGTTGGTGTACAGTAACTCAGTAAGTGTAATGCGTTAGTGTGCTGTAAGTGGTGTGTTGGTGTACAGTAACTCAGTAAGTGTAATGCGTTAGTGTGCTGTAAGTGGTGTGTTGGTGTACAGTAACTCAGTAAGTGTAATGCGTTAGTGTGCTGTAAGTGGTGTGTTGGTGTACAGTAACTCAGTAAGTGTAATAGCGTGTTAGTGTGTGCTGTAAGTGTAACGCGTGAGTGTGTGTTGGTGTACAGTAACTCAGTAAGTGTAATGTGTTAGTGTACTGTAAGTAGCGTGTTGGTGTACAGTAACTCAGTAAGTGTAATGTGTTAGTGTACTGTAAGTAGTGTGTTGGTGTACAGTAACTCAGTAAGTGTAATGTGTTAGTGTGCTGTAAGTAGCGTGTTGGTGTACAGTAACTCAGTAAGTGTAATGTGTTAGTGTACTGTAAGTAGCGTGTTGGTGTACAGTAACTCAGTAAGTGTAATGTGTTAGTGTACTGTAAGTAGCGTGTTGGTGTACAGTAACTCAGTAAGTGTAATGTGTTAGTGTACTGTAAGTAGCGTGTTGGTGTACAGTAACTCAGTAAGTGTAATTCTAGTTTAATTCCACATTAGAAGTCTTCACCTCTTAAGCATTATCACTGTAATGTACACCAATCTACAGTCAGTTATTATGATGTGCCTTGTCTTTTCACCGAAGACAGTTTCTTTATAACCTAATGTCACCTTGATTTTCTGTCAACTGGAAAGTGACTAGACAAGTCTACAATAGCAGCCTTGTTAACAACCTAGGCCTAATGAAATGTGTAGTCCTACTGTCACGTAGGTGCCAAGTAACTGGCCTTCAGTAAGTGTACATGCTCCAGTGACTTCGAAATATGCAGAATTAAAATCTTTCAGGTGTATATAAAGTCATTGTACGTGCTTTAATGTGAAATGGCTAACTGTAAAGAAACTTTCAGACTTCTTTTAGATTTCTCTACAGGTTATTATGTTGGGGAGATTAAAATGTAGTCAATTTATTTAAGATAGATAGATAGATAGATAGATAGATAGATAGATAGATAGATAGATAGATAGATAGATAGATAGATTTAGCAATATCCAACATGACGTGTTAACCTACATGACCATAATGATAAACTAGAGGTAAATCCAAAGACACGAAACTTTTAATGCAGGGTTGTCTTACTTTATCATTCCTTGCATGCATGCAATGTTAGGCAAACAGACCACACACTCATGCATGTCAAACAGTGGCTGGAGTTTATTAACAAAGTGGCCAACCAAAAGAGTAGCCAGAATATACTGAGAGGGGCCAGTTCACTATAGTGAGAGCTAAAACCAGGTACATGGGGATGACAAGAGGCAGAGTGAAAAAGACGAGTGAGAATTGAGGCCAGAAAAACAATCAATACTAAAAACCCAAAGCAGTACAAAGCAACAGACCAAGAAGGAAGAAACAGCAAACAAAGTAATGCTCAGTGAGCAACAGGCCAGGCTGGCGATACCTGACAATGACACACACACACATATATACAGTATACATGATTACAAACAGGTGTTTATCATCAGTATTCTGGTAGATGCAATCTGGAGCATAGTTGGTTGCTTCCAGGGAATTCTGGGAGTTGTAGTGAGCAGAAGTGGTAGGCACAGAGAGAAAACCAAGACAGTGTGACAACTACAGTCAAACTAAAAATGTGTTGGTCATCAGACAGCTGTTATAGCCTCAAACATCCGGACCAAGACACCACAAACCGTAAAGTTGGCAAATTGTAGATTTGACACAGTGAGACACGCCCATGATTCAAGCTTGGCCATGCATGTTACATAAGCAAGGACGTTATCACTGTAGCTGACATGCCACATGGTTAGAAATGTCGGACATTGGTTGAAAGAACATGACCGAGACTTCCAATACTACCCCCGGCCCCCTAATTCCCCAGACTTGGACCCAGTTGACCATCTGTAGCACCACCTTGATTGTGGTGTTCGCCCATGCACCCTCCAGCAGCTGTGGGATGCACTGCATTCAGCATGGCCCCAGATACCTGTGACAACCTACCAGGACCCTACTGAGTCAGTCCCAGCCCGTTCACCTGCTGTCCGTGCTGTGGACGGCAGCTACTCGGGATATTAGCTGATGGTCATAATAATGTGACTTCTATGACATATCGTAAGAGAGCCTCTTTTGGAACCAGTGACTTGTGGTGGAACGTCTAAGTGTACCCAGCATCTCTTTTCCTCACAGATAGGACTGAGAGCGAGCAGCATTATCACTTGAAACTACTCAGTAAAGTACCCGTCCTTAAAAACTGTTGAACTGAGGAACTCCAATCCACTACAAACACTCCACCCCACTGGCCTCGGTCCCATTATCACCTCTCGTCCGCTAATAGAGTGGTGTGTATTTGACCAGGCTAAAACATATTTCTGAAAGACCTGATGTGCAGAAATGTTAACTCTGTATTTTCGCTAGCTGGCTATTCGTACGTGGCTTCAGACAGGACCCAGTGTGAACACAGCTAGGTGAGCACAGCACACGAAACCGTACAGGAACCAGTTCGCTTGGAAACCAGTTGAGACATAATGTCGGCCCAAATGTGAAAACTGGATGCATCCATAAAAAGCCATACAGTACTACATCAGCACAGCCTTGGTTTTGTGAATGTGGAATTAAAGTTGGTGAACCACTGAGGAACTCCAATCCACTACCAGCGCTCCAACCCACTGGCTTTGACTCGTATGCCCACAGCATTTCCATAAGCGCTGCCCTCCGCGTGACTCTGACTGTAGTGAAGCCGATTCATCAGCAAGCGCCCTGTCACCGCACGTCATTTGTGTCCCATTATCACCTCCTGTCCTCACACATCCATTATTAATGCGTATCTTGCCTGTAAGCCTTCATCCTTGAAACTGCCCCTAAGGTCTATGTACAAATCAGTAGTGAGAGAGCCAGTGGACACAGCTCTCGCCTGTTTGATCAGCCTCATTCAGCTTACATGATGTCACTCGACATCCAGCCCTTTTCTTGCATACGATTACAAGCAACGGTTCAGCCAAGAATCAAATGTGCACACATATGTACTGTTAGCTACAGCGGTTGGACAATGAAACTGAAACACCTGTCATTTTAGTGTGGGAGGTCTCATGGCTAAATTGGACCAGCCTGGTGGCCAATCTTCATTAATTGCACATTGCACCAGTAAGAGCAGAGTGTGAAGGTTCAGTTAGCAGGTAAGAGCTCAGTTCTGCTCAAAATACTGCAATGCACACAGCATTATGGGTGACATACCAGAGTTCAAAAGAGGACACATTGTTGGTGCACGTCTTGCTGGCGCATCTGTGACCAATACAGCAAGTCTTTGTGATGTATCAAGAGCCACGGTATCCAGGGTAATGTCAGCATACCACCAAGAAGGACGAACCTCCACCAGCATCACGTAGTGACCTGGCCACTATCCTGCAAGAAGAATGGCTTAAAATCCCTCTGACCACTGTGCAGGACGCAGTATATGTCATTCCCAAGACTAACTGACGCTGTATTGGCTGCAAAAGGAGGCCCTACACCATACTAATAAATGATTGTGGTCTAAAACCAGGTGTTTCAGTTTCATTGTCCAACCCCTGTATATAGATTCTTTAGAGATGAATTGATTTAAATCAGGTTGAAATCTGGCTGCTACTGCAGTATTGACGTACTTGACATACCCACATGAGGTACTTATATAGGGCTGCCCACTGCTCACTGCCCCCTAGTGTGTGTGTGGGTGGGTGTTTCACTTCACGGATGGGTTAAATGCAGAATACAAGTTCCTCTGTGTGTAAAAGCACAAACGGCACAAATGGCTCAAAAGCTCTCTACTTAGAGAATGTTTGGCCTCACTGCAATTTATACCCATTTATAGTTACCATCATATTATATAGTCTCAGAAACAGAGGTGGACAAAATACACAACTCTCAAATGACTTGAGTAAATTTACAGTTACTCCTGGTCCAATAAGCTCACTTTGTGTGAGTGGTAGTAACTTCAGGCTCCTGCAGATGGCGCTGCATGAGAATGATGGGGCTATAAATAACTGTGGGGTGTGAGTGATGGGATCCATAGATTGGGAAGAGGTGCTACAGTTCCATGTGTGGAAAATGTCTCCAGAGCAGATGTTAATGATTGGCTAAAAGGAGTGACTGCATGTGGGCGTAGCCAAAAACCATAGTGTGAAGAAAGTAGCTGAATCTGCAGGTGTATAGAAGCGTGGGGTCATACGGGTCTACCAGCAGTGGCTAGAATCCCAGTCTACAGGGGATTCTCCTCAGAATTGTGCCAGGGAAGGCATCCACCAAATCTGGCCCAAATCTGCAATTCTTTAACGGAAGAGTGTCTGAACACTGATAGTTTGTATGTGGTGAACAGACAGTCTAAACATTTAAAACACTCATTCTATGGACTTTAGATATGACCATGAGTGCCTTGGTGAAGACCTGTCATCTTTATCTGACACTGTAGAAGCCATCATTACAGCTGTTACAGCATTAGCACTGTTCAATTAATGCAGCAACACTTTGAACTTGACTGACTTCAAAGTTCAAAGTTCTGGTACTAAGTAATAAGTAAGAATCTTCCATAACCTTCCATGTAGTGGAGAACATATCTCATTGCTGTCGAAATAAAAACAAGTATCTCCAAAGCAACAGCTTTACAAGACAAAACCCTAATCCAATTCTAATGTAAATCAATGGATCCAGACTTTTTCCAAGCTGTTTCTGTTGGTCCATTCATCATGAGATTCACACAGTGTAAACAGAACAGCAGCTGCTGTGTTCAAATGAAGCATAAAAATAAAAATAGAAAATAATTGAGACACATGTTTTTCTTTAGACAGCGTCATTATAATATTAAAAAAGAAATCAACAACAGTAATAATAATAATAATAATTCTAATAATATTTATAGAACACCTCTCATTCCATTGGCAGCTCAAATACAGTAGTAAAGACTTTATTGTCTTTATATATATATATATATATATATATGTCTATATATATATATGTCTTTACTATATATATATATATATATATATATATATATATATATATATATATATATATATATATATATATATATATATATATATTAGCAGCTCAAAGACAGTTGTACTGGGGGAAATATTCTTCTTTTTCTTTTTCTTTTTATTATTATTACTGTTATTACTACTACTACTACTACTACTACTAATAATAATAATAATAACAATAATAATAAATAAATAAATAAATAAATGGATATATACAAATGCGCACACACACACACACACACACACATATAGATATATATATACTCTCATTCCATTAGCAGCTCAAAGACAGTAATAAAGACAGTTGTAGTGGGGGAAATATTCTTCTTCTTTTTCTTTTTATTATTATTACTGTTAACACTACTACTTCTACTAATAATAATAATAACAATAATTATTATTATAAATAAATAAATAAATAAATGGATATATACAAATGCATATATGTATATATGTATATATATATATATATATATATATATATATATATATATATATATATATATATATATATATATATATAAATATATATATACCATGTGTTTTTTACATATGTCTTTCAAATGTAAAAGACATACGTTTCCAAATAAAGACACAAGTAAGGTAAAGAACTGTCCACTCCTGGTCAGAGACAACATGGGTAAACCTATTACATACTACATTACACTGCAGTTTGAGGAAAGCGTGTGACTGTGTGCATTGCTAACTGGCGACTGGAAGGCATCATTGCTTGTTAGCTACATTATCCGCCTCAAGGATGTAGTGAAGGGTGAATGCATTTAAATGCCATTAACATACAGTACGGTGTAGAGCCGGAGACTGTCGTCCCTTTATTTATTTAACTTTCATTCCAAAAGGCCTTTCAGCACAATCTATTCATTTCAGCTTCGGGACAAGAAGCAGGAAGCATATGTTTAATGTAAAGTTGCACAAAACCGCTAATTAATATAAATATATGTTTCAGTAATTAGCATGCCCACTCGTTACCTTTCTATCCTTTCAGCAGAATTCCTTTCAGTTTTTCACAGAAATCTGCAGGGACAATTTGTCACTCCTCCAAAGTTTCAGAGGTGGCCTTCTGGGTCCACAAGGTTTCACTCTTCCTGCTTACTCCATTTGAACATTAGGAATAATAGCAACTGCCTGGAACTCCACCACTAACAAGCAAGCGGCAGCAGCCGAAGCACACATTACTGTGTAGTTGAGTAACATCTATGAGGTAACACACCCTCATATGCGCGCACACACCCACACCCACACACACATACACACACACAAATGCACACACCCACACCCACACACACATACACACCCACACACACCCACACACACACAAACACCCCCCCACACACACACACACCCACACCCCCACACACCCCCACACACACACACACACACACCCACACACACACACAAACACCCACACCCCCACCCACACCCCCACACACAAACACACACAAACACACACACACCCTAACACCCACACACCCTAACACCCACACACACAAACACCCACACACACAAACACCCACACACACAAACACCCACACACACACACACACACAACACCCACACACACACCCACACCCCCACCCCCACACACAAACACACACCCACACACACACAAACACCCACACACAAACACCCCCCCCCACACACACACACACAAACACCCACACCCACACACACACCCACTAGTGTAATACACACCGCGGCCTTGAACAACTCACCAAACCCCCCATCTACTCCTCAAGCGCCATTGATAGGGCTTATCAGTGGCACATGAGGAGCAGATGGGGGGTTTGGTGAGTTGTTCAAGGGCACTTTAGTCATGTCTGGTCACAAGCCTGTTTTTATTTATTATATATTTTGTTGCTTTTATGAAGCATCCTTAAGCAGGGTAAGACAAAGTGGTGGTGGTGGTGATGATAATGATGGTGATGGTGGTGATTGTGGTGATGATGATGATGGTGGTAGTTGTGATGATGATGATGATGATGATGATGATGGTGGTGGTGGTGATGGTGGTGGTGGTGGTGATGATGATGATGATGATGATGGTGGTGATGATGGTGGTGGTGGCTGTGGTGATGATGATGGTGGTGATGATGGTGGTGGTGGCTGTGGTGATGATGATGATGGTGGTGGTGGTGGTGGTAGTGGTGATGGCGATGACGATGGTGGTGGTGGTGGTGGTGGTGGTGGTGCTGGTGATGGTGGTGATGATGGTGGTGGTGCTGGTGATGGTGGTGATGATGATGATGATGATGGTGGTGGTGGTGGTGATGATGATGATGATGATGATGGTGGTGGTGGTGATGATGGCGATGATGATGGTGGTGGTGGTGGTGATGGTGGTGATGATGATGATGATGATGATGGTGGTGGTGGTGGTGCTGATGGCGATGATGGTGGTGGTGGTGGTGGTGATGATGGCGATGATGATGATGATGATGATGATCTATGTATTAAATGTTAGATGCCTGATAAAAACCAATGTGTTGACAGCGTCAATGCAACACCTGACCCTCCCTGAAGTTCTCTGAATGACTTTGGTCTATTCTCTCTGCCTCAACTTTTCATTTGTCCCACTTTTTCTGAGTGACTGTAATAAATCCGGTGTGGTTAATGTGTGAATGTCAAAACAACGTGGCACCGGAGGTGTTGGCATTGTGTTCTGCTAGTTGCATCAGCCCCCAGCCCTGGCTTATTTGCTTTCTGAGAATGTTCCGTGTGTGATGTTATTTGCAATGTTTATTTTGTGCGTTGTTTAATTCTCACATTGAATAATTTGTGTGCTTGTGTTGAAGTACTGCGGGAGATGATTTCCCTCAGGCAATTTTTTATTTTTATTTATTTTTGATGTTTGTTCTATTAGTGTTCCTTAGGTAGTTCTACCACATGTGCACTTCTCTTTTTCTGTTTCGGTTCTACTTGGCTTCACAGCCACTGAAAAGGAGCTTCGTCATACAAGCTTAAAGAAGCTTTAAAGTTCAGAAATTAAACTTTTTTTTTTGCATTTTTAGAATTTGTGTATTCTGAAGATACTTTTTTGGCCCAAAAATGACAAAATCTATTAAAGGCATTAGAGGTAAATGCAAAGTATGGTATCAGTATATAATACATTCATAGCACCATCCATAAACACCTTATTGCGTATTCCTAAAAGTTTAAATCAACATTGATAAATGTACATGCTTTACATGCAATAAAGACTTTCATTCGGAAAAAATTCTTTCACTAAAATGGTAAAGTATTCCACATTAACATCATAATGGTATTTTCGATACAACCAGCACCATAGCTCGTGAAGGAAGTCACGTCATGTTCTCAACTGATTTGGTCGTCCATATGGAAGGCATCTTCCAGCGAGACGATGTGACACACAACTAGAAATGTCCAACATTGGAATAGAACTACTAAGACTTCCAAGTACTGCCCCAACCCCCTAATTCCCCATCCTTGCAGATCACTTTGATCGCCATGTTACTAGAGCGCTGGGATTGTCAGGATGTCTTACCTGGGCAGGACCTTGAGATCTTCGTCTAGCTGCTGAGCACATGGTGTTTCCTCTGGGTAATAGATTAGTAGGGAAAGAGCTGTATATACGCACACCTCAGTAATTTCCAAATAACCATCAGTGGTGTAGCAGCAGTGCAGTGCATATAATGGCGAGATGAGCCAGCAACTTCAGGTAAACCTCACATCAAACATCAGAATGGGGAAAGAATACGACCTCAGTAATTCAAAAAGACAGAAATGTCAACATTGTGGACTCAGACAGAAAACTAAGCTTCACTGGCCAGAAGAAGAAGAATGCACCAACAGACTTAACATCCATTCACTCAGTCATGCTAAATCTGATTTAATTGCCAAAGCTCACTGTAAAACAAAAATACACTGCCAAACAAACGAAGAAATGAAATGCTCAGCATCCACAAACAAATGGCTTTGATCACTTGCAGTAAATTGGATAAACGTGTGGCAGAAACTCAGTAATCATAATGAATGGGAGTTCTGAACTCAGAATTTTTCCCAAGCTGTTGAGAAATGAGAGGGTCCACGAATATTGAAGGGATTTGGCAACTGGCTTAAAGCTGTTTACACCAACTCACTGTTTAAGGTAAGATCCACATCTGTCATGCATCAAACAGAAACATCCGTGTACTAATTACTGGACGATGAACGGATTGTAAAGGTAACTCCATCTGTGGTTGAAATTTAAAAATGTATTCATAAATCAAGGGTGTCCAGTTGTGGCCTAGAGATTTAACACCCTGCTCCAACCCTTATTTAACACACGACCCACAACAAAGGCTTTCATGCACCCTTTGATGAAGGAACTTCAGAACATAACGTTGCTATTCTTTGTTGGTTAGCAAGGTTAATTGGGGATTGCTATGTACTTGATTAGGAAAACATGCTGGACATAAAACCATAATATATAAAATGTGCTGTAGTAATGAAAGGGGTGGGTAGACAGACGTAGTCATAGTCATCACAGGCAGGGTCAGTAAGCAGGCAGGCAGGCAGACTCTAGGCATATCCGTTGATATGAAAACCAGGTACACAGCAAAGGTCAAAGAACAGAATACACACTAAAGCTACAAGTAAGGCCAAAGAAAAGATCGCTGCTGCTGCTGCAAAAATAATAAAATTTAATCAATTTAATCTAAAAAATCAAATGACTGAAATTTACCTAATAGCTTGTAATACCTCCACAAGCACCACTGACAGCTGTAATTGGATTTGGCATGGCCTGGACAAGTTTCCGGATGCAAACCATTCATCCTGGTACTGAGCACAGTGCCTACACACAGATTTATTGGTCGTCTCCACCAAAACAAAAGCGAGACTCACTGAAGATGACCTGCTGCCATTCTGTGTCACTCCATAACAGTCTGGCACAACACCATTCGAGTGTGTGGTGATGTTGACGTGGTGTTAAGGGCAGCCGTCACAGCAGTCTGCATGCATGTAGTCCTGCGTTGTGCAGCCATTTGCCAATGGTTCTGGCACTAACAGGATGACTCATGGAGGGCAACAGTTCGTTAGTTCTCTCTCACTGTCCGGGGTTCATGTAGGCCTCTCAGGTCTCTTTCTATCCACTGGAGCAAACAGCATGCTGGGTAGCATCCGCACAATCAGCACACAAAACTTATAAGAACTGTATGCATCAAGAGCCCTTTTAAACCGTTGGGAGAATTCCTTATACAGCTTCATCTTTCACCTAAACTCAGAGAGTCCTAAATTGACCTTTACTAAACATCCTGGATGCAGTCACATGACAGTTTTTGTATTTGTGTACACGTGACCTCGTTTACAGAATGGCGATGTGATCGGTTAGTGTAACAGACCAAACCAGCTGATGTTAAAAGTTTGTGTTTGTATCTATACGGCCTGTTATAAACACATTTAAAAGCTCTAATGCCTTGAGAATATGTTCTATATTACATAGAACCCATTCTGACCCCATATCTAGAACACAATAATGAAACCCAGAATAATGAAATGATAAAGTTATGAAATGGTTGCTGAGACATGTTGCCAGTGTTCTGGCCTTAGAATAGAAGATGCCATGTGACCTCTTTAATAAGACTGATCTGGTCTTATAACCAATCCCTCATCACAGCCCTATAGGGGGAAAGGGTTCTGGGCTCTTTATGAGTAAAGCTGCTTGAACTGCTTTTGAACTCTTCTCTGAGAGAACCATTGGAATGGATGCTAGCGACACAACAGCACAAGTCCAAAGCAAACCTCCAGTCTCCCAATGTCAAACATATCCACTAAGGTTCATTCCTGTGGGTTGATTCCTTCTGGGCACAAGCATTCTTTTATGGATGAGTGTAGATTGTGTGTCCAGCTATGACGTTGTTTAGCTAAAGCATTAAGTGTCTTAATAAAAAAAAGAAAAAAGAAAAAAAAATTCAATTAAACAATTTAAAAAAATATCTATCTATCTATCTATCTATCTATCTATCTATCTATCTATCTATCTATATATTGTTTTTTGTCAAAGTATATGAATATCATAACATAAACATTCATAACAGTAACGAAACACTGCTCTGCACCAGCCTGCTGTCCAGCACTGTGCCCTAGGCTCCAGTGACCACTCACTGGATGAAACCTCGGTTGCATTGCATTGCCCCCGTTTAACATGCTGCTGATCTGCAGCACTGAGACATATTAAACCACCAAGGAGGGTCAGTAAGAGGACAATGCTGATAAATGTCATCACACTCTGGAGGTGCAAAGCTAAAGTGCACTCACGAGATGGGCAATTCTCAGAGGTCACTGAGAGCATACTGAGCAAGGAAATGTGGATCAAGCTTTGCTGCATGTATGAGGAGGTAATGCCTTAGACGGCAAATACACCATAGCTGCTCTTCCTGGTTAACGATGAGAGGGCGTGAAGGCACTAAAGCACAGTATGTGCACAGCCGATAGTGTAAAACAGAGGCGCGGAGTTACATGGGTGTTCCCTGAGAAGGCTGTGTAAGCCGTGTTATCTGCAGCCTCAGTGGATTGGAAATTAAACTGGGATTTGTGCTCTGTACTGTATCTCTAGCAGGAGCTTCAGAGGACAAAGTCCCGGCTTAGATTTACAGGCAAAGCTGAAGCTCTCCGCTGTAGGCCTGTAACCTGCCATACACTATCAAAAACAAAGGTTCCTAGGCGCTTCTTTGCTTACATGTGCCTCATGTGGAGACCTCTGTCACAGTAGACAGTAGCAGGGAACACCAACACATCAGAACAGTTTAATAAATGCTAAGAGGAGTTCTAATATCAAGAAGCTTGTCCAGTTTAGTTTTGGATGAAGTGTTTTAGTTGATTATATTAATTGGAAAATATGACCTTGAATGGGTTGCAATAAGGAGGTTCAAGCTTACAAGTCACATGTCATGTATGTATATATACACCATCACTGTCCAAAGATTCCAAGTATCTTCAAAGTGGTAACTTTACAGGAGAGGACAAAAACCTTATTTAGTTTTAATGTAAGTCAATAGAACCAGACTTTTTAACAAAGCGGTATTGGGCCAATTCAAAACACATCAGATCTCAATGGGAAAAAATCCTGCAGAATATCTTTCCTCATATAGACTGGGTAATGTGTTAGGAATGAAAGGATGCTACATCGTTTGATGGAAATAAAAATGATCACCCTACAGAGGGCTGACACCCTGAAAATCAAAGCGAAGAAATGATGCAGCAGGCTCGTCCATTTAACCCAAACTCCACTGCAGCAACTCAAAATGGTACTCAGTAGTTTGTATGTCCTCCACATGCTCCTAATGAGACGACGGATGGTGTCCTGGGGGATCTCCTCCCAGATCTGGACCAGGGCATCACTGAGCTCCTGGACAGTCTGAAGTGCAACCTGGTGGCGTCGGATGGACCGAAACATAATGTCCCAGAGGTGTTCTATTGGATTTAGGTCAGGTGAGCCTGTCAATGGTATCAATTCCTTCATTCTCCAAGAACTGCCTGCATACTCTCCCCACATAAGGGGGCACCCCATTGTTGTGTACCAGGAGGAACCCAGGACCCACTGCACCAGCGTAGGGTCTGACAACGGGTCCAAGGATTTCATCCTGATACCTAATAGCAGTCAGGGTGCCGTTGTCTAGCCTGTAGAGGTCTGTGCGTCCTTCCAGGGATATGCCTCCCCAGACCATCACTGACCCACCACCAAACCAGTCATGCTGAATGATGTTGCCGGCGGCTTAACATTCTCCACGGTGTCTCCAGAGCCTGTCACGTCTGTTACATGTGCTCAGGTAAAACCTGCTCTCATCTGTGAAAAGCAGCCATGACAACATCAGAAGTGAAACAAATATATATAATATATAATATATATATTTTAAAAGACATGATTTTAGAGAAATACAACTCCCAACAGACTAGGAACAGCTAGTCAACCCAAATAGCTTCACAAGACTTGGATTCCACAGGCACAAAGCTGAAACACAGGAGCTGTTATTATCTTAACCCATGTGCATGTACATTATCTAGCAAGATTGCTAGCAGCTAGCCCTCTGGTGAAATGAACTGACTTAGCTAACTTTGCCAACACAGCAAAACATTAAACAAGTACAACACAAGACAGGCAAGCCAGCTAATAAGGCCAGCTCACTTTTAGAGTCCGACAGAGACGCCATTCAGTAATTCAGATGCACACCAAGGCGCTCCTTAACACTCGAGTGAACTTGATTCAGTTACAAACGGTGTGATTTACACGTATTTAAATAAAGTTCTCTCAGCAAACACTGTGCCCTCGTCCTAACACATGTCACATGACCTTGTCCCAGCTGACACAAAGCTTATAACTAATTTGCCATCTCAGGACACATGTAAGTTTCAAGCACAGTGAAACAAAAAGAAACTTTGTTTTTAATGGCGCATCAGTTTAAAACCAGGTGATTATTTCCGTTTGGCCTGGTCAGCAGTGGAGAGGAAGAGCATCAGAGGTACATGCTCAGCAATCTTCAGTCTGCATTTAATGAATGCATCTTAAAAATCAGATGAGATTTTCCTTTCCAGTCGGTTCTCCTGCACAGAGTGTCCAGGGCTTAAGCTCATTACTTTGTCTTTCAGTTAGAAAGAAGCTACTATCCAAATAACGGTGGCAGGGAATGTGCTTAACAAGAGTTTAGAGACTCATGTCCATCAGGAAGAGCGTCACATTGCCAATTTAATAGACAGTAATATAGTTTTTTAGTCATTTTAAATCAATTAATAAATTAAAAGGTTTTCTAGAAACTGTTCTGCACTTTTCCATCGCAGAAAAACTGGTTAAGCAAAACTGAGTTCCGCTGGTCTGGAACCGTGGAACCCATGACACAAGTGGCAAAGGGTGTGGCATTAGGAGCAACCTCAAGTTACAACGCACATAAAGCTTTTACCACCGAGATATTGTCCTGGTGCCCAAGTCTTCTGGGTTTTCCCCACTGCTGTCAACATTAGTGCTGGAACACCCCCACTGAACTCACTGATCTAGAACCACAGAACCCATGACAGCAAGTGGTAAAAGGCTGTGTTTCTGCTGTCACCATTTTTCATAAAAATAGAAGAATAAAAACAATGAAAGTAGCAGCAAAATGACCCCTCACTGGCCTGCTGAAGAAAGAGCATGGCTCTGCCATATTGCTTTTATGCCTTGTCTGCTGATTTCTGCTTCCAAATGAAGGACCACCCACATCCAGATTTCTCTCAATTGGCTCTCAAACCAGTGGAAAAGGGGACCCGATCCGAATGGGTCCAATAAATCCTGGGAACTAGCACCAGCTCTAGCATGAGCACTGGCACTTTGTTGGTGGAAAAGAATGAATACATGTAACCTCCACAAGCAAGAAGCACAGGCATGATTGGCTTTGGCATGGACTGGACCTGTTTCTGGATGTAGGCTACATCAATGTTCAGACACTTGTACATCAAAGCATTGTACAGTTGGGCCAGATTTGGTGGATGCCTTCCCTGGCACAATTCCGAGGAGAATTCCCTGTAGACTGGGATTGTAGCCACTGCTTGTAGACCTGTATGACCGTACGCTTCCATACACCTGCAGATTCAGCTACTTCCTTCACACTATGGTCTTTGGCTACGCCCAAATGCTCAGTCCCTCCTTTTAGCCAATCATTACCATCTGCTCCATTTTCCACACATGGAATGAGACATTCCCTGCACTGTAGCACCTCTTCTCAATCTATGGATCTCGTCACTCACACCCCACAGGTTTTTATTGACCCATGTACCTCGTGCAGCGCCATCTGCAGGAGCTTGGATTTACTACGACCCAAAAACGCAATTGGGTAGCAATCTCAACAGAGCTATATATAAAAAGTAAGCTGAAAGTGCAAGAAAAAAATATATAAGATATAAAAGTTGCATATATTCCCGCATCTTCCACATGGCAGGGTTACTTTTAACATGGTGAGACGACACAGCCTCCCCGGTATTTTGTGCTGTATGGCCCTCAAAATGAATTCATTAAAAATGGTATTGGTTTTATGTGCACATGACACATAATGTTCTGGGACTAAACTATTAAAATTGCTAATTGGAAATCACATTTTCCATAAGTATTCAACCCTTGCACTGTAGAACAAGGACACAAATGGCTTCCACTTTTCCTGGATAAAAGACACTTTAATTGAAATACTATTGGTCAGCATGTGAATTGGTAGGAAAGCTGTGAAAATGAACTCAAAGAGCATTCAGGGACCAAGGGATCAAGGTGTTGGCATGCACGAGATAGGAAACGGCTACAAAATAATATAATATAAAATAAATAATGTTTGGATATTCCAGTGAGCACTGAAGCGCTACTTATGCAAGCAGTGTGTTAATTTTTTACAAATTATAAATTTTAATAGATCTTTTGGAAAAAATTATATTTTGACTTTCAATGAAAGAATTTGCAAATTAATTCGGGACATATTGATTTGCAATGACCATCCTGGCAGCAATAATCGCTGTGTGATGTGTAATCCAGATATGTGGTTTGTACAGGCTGAATAATTTGGAGAAACACACATCTATACGTGGTGCCCTTATGAAACGATAATATATGGCAATGTATTGGAAAATATAGTGCAATATGTATATAAAAAAACAATGTCATATATGGGAAACAAGTGCATATATTTTGCATATATATAGTGATAAATATATTACAGTATATTGTATAATACATAAGGGATTGCCGCTTTTCATATATTGTATATGATAATATATATAGTTTTATATATGTGAGAATATATACATACTGTATATTGCCACATGTATGTATGAAAATATTCTCACATATATAAAACTATATATATTATCATATATGCAAACACATATGGAGAAATACATATAATGTCTATTACATATAAAAGGAAATATATTACAATATATAAGTAAAGATATATTATACTACCATACATACAATATATGAAAAGCGGCAATATATTGTAATTTATTTATCACTATATACATATATGCAAAATATATGCACTTGTTTCCCATATATGACATTGTATTATTTCATATATTGCACTATATTTTCCAATACATTGCCATATATTATCATTTCATAAGGGTGCTCAAATTGGTTTGAACAACATAGAATTTCCATAAATGAATTATGCTAATTATGCTATCATCTCCTTAGCAGACCTAACTCTATGGGGGCAGTTGTCCATTTTCCAGAAATGATACAAGGTCAAGAGAATACCAGTATATACACAAAATATCTGAAATATATAAAAACCAAAGACAGCATATTCACTGTTGTCTACAGCGCCATGTTTCAGATAGATAGGTGGGTAGAAAATGTATCACCCGTGACTGAAACTTCTCTAATAGCATGCAATACATTTACATTCATGGCAGTGAGCTGACACTCTTATCCAGGGCAACTTCCAAGTTTATTCACCTTACAATTAGACCAATGTAGTGTTAGAAGTCTAGCCCATGGACTCTTATTGGTGTAGCCCAGCATGGTCACCCTGACCGGTGATTCACTGGTGGGAAGTGGTTTTATCCACTGAGCCACACCAACCAATATAAACCCAAATAATGCCTTTATGAATTTGAATAACAGCTGTGACTGGATTTGACACTGACCAGGCAAGTTTCTGGATGTAGGTCCCATCAGTGTTCAGACACTTTTGCATCAACATTGGGCCAGACTTGGTATACCACTTCTTCTCAATCTATGAATTCCGTCACACACCCTGCAGGTATTTATAACCCCATTATCTTTGTGCAGCACCATCTGCAGGAGCCTGAGGTTACTACCACTTTAGAATATAAAAATGTAAAATAATATGTATAAAAATGATGTAGCAAAACTAAAATTTGTTCTTCTACGTTACAGACAGCATGTTCACGGCTTACAGAGAGCTGGGTAAAGAGAAGTTTCTCTTCCTTCATCTTTGTCTGTAGGGTCGATCAACAACCTTGGCCTCCCTCTGACTCTCTCTCTCTCTTTTAGTCTGCCCTGATGGTGGAATACAGAAATCCACCCTCATGTCAACTCAGGGTGTTCCATCTGCTCCAAAACTTCTGATCCCACTTAGACAGATTTGTTTACGTAAATTATTTTGATGTTGATTTTGTCTTCATAAGATATTAATCAGAGAACTCTAATATTCAACATATTTAAAAAAATGCTGGGAGCCTATCCGTGAATAGTTTATGTGCATTTAATGCAAGTGTGGAGTTGGCTAACCAAGCAGAAGTATGGAAGACTGGAGTGGCTAAGAGAAAGAGCCACTAAACACATTCAACATGAAGTTAACAGAGTTTATTAACACATGATCACATTACATGTGTGTGAAAACTGGACAATAGATAATAAGTACAGTAATAATACTGATGGATTTGAACTTTGGTGCTAGTGAAGGCTTTTGAGAGTACATTGGATGACGTACTTGAAGTCTTACTTCTCACTCGGAGACCAGGCACCCAAACCAAACTCACTCGGAGACCAGGTATCCAAACCAAACTCACTCAGAGACCAGATACCCAAACCAAACTCACTCGGAGACCAGATACCCAAACCAAACTCACTCGGAGACCAGATACCAAAACCAAACTCACTCGGAGACCAGGTACCCAAACCAAACTCACTCGGAGACCAGGTACCCAAACCAAACTCACTCGGAGACCAGGTACCCAAACCAAAACTCTCTTGTATAGTAGACATAGTAGAACCAGAACCAGTTAATTGGAAAGAACAATTATGCTTGGAACAGCAGAAGGTAAAAGAGAAACGTTAAGTTTGTGCCATAGGTTATTAATAAAACAGTAATAAAATCCACATGCAAAATGTTAATTATCAAATTCTCCAGAATATTTAGCAAATACAAATAATGTCAGAAAAAACATTACTACTTAATTTTACTCATTCTGTGTCTTTTAAATGTAATTATCTAATAATTTGCTTTCATAGTTTTATATTTACTAATGTTGTATTTTTTTCAGTTCAGGAATGTTTCACTTGTTTCTAACATTTGGCACATTATCACAGGGGGCAGACCTCGGAAGAGGGCATTTACTTGGACTTCCTATTGGTCAACTGGTCTGGAGAAAAATCAAATAGAAAAAAGGAAAAAAAACTATAGGAAAACTTTAAAACCGAATCTGGCAAAATGGACAATAATTGTATATTAGTATGACCAAACTAATTTTGTTAGAACTGTCATTATTTGCATTTGATCTCATTACTACTCGATACGAAATTACCTTCATCGATGGCCAGCGAAAAGATAGAGATCTCACAATTAGAGATCTCATGAACAAACCATTAAGAAGCCCAACAACCGGAGCAGCAGAGGTTTTCAGTGTAATGTTTGCACTCCTGCCACTGTCAGTTAAATCATTCCTGAACGGTTGGTGCTGAAAACTAACTTTAAGCTGCAGTTTGCAGCAGAGATGTGAATGAATCTTGCACAAATACTTTTAACCCATAAGAGCCCAGGGTGGAGTGTGTGCCACAAGCCTTTAAAATAAGTCTTTAAAGCCTTAAAGGTTACATGTTCACAAATCCAGAAACTGTCATGCAGTCACATGACAGTTTCTGGATTTGTGAACATGTAACCTTTACAGAAAGGTGATGTAATGTGCACGGGACCAAACCAGTTTATTCAAAAAGCTTGTGTTTGTGGGTTTAAGGTTTGCTATAATCCCATTTAACCCGGTCCTAATGCTTTGGTAACATGTTCTATACTCTGCAGAACCCATACTGACCCCATTCCGAGAACGTAATGGTGAAATATAAAATAAGAAATTGTTATTGAGATATATGTATGTCACGATAACAGTGATCTTTCACCATCAAGGGGAAATGGGTCTGGGCTCTATTGTGGGTTATCCCAACTCACGCCACCCAACTCAGCTAGGTTTACCATGATCATGATGTAAACTCAAATTTACTCTTTACTATTGCCCACTTCCACAGCAACTCAAAGAACACCAAATAGACCCTTGTAGAGGCGTTGAATGAGCTCCTCTCTATTTTCTTGCCATTAAAAAAAAAAAAGAGTGGTCAGTGTGTCCCTATTCAAATTGAGCTCATTGTAAGTGCTGGAAATGCGCTAAAAGTGTCAGCTAAAACTGCTAAAACCTGCTCCTTGGGACCTATTTGTCTAAGGAGAACACAGGAAGAAGAATTGAGGGATGGTGAGCTGCAGAGAGAATGACATCTAAATCTGTAAAATGGATGTAGCCCAGTGGTCTCCAACCCTGGTTTTGGAGAGCTGCTTAAGTTTAGTTCCCACCTGTATCCAATAAGTTGCATCAGCGCTTACTTAACTCTAATACATTTAATTCAACCAATTAGGGTCTGGAGAAGGTGTAGGATGGTGTATTTGGAACCAGCCTCTTCAGGAAGGTTGCTCTCCTGGACTAGAGTTGGAGACCTCTTACCTAACCTAAACCAAAATCTTTAACAGGTACTTATTCAGACAGTAGAAACTTGAGAAAGTCTAAGAAACTGAACTGACAGCTGTACACAGGTACTTAGTAAATACCGTTGTCTGGTAGACTGGTATATATGTACACTACCAGTCAAAGGTTTAGGCACACTTGACCAAATGGATGTTGTTGGTGATCTCAAAGACTCTACAGTCTTAACACACTTAACAGCTCCAACTGATGAGAGTCTGAACCAGGCCATATCCTGATACACCACATCTACTCCTGATGTACACAGTATGATACTCCTCCATATCTCCACCTCTAATATATATTTAGTGGTGTAAAAACTTTGATCTCTTTTTCTGCACAGTGTAAAAGCTCTAGTTCTCCTTTCAGTTTAGTGAATATTCATGATGGACCGACCAATAGAATCGCTCCAAACCTGCTTAGTAATAAACCTTGTTCTATCAGCTCCACTGCAGGGTAAGAAAGCTGGTTCATCTTCCTGTAAAGGTCCACTCTGGAGGGTTTTAAGGTGGACTGTGTAATTCCATGAGGGCTAGTTTATAGTTTGAGGTCTTCACTTTTTCTCAAAAGTTAAGCATTAAAATAGAAAGGTGGAGAAACTGCAATGACTAGCCTTGGTTAAACTTTTGACTAGTTTCCGGGTCGTGTTAAGAGTTTTATGCAATAGTCTAGTTTATGATATTGAATGATATGATAGTATGATAATAAAAATTATCATACTGCATTGATATAACCATACCATAAGCTTGTCATGGTAGATGTCACATGCTATCATGGCAGCTTTTGTTTAGTAACATAACAGCATAGCCACATAATCATGTGACATTAACACAACTCAATGTGCTTTAGTTAGCTGTGTTAATGTCAATTACCAGCAACACTGATATATATCTTGACCTAATCTGTCATGGCAACTTGTGGCAGCAAATGTCATCTGCCATTTTTATGAACTTTGTATGTCAATGTTACCCGGTAGCATGGGTTGTTACCAAACTCTTTTTCAAGCACATGTCCTTCCTTCTCTATAAATAGAGCAAATGTCTTACTAGTCTAGTAAGTAAGGAGCTACTAACTCCATAGAGCACCACTCCTCAACCCTCAAAGAGAATACGGCAGTATTTCACATGCTGGTTTCCACTGAACCCAGCTTATTAGTTAATTATGAGGCTCTGCACAAGCTAATTTAGGTGTGTTAGCAGAGAAAACACCAATCCGTGCACTGCAACACTGATCTCGACACAAGAAGCTCTGAAGTGGACCAGGAAAGGAAAGTGCTACAGATTTAATTGTAAAGGGATAATCTATGTGAGGTGCCTGGCAGTTGTAGGATAAGGGAATTTAAATGTCTTGTTTTGTAAAAATCCAAGCACCCAAATGCAAATAGGAAGCAGTGATTTAAAAGTGTGCTTCTGCCTGTTTCTGTATGAAAATGCAGTACAAAAAACAGGTGTAAAAAGACATTGTTTTATTTTTTTTAATATTTATTCTGAAACTTACACCTGCAACATGTGTTTACAAGGTGGGACAGGAACATTAGGAGAACAGAAACACTGTGAAACGTTTAAAAAAACGTCCTAAGCAGGTGACACAATTATGCTTACCTGTAAAAAAAAAAATGACAGACCTATTTCCAGGAATCAAAAGGGTTTTTGATTTTTCACCCTCTACAGTTCATATCATCATCAAATAATTCAGGCAATCAGGAGAAGTGAAGGTGCATAAAGGAAAAGTCTGAAAACCACAAGTGAAGTTCCATGCCCTTTGACCCCTCAGACACCCCTACATGACTGTATGTATGATGTATATCACCTGTGGGCTGTAGGTTAGGGAACCAGTCTTGTGACCGGAGGGTCGCCGGTTCGATTCCCTGAGCCTACAGTAATGACTGAGGTGCCCTTGAGCAAGGCACCTAACCCCCAACTGCTCCCCGGGTGCCGTGGATAGGGCTGCCCACTGCTCCGGGTAAGTGTGCTCACTGCCCCCTAGTGTGTGTGTTCACTAGTTAGTGTGTATGTGGGTGTTTCACTTCACGGATGGGTTAAATGCGGAGATGTGGGATCAACAAGGGATTAAAATCTAAAAACACAGACTTCTTCAGACTCATCTGAAATGGGCTGGTGCTCAGTGGAAGCGTGTATTGTGGTCTGGCTGTTTATGGAAATAATGGACGGTGTGCTATCCAGGCCAAAGACTAACAAGATGGCGGAGCATATAGATTACCTGCGACCGTTTGTGCTGCTATTCCAGATGTTAGTTTATATCCAGAAGGCAAGCACGAACCAACAACCCAAGACGTAGAAGAGCTTCTTCAGAAGACCACTGGGTGTCGCTTCGTTTTCCTCAACAACTGACACACCAACTGATGTCATCACGGGTTTGTGCCGAAGAACCAAGTTTTTCTTGGTACCGTCACGTTTCGGGGTTTCCCTGTCTTCTTCGCACTCCCGGACTCCATTTCCCAGAGGGCTACACTCGAGGACGTCACTCCCACGTGCTCTCGATCGCCATTTCTAATTTGATCCGGCTCTCTGGAGTTTTGACACAGCTGAGTCTCATTAACACTTACAGGGGTTGGACAATGAAACTGAAACACCTGGTTTTACACCACAATTATTAGTATGGTGTAGGGCCTCCTTTTGCGGCCAATACAGCGTCAGTTCGTCTTGACTGGTGGAGGTTCGTCCTTCTTGGTGGTATGCTGACATTACCCTGGATACCGTGGCTCTTGATACATCACAAAGACTTGCTGTCTTGGTCACAGATGCGCCAGCAAGACGTGCACCAACAGTTTGTCCTCTTTTGAACTCTGGTATGTCACCCATAATGCTGTGTGCATTGCAGTATTTTCAGCAGAACTGTGCTCTTACCTGCTAACTGAACCTTCACACTCTGCTCTTACTGGTGCAATGTGCAATTAATGAAGATTGGCCACCAGGCTGGTCCAATTTAGCCATGAGACCTCCCACACTAAAATGACAGGTGTTTCAGTTTCATTGTCCAACCCCTGTATATATAAGCCCCACGTCTTCCATACTTTGCTGGTATTCACCCTTTTATAATTTCTTGACTACTCTCTTTGATCGTTCCCTACCTGACCTAGTATTCACTTGCTGTTACCGACCATCGCCCTCTCTCTCTTCCTCTCTCTCTCTCTCTCTCTCTCTCTCCTTTCCCTTCCAACTTGTCTGCCTCTGCTGCTGGTGTTTCCGACCTGTGCCTGACCCAGACTCTGGTTTAGTTATTCCCCTCTTGTGTTGGCTTGTATTGTTGCTTGTTTGCTAATCTCTCATGTAAATAAAACCTATTGACTTTTAACTCTGTGCTCATCACTCCGGAGTCATTTGCCCTGACAGGTAGCAGCTGGAAACGAACATCAGGTTCGTTTACTGTTGATGGAAATACACAAAATGGTTTAAAATGAGGTTCTCATTTACAAAAACGGTTCTCAAAAGAACCGTCCAGTGAAAGGTTCTTTAGGAAACCAAAAGATGTTCTTTTTCTATATAGCTCCAAGAACCTGCACATAATGTTAATGGAGTTAATGGAGGAACCCGCAAACTGAAAACTTTACAGTTTGTAAGGATTGTGGGGAGCCCGCAGTGGTTGGTCGACAGCATTGCTCAAAAGAAGCATGTGTGCCTCCTTTATTAAAAGCTTGGCCCTGGCGGATAAAAGAATATTGGTAGTTAGATGATAATATTTAATGGATAAATACACCAGGGCTAAATATTATACATGATCTTCGCACTGTGATTGAGTTCTTGGATCCTACAGTGTTGGTTTGAGCCAACTTCCATCCCATTTGATCCTTTATTGAAAAAGCGTTAGATCCTTACGCCTTTGTGGAACCCAAGACGTCTGGCATCAGAAGTGGGTTTTTGTTGACATCGCTTGAGTCTTCATGCATGAACTCATCTGTGGTAACAGATGTGAGCATTATGTTTCATTTCCACTGCAGCTTTCTCCTCCTTGAGAGGATTAGACTGGCAGTGATAGAAACTTGCCTACCCACTTACGAGCTCATTCCCATTCCTGTCAACAACACCTGTTTCGAGTGCTGCTTTGGCGAACACAATGCAGCATACAGAGCAAACATGGCCGATATTAATGTCAATGTTTTCGAATTGCAGTGGTAAGACTTAAACATGGTTCTCGTTTATGCTTCGGGGAAAACAGACGCCTCTTTCTCCGTGGCACCTATCCGTCCTTTACTGTTGGATCAGGTGGCTAATTAGTTCTTGCTAATCTGAAGCAACCAAGCCAAACAACCAGGTGACCAAATAATGAGAGAATGACTCATGGCACAGCAACACGAGGCTGAGGAACCCAAGGGAGGACAGGTGGCAAGAGAGACCTGCTGGCATCCCTCAGAGTGTTGGACCACAGAGACGACTCGATTTCTGCTTCTGACAGATCAGCCAACCACGGCTCAGACTCCTACCAACCACACATCCTGGCTGTAGAAAAAATGAGGCTTTCAGGCTTTTTAACTCTTAATAACTCGTAATAACTTTAAACATAACACTGCTCCAATATTTAAGGTGGTAGTAACTTCAGGCTCCTACATATGGTGCTGCACGAGGATGATGGGGCTATAAATACCTGCAGGCTGTGAGTGACGGGATCCATAGATTGGAAAGAGGTGGCACAGGGCAGTGAATGTCTTGTTCCATGTGTGGTAAATGGCTCTAAAGCAGATGTCAATGATTGGCTGAAAGGAGTGACTGTATTTGGGCATGGCCAAAGACCATTATGTGAAAGAAGCAGCTGAATCTTCAGGTGTATGGAAGAATAGCGTCGCTGTCCAAAGAAAAACAAGTATCTCCAAAATAGCAACTTTACAGGAGAGGCCAAAACCTCATTTAACTTCAATGTAAGTCAATGGAACCAGACATCTTTCCAAACAGTTTTGGGTGATTTCTGTTGGTCCATTCATCATGAGATTCTCACTCAGTGTAAACGGCCACTGATGTGTTCAAATGATGCATAAAAGTAAAAAGGACAAAAGTGGAGTTACATGTTTTTCATCGGACAGCGACGATAGAGTCATACAGGTCTACCAGTAAGGGCTAAATTCCCAGTTTACAAGGTATTCTAATCAGAATTGTGCCAGGGAAGGCATCCACCAAATATGGCCCAATGGTACAACTCTTTGATGCAAGAGTGTCTGAACATTGATGCAACCTACATCCAGAAACGTGTCCCATCCAGATCAAATCCAGTCACAGCTGTTATTTGTGTTGGTGGAGATATTGGATGCTACTAAGTATGTATCAGTCACAGGTGACTTGTTTTTAGTCCAGTAAGCTTAGTTACTTCCAAGTATGGTATTGTTGCTCAGCATGCACTGACTGCTAAAAGACTGAAGAATGTGAGTCTTTAAACATGGGAAGCACTGAAAATTTGGCAAACAACCCACTTAAGGATCTAATCAAGCTAATATGAACGTCTGTCCATCACCTGGAACCAGACCAGATTTTATTTTCATTCAGAAACAACTGTGTTCAGAAACAACCCCTCAGCTTATTGATTAAGATATTAGGAAGCTATTACTGAACTCATTCTAGCGGCTAGCTTCTCAGGTTCCAAACAGCATTGCCTTTTCATGGTGACGGTTCTAGGAAATTTTCCCAGGGGTGACATGAAGTTCCGACAGGGTGGTGGTGGTGCACACATATCAGCGATAGTACTCATGAAGAGAAAGTGTGAGTGGGAGTGCTGGAGGCTGTGGGCGGAGTGTTGGAAAGCAATTTGCAGTCCTCTTGAAGGCAAAGCTGGACAGAACAGATGTACTTGCACTGAGAATGTGGGGGTGCGGATGTACTTGCACCACGGTGGGGGTGCGGAGGTGGAGTGTAAATGTACAAGTGTTGGGTGTTGGGTTAAATGTATGAGCATGGGATGGGGGAGGAGGTGGCGCGGTGATGAGCTGTTTTGCCAGTAGTAAAAAGACTCTTCCCTAATAGGCACGAACATCTTCCCCATAGGGAAGTGAAAGCCCCTGATGGGGTGGAACTTTTGGGGTGGTGTCCGATGTGCCCAATCAGGGACTAAACTGGCCACCCCTTCGGAACTGTGGATTTCTATTCATAATAATAACCTCATTATTGGATGTATCTCGTATAAAGACAGGGATGTTGGCGTTCCTTAAAAATGATTGGTGTTGTCATTGGTCATGGAATTTATTGGAATATCATGGAATTCTATGGAATTCCAAAGGTCTATTACAGACAAGGCCAAGTTGTGAAATTGCATGGAGTTTTAAAATGTCCATTCCTGACATAGAGAGTCAAGTGTGGAAGTCATTGCCAAATTGTCAGGGAATTTTGTTCACAGCAAATTTTAGCCTTTAATAAACCTATTATATTTCTACATGTTTCCATTATTGTGTGACTGGCTCTTATGTTTACTTGATTTTTCCCATGCCCACCTACCCCCTTCCCACTCACCAAGAACTGGCAATCACTTCAGTCACGATACACAGTCTCCTGTTCCTGCTAATGAAGGCAAACATGCCAGGAAAATGTAAATACTTGTGAACTTTGTTAAAGCAGTGAAAACCTTTTTCTTGTCTTGTACTAAAGTGATAATGTTTGTACTGAAGACTGATGAAGCTCTCTTCTGTAGTTTAGTTGGTGAGGAGTTAGGGAATTTGACATTTGACTAAGAGTGGGAATCCTGAATGCTGTTTACTAGGGCTGTACCCGACCTGTATCAATTTTGTCAGTTGAATCGGATTCGCCCGTCCTGGCCGACGATTCGACTATCCGTTCATGTTTTTCCTCCATGTACATTTGCTAGTAATCAGTAAATCAGTCTGCACACGGTTCAGATCTGATCCTCCTCATTTAGAAAGTCAGCAGAGTCACAGGAGCATATTTCTGAACTAAAAGAGGCGGGGCTTATGATGATCGATCTGAACTGGAGCCTTTAATTACAGGATACAGCGCCGGGCAGCAGCGCGTATACATGCTAAACATTAGCGCTTATAGCTTATAGTCTTTTAATCTCACTTCTAACAGCTTCTTCAGTAGGAGGACCCTTCGCCTTTCATCTCTCATAAATAATGACCTGCTAAATAAAACCAGATTAGTCCATATTTAAATTATTTATAGATGAAGAGAAGAATGGTAAACCTGAAACCATTTATTATATTCCCTGCCCTGAAATAATTATTCCTTGTTTATCAGCAGGCGTATTAAGTGACTGTACTTATCCTTAAATAAAAATAGTCTTAGCTGGAGACGAATAAATAAACATATCTGTAATTTAGGTTCTAAAGTAATGAAGTTATAATAAAACAAACGTCTTCAGCCTGCTATTCCTTCACCGCAAACAGCCGTTATGTCTAAACCGAAAGTCAGCTCCCTGGTTTGGAGCAGTGTTGGATGTCTGACTAAATGACGAGCAGAATTCGGTTTAATTTGTTCGGATTCTCTTCTTTAAAAGCTTCTCCAGTCTTTCTCTGAGACATCCCTCCACCAGTGTTTCTTAGCTTAGTTTCTTAGCCTTCAGCGGTGAACCGCCAGCGCACGTCGTCACGTGGATTGAATTTTTTAGCAAGCGTGCGTCATAGCTCAGCTAGAGCTTACATATGTATTTATTATTCCCCTTTAATAATAATTAAAATGTCTTTTTACATTCTTAAAGTTCTTGTGCATTTTTGTAAGCTTTAGTCTGTTTAACGTAAGAAAAAAAAGGTCACTGTTGTCAGTCGACTTGAAGGGTCGCCGACTGACGATTCGACTCGTTAACTTTTAGAGGGCAGCCCTACTGTTTACTGTGATGGACTATTCTTTCTAATAGTGTAACACTGCATTTGTGCCATGCAAAAGTGCACTTGAGCCCTGATACATAACACCGTATATCATCACTCCATCTCCAAACACCTATCTCCATTTATGTCTGTTTTTACTGTACATTGTTAATGTGTGCTTTGTTACTGTGTAACTACACAGTTATTAATGACATTAATATAAAGCTGTACTTCAGTTAAGCAGTGTCGGGTCTGCAGGTCTTCTGGGCCCGGCCTCTACTCCAAACTCCAGCTCGCAGAGGGCACAGTGCGATGCCCACATGCTCACGCTCCACTAATCCTCCCCGGTCCGCCTCTCCTGTTTATTGATTACCCCCGCTGTCATCAGTAGTATAAGCCCCTCCCCCACACACTCCCTTGCAAAGCTTTGCTAACCTCACCGTAGCAATTCTGAGCGTTTCCCAGCTCTATTCTGATTATGTGCTTTGACCTGATTTCCCTCTTCACTACGCCATCTGGAGCTTCCCTTTGTACTGGTCTGCACGGTTGCTATTCTCTCTTTGGCTCTCGACCCTGCTCCTGTCTCCCTGGTTTTCGGCTTTTGGTTTTTCCCTGATTTAGATCGCCTACCTGCCTGAGCCTCCGGTTCCTGTCCCTCGCCTGCCCTCTCGTTGTTGACTCTGTGTTGTGCCTGTTTCCTGCTGCCTTGTGTTCTGTTGTTGTGTGACTTCACATACTCATTTATTAAAACCCGTTTCTCTCCTGGCTCGGCTTGCATCGCTCCCAGTTTTTTGTCCGTGACAAGCACACATACCTTTGGTGAAATATTACCAGTGTACGAAGATCAGAAGCTCTCTATCTGTATTTCTATTTGGGTAATTACATTTTTATCGTTGCTGTCCAATGAAAAACAGGTATCTCCATTCTTGTTGTTTTTTACTTTAAAGCATAGTTTGAACAAAGCAGCTGTTCAACCTGTGTGGAAATGTTATGATGAGTAGACCAACAGAACCGGCACTAAACTGCTTGTGAAAAGTTTGGTTCCTTTCGACTTACATTAGAGTTGGCCCCTGGCATTTTGGAGATACCTTTTTTGGGGGGGTGCAGCAACCATATACAGGGGTTGGACAATGAAACTGAAACACCTGGTTTTAGACCACAATCATTTATTAGTATGGTGTAGGGCCTCCTTTTGCGGCCAATACAGCATCAGTTCATCTTGGGAATGACATATACTGCGTCCTGCACAGTGGTCAGAGGGATTTTAAGCCATTCTTCTTGCAGGATAGTGGCCAGGTCACTACGTGATGCTGGTGGAGGTTCGTCCTTCTTGGTGGTATGCTGACATTACCCTGGATACCGTGGCTCTTGATACATCACAAAGACTTGCTGTCTTGCGTCCAGAGTGCCCTGTAGCCAGCAAGACGTGCACCAACAGTTTGTCCTCTTTTGAACTCTGGTATGTCACCCATAATGTTGTGTGCATTGCAGTATTTTGAGCAGAACTGTGCTCTTACCTGCTAACTGAACCTTCACACTCTGCTCTTACTGGTGCAATGTGCAATTAATGAAGATCGGCCACCAGGCTGGTCCAATTTAGCCATGAGACCTCCCACACTAAAATGACAGGTGTTTCAGTTTCATTGTCCAACCCCTGTATATAACCATGCAGTACACATGTTATTTGCACAGCTGTATATTAATATATTTAGATTTATATACTCAATATAACACTAGTATGGTTATATATGACGTTGCCGCCTAACTACAAACTACCTCCTCCACACGAGTGCATGCCCATTGGCCACTAGAGGGTGCTTCATGGTCTACTGGTGGTCCATAGCTCACAGGTTGAGAAACCTTGTTGTAGAGTTTCCAGAAAGGAATAAGTCATAGTCCCATCTGAAAGCAGCAAGTCATCATTTGTAATACATAACTTCCTTTGATCAACCTCCTCAACAGTGGATATGAGCCAACCTAAATGTTGAATACGCCTGTGAATGATTCC
>JAMWET010002620.1:90000-132500 GCA_024036415.1 Prochilodus magdalenae
CTGGGAACAACATTCTGGAGGTTTAATCGAAAACTGGGCCTGAACACTTTATAATGGGGCTGAAAAGAGTTCTATGGAGCAATGCTGCACATAGCAGGACCACTTCGGTTCCCCAAATAGCCTGATAATGGATGGTTCTTTAAAAAGCCAGGGTGCAAATGAGGTATATGGACATGCGGCATCAGGAGCGTTTTATGATTCCAGGCTTCTATGATTAGAATCTAAACCATTGACTATTACAGTAGTTTGTTAATTCTTGTTATTGTTAAATAACTTGTGTATTAATAAGTGCTATTATTACTTATTGACTAAACAAATTTATTCAGCACTGTTTATGCTTTTCATTGAGTACATTTAATTATATAATTAGTATTTTCACATTTCTTAATAAATACATTCATAACTTAGTCCGCACCAAAAAGTCTGCGTACATCACCCCCATCCTTCTTCAGCTACACTAGCTACCAGTTACAGAGCGCCTCCACTATAAGATCCTGCTCCTGACCTTTAAAGCCCTACATGGACCTATCTGTCAGCCCTCCTACATCCTTACGTCCCATCACGTAAGCTAAGGTCTTCTGACTGTTCCTAGGTCCAGGCTATCCTCTATGGGTGGCAGGTCATTTAGTGTTGCTGCCCCCACACTCTGGAACCCCCTACCTTCATCTATACGCACCTCACCCTCTCTTTCCATCTTCAAAACTCACCTAAAAATCTTTTCTCTGAACATTTTCATTCTTCATGATTAATTTTCTTTGTTTGTTTTTTTTTTTTTTTGGTTATTATTTGCATGCTTGGGTTTGTGAAAGGTGCTATGAAGTGTAACCCATTATTATTATTATTATTATAACTTTATAATATAAGTCTAATTTGATAATTACTGTTTTATTATGTATGTATAACCATTTATTACTATGTAACTATTTGAAAACAGACCTAGACATTTACAACGCTGTGTCCTTAATATTTATAAAAAAATATATTTTTGCAGATATATCATTTAATATTGTCTCCAAGTTATTTTTTTTAATAATGCCATTTATTGATGCACATTTCCACTGTTGATTGTTTACTGTCCAAGAGAAGGGAAAACATTACAGCATATTAAATGGAAGATAATGGAGAGAATATACTATATATATAAAAATACTATACTATTATATATACTAAATATAATAATACATTAGTTAACATGATGAAGTGCATTAATAATGGTTATAATGCGTAATTAATGTGAAGTAAAATACTCACTGTTTAACAGTTGTTACATGTTTACTAAACATTAGGTAACGACTGTTAATGAGTTACTTCATGTTAACCCATTTCTGTTTGTCCATTCATGTCCATCATGACAGTTTGACACAATGTAAAAGCATTTACACTCAAACTATATCAGTGTATACCAGCAGTGACCGTATGAACCAACAGTTTATTTAATAACAGTTATTAAACTATTCAGCACTGATTCAGCTGCTGCTTGTTAGGCCTGTTTTCATCAAGTGTCGCCAAAGCCCCATGTAAAATCCCGCTCATTTTCTTTGCCTCTGATGTTCCTCCCCAGATGCCGTTTGTGTTAAGGCCTAACGTGTGACTGATGTCCTAATAAAGGAGGGGAAGATTCCAGGCGACTGAGCTGAGTCAGGTGCTTCATTCACACACACACAATCGTGCTAGCTCCACGCTAATGCGGCTGCCTCATCAACAGCCCACGCTACCATCAAACGGCCCGACGAGGGGAAAACGCTCATTTAAGAACATGTATAAATCCCCCAGTCATCTATCAGCCACCCTGAAGCAATACGAGCCTCTAAAGAGCAATGGAAGAATTAGAAAGAGAGTCAGGCAGAGAGAGATAAGGCTCGTTTATGAGCGAACCGAAGATCATACCATGGCCACATGGGAGACGCTAGCATCCCAGTTCAGAGGGAGCTCGGTGCTAATTAGACAGAGTTGAAATATCGGGTACGACAAGAGGAAAGTAAACATGAGGCAAAGAGCGAAACATGAGCACACTGCCAGAGACTCTTTCTATGACCATATCAGAGAGGAATAGGCATGTACACATCTCCTCCTTCTTCCTTCTCTAAAGACTTTTACCTCTTTCTTTGCCAGCGCATGTGCACTCTAAAAAATAAAGGTGCCAACAGGGCTTTCCTTAGAGCTTTGGTTTCCTAAAGAACCTTTCACTGGATACCTATTTCTTTTTATAAATTACAGTATATTAAATTAAAGTTAATGGAGAAAATGTGCAAGCCAATTAATTATAGACCGTTTCTGGTAAAACTAGTTAACACTGAGTAATACACAAGTTAACACTGAGTTAACACTGAGCAGGCAGCTGTACTGCCTACAACCGCAAGGCCCTGAAGAGAGTCGTGAGGACAGCGGAGTCCATCATAGGCAGAAAACTTCCAGACCTGCAGGACATCTACCAGTCCTGCTTCCTGAGGAAAATCCAGAAGATCCTGTTGGACTGTAGCCACCCAGCACACGACCTGTTCACCTTACTGCCATCAAGCAGGAGGTACCGCAGCATCCAGGCCAGAACGAACCGAGTTATGAACAGTTTCTACCCACAAGCCATCAGGTTCCTGAACAAGCTGTGAACCTTTCACCAACACCACCAGCACCACCAATACCACCAACATTGACCAACACCACAGACACCACCAACACCACCAGCACCACCAACACCACCAACACCACCAATACCACTGCACTCGGACACTTTATTATTAATACTCTATATAGCACTGCTATGGACAACATCACTAAGTCACTTTAAACAACAGGAATAGACATAAACATACATATTTATATTTATATCAGCTCCACTCTCTCTCAGACTCTCTCTCTTAAATGTACATATCAGAATTTCTACAGACCCTTCCTGTCTCTGTATATTCTGTACTTCTGTGTATATTTTGTTTATATTTTGTATTTATTTAATATATAACTTTTAAATCTCTTTATATTTTAATGTTTAGTATGTACATAGTTTTGTCCTCCTGTAGAGTACAAACCTGAGCCTCACCACAAGCATTTCAATGCATAAATGTCCTGACATGTTGTGCATATGACAAACAAACCTGAAACTTGAATACACTAGTTAACACTGAGTAATACATTAGTTAATATGATGTAGTGCATTAATAATGGTTATAATGCTTAATTCATGTGAAGTAAACATATAACTACTGTTTTACATTATGGCAGTTTGACACAATGTAAAAGCATTTAACCCTCAAACTATATCAGTGTATACCAGCAGTGACCGTATGAACCAACGGTTTAATTAATAACAGTTATTAAACTATTCAACACTGATTCAGCTGCTGCTCATTAGGGCCTGTTTTCCCCTTTAGAACCCAAAGTCTGCAGTTTGTGTGGCTCTATTCAATGGTTTGTGAGTCATAACTGGTCAACAAACACAATATAAACGTGTATGCCTGCAAATTAACCCCTTATAGGACAGAATAGGACAGAGCCATGCAAACTGCCAATTAAGTGCAGACTTGGGGTTCTAGGGGTTAAAGGGCATGTGATATACAGTGTGATGAAATATATAGAACCTCCACACAGTGCAAAGATCCTTTACCAATTATAGGTTTTCCTTAGCATCGTGCAAGCAGCAGTGTTCAAGAGTTCTAAAGGAGAGTCAAGTTGTACAACTCTACTGGTCATAACATTCACTGACCTGCCAGAAAAGACTATTGAACTGATTCTTGAATTGATTATTACTGAAAACAGCTTCCAGTAAACCGAGAGCCATCTGGTCTGGTGTTCAGCAGAACTCTACAGTTTCACACATGGCTCCGTCAGATCGCCAGGTCCGTACATAGTCCTAATTCATTGTCACACATTGTGTTCATAGCAAACTTACCAGATCCTCTTCTATTAAGGAAGTTATATTATAGGCTAGGATCTGCACATGGAAATACTGGACCACCACTGTAAAAATCATTACATGCTGATACTAAGGCCAGCATTTAGAGAAATATACTAGCTAGTGCATTGTATACTCGGTTATTTGGTCAGCCTGACTGCCTTTAGCTTTAACTATGGCATGCCTTCATTGTGGCTTAGTAGAACACTGTGACTATATGATGTATTATTGCTGTAATTTTTGATAAAGGCCGGAATTTATTGCAAGCATAAGCATAGGTTTGCATATAGATGGTAGGGACTTGCCATGACCAGTGTTCTGGGAGGATAGAATTGTCTCTACCAATATTTGAATAAACTTGTTCCCATTATCTTGAAGTAAAGTCGTATTAAGAAGTTCGACTTTCATAGCAGAGTGGCAGCCATAGAATGCCACCATTGCTACAGGGCAGTTCATCATATTTGTACCCTGCTACATCTACCCAGTAGAACTGCAAGGGGTATTACTGGGAAATGGAAGCATGTCTAGGAGCAGCAGACCACTCAAACTCACCAGGCTGAGTGCTGAAGCGTATCTCTAACTACAGAGTTCCAATATATATAGCTGATTGTGTGTCAGTCAAATTTAAACTCATATGATGGGTTATGTTACAGGACAGTAGCACAGACACATCCCACACAACATGTCATTGTGATGAGTGAGCAGGTAGAGAAGAAGGATACATGTGTAAAGCTTGTTTTTGATCCATAATGACATCACTGGGAGATAGAGTGCGGGCTGAGATGGTGAGAGCTGGTAGGTCCACGCTAAGAACAAAACCAAGAAACACAGAGGATACAAAACAGGAAATAACACCGAAACAAGAGTAACACCATCACAACACTCACAACCACGTTAACAATGCCACACAGGGACTGGGAGCAAACTGAGGAGCATGTATACAAAACTGGAGACAAAGAACACCTGGGAACAGAAGGAGCCAGAAACTGGGAACAGATGAGGGGCATGGCATGAGGGCGGAGACAAGGAGGAGCTAGAAACCAAAATAAACAAATGCACATGGAAAATGACAGGAACATGAGGAAAGGTAAACAAAGACGGAAACATGCAGGGAGGGAAAGAGGGCAAAGCGTGAGTACACCATCATCCAACTCAGTGTGTACAATTTGAAGAAGCTAGCAAAGGCCAAGGGGCTAAAGCTGAGCGCAGAGCCAGCCACAAGCAGACAAGGCTTCAACCTGAAACGAACACGTCAGGATTTTAAGTTAGCCCTGCATCACTGCGGTATTCGCTGTAAATGAAAAGCTCCCTGGACCAGCAATGAGGTGGTAATAACTTCAGGCTCCTGCTCATGTTAATGATTGGGTAAAATATTTACATTTACATTTACGGTATTTAGCTGATGCTCTTATCCAAAGCGACTTACAAGGTTAATCATATTAGGCCAATGTAGTGTTAGGGGTCTTGCCCACGGACTCTTATTGGTGTAGCACAGCATAGTCACTCGAACCCCAGTCTCCCACGTGTGGTGGTAGCTACTTGGTGGGTAGTGGTGTTATCCGCTGAGCTACACCAACCAGTAAAAGGAGTGACGGCATTTGGGCGTGACAAAGACCATAGTGTGAAGGAAGTAGCTGAATCTGCAGGTGTATGGAGGCATATGCCCATACGAGTCTACCAGCAGTGGTTACAATCCCAGTCCACAGGGAATTCCCCTCGGAATTGTCTCAGGGAAGGCATGCACCAAAACGGGCCCAACTGCACAAATCCTTGATGCAAGAGTTGATGTGGTTGTAGACTCTATGATACGTAATATACAGTGTATGTGCACTGACAGGGCAATTGAGTTCTGCTTGTTGCACCTCCTTTAAGACCAGTACCTAACTACGTCTTTCTCTCTGTCTCTCTCTCAGTGTACATTAGGGTGACCTCTAACTGGCCTCTTAGTTCCCTCATTCTCTCTAATTCTGTTTCTATCTCTGTCTTCCTGTAGTCTCCAAAGCAATTGCCTACAATTGACCTCATTCATTGTCCGCCCCCTTCTCACTTTCTTTCCCTCTGTCTAAAGAACAGGAGAGAACAGGCATGGCTTTATGGTCTTAGATAGCTGCTAGTGCCCATTATTCTCGGAGAAATGCTGAAGTCCTTTCATTTGAAAATGCGTTCTGCTCCCATTCAATACTACGTAGGACAATGAGTTGTCTAAGAAAATGAAGGGCTACAAAAGCGACGCTGTAAGCATAAGAAGGACTGAAAAGTGGATGTGGGAAACAGCTGCGCTGTTTCAGTGCGGGCAGCCGGCAGGGAGTGGGGGGGCTTTTAAAAGATGAGATCGGTGTGGGGCCCAGTCCTTTCCTATTACGCCGGGTATTGATGCTATTCATCACTGAGCAGGGAGATTGGGAGAGTTCTGATCATATACACGCCTCATAGATCACACTGCTGCTCATCCATGTTTGGGAGCAACAACAGCAGCAGCGCTTTGGGCTGATTGTGTGTGGTGGTGTGAGGAGCTGGGTTTGGAGGGAGAGCAAGGTTCCAGTTCTCTGACAGACATTACCTAACCTTGCTTTGGTATGAACACAGAGGTTACAAAAACCGAATGCTGGTTTAAAACAAATAACTGCATATGTGCATATGTATTGTCGATATTCCGACTTTCCAAATCAGCCGTAGAATTCCACATTTACTACAGGTCAGTTTTGCTCTGCTAGACCCTCCCTGAAGAACTCTGAGTGCTAATATTGGGAAATGTAAGCATCTAAGAGCAACGACTGCTCATTCATGAAGCGGTAGACCACTCAAACTCACAGAGGGATGTTTGCTGGAGTGTGCAGCACAAAGAAATGGCCTTTGCTGTATCTGTAACTACAGCGTTCCAAGCTGTCTCATGAAGCAACATCAACACAAGGACTGTGCATCAGGACTAAAGCTGCACCAACACCTGGTCGATCATTGACCATTTACATTTATGGCATTTAGCTGTTGCTCTTATCCAGAGCGACTTACAAGGTTAACCACATTACAGGTAGGCCAGTGTAGTGTTAGGGGTCTTGCCCAAGGACTCTTATTGGTGTAGCACAGCATAGTCACCCATACTGGGATTCGAACCCCTGTCTCCCACGTGGGGTGGCGGCTACTTGGTGGGTAGTGGTGTTATCCGTTGAGCTACACCAACCAGAATTGCCAGGAAGGTTCATATAACTGATTCTGTACCACTTAAAATGACGCTTATGCACCTCACAATGGTTCATGTTGCACGACAGCGGCAGAGACACGCGTCATCAGTATGGAAGTTCCTCACGGTGGCTGACAAACCCCAACAAGCTCACAGGTCACCACTGAAAACATTCAGAACGACCCATTTGATAAAAGACCTGACAAATCATTAAACCACTGTACAATTTAAAGAAGTTAGCAAAAACAATGAGGCTAAAGCTAAAGCTAGTTCACGTACAGGCTCAGCCACAAGCGGGCAGCCTCTGTGATCTTTACTCAGCAATGAAATCAGTAAATGGCAATTACATGGAAAATCCTGGAATGATCCATAATCAGATAGACAGGCCAGACTCTGAGGTTTGGAAAAGGATAACTGTGGTGGTTGGTGTGGTGCGACGGATAACACGACTTGTCACTGAGCTACCACACCATGTGGGAGACTGGGGTTCGAATCCTGGTCTGGGTGACTACACTGTGCTACATCAATAAGAATCACTGGACGTAAGACTCCTAACACTACACTGGCCTACCTGTGATGTGATTAACCTGGTAAGTCGCTCTGGATAAGAGCATCAGCTAGATGCCGCAAATGTAACTAACAAGCGCATGTGATGGCCGGGTGTTCACATACTTCTGGCTCCATAGTGGAAGTTAGGTAAGGCATCATTGTTTGTTCAGTAAAGCCCAATTAGACTAGGATGGCTTATTTAGTATGCCTTGATTTTTCTTATTATGCCTTATAGAATTATGTTGACCTGTTATGTTTTGTAAATCACTAACAGCTGGGTTTTCCAGAGATGTGTCACGCCTCCGCGTCTTCCCAGCTTCCCCGCTCTTCGGGACTCCACTTCCCAGAGGGCCACGCTCGATGACGTCATGTCTATGTGCCCCCGTCCGGACTCCGTGATACACTCTAGGTCACCTGAGTTTTAGCCACAGCTGTTAGCAATCACTTACTTCCTGTATTTAAGCCACACACAAACACTCACACTTTGCGAAGCTTTGCCAAACTTAGTTTAGCAATCCTGAGCGGTCCTTTTCTCGTGTTGTCTCATTCTGGTTTCCGACTCCCTTCGTTCCTCTACTACTCTTTCGCTTAATCCCTTTTGCTCATGCTCTGACTCTCCGGTTTGAATCTCTGCTTTCTCACTTTGGTTCTCCCCTTCGGTCTTCCCCTGTAAACTTGTTTGCCCTCGCTGCTTGTACTACCTGGTTCTGACCTCCGCCTGTCTCCGACTCCGATTTAGCTTCTCCCATTGTGTCGCTGTTTTCTGGTGCTTGCTGAGATTGCCTGTTTTGTAAATAAACCGTTCCTGGTTTTTTAATTCTGCACACGTCGGTCTCGAAGTCTTTTGACTAACAAGATGCAAACTTCCCATCTTTAAGGACAACTGAAAGTTTTGAGATCAAAATAGTTCAGCTATGAGATTTGTGCAAAGTAGATAACTGGAAGACTGTGACAATGACTAAAGAAGGGCTCAGCTTACTTCACATGAAACGAAGTTTGCGAGAGTTTGTGCAGGAAGCCAATAGCACTTTTGCAAGCTACCGACCTGGCATATTTCCTGTGGTTTCATTTTTGCCTGCTGACAGGTGACTTGTCTCAGCTGTGTACTACATAGTACTACTACACAGTATATACTCTGTACTATCCCTAATAGTATGTTCTTGGCAGGCTCGTACACAGAATATTAACATACTACATCATTTCTTACTGACAGGAAGTGAGGGAGCTCAGGTCATTCCAGGCTGGACACTGAAAGCAGCGTTGGCAGAGTATTTTTAGTATAGGTTTTGGCAGTGAAGAAATGAATAATGTACTGTAATACATTTATGTTTATAGGCTGCTTGGACAGATTTTTGGGTTGAACTCATATTTATACACCATCTGCTGCTGTCACATCACCGTCCGCCATTTTACAATGTTCCCCAAACGTGAAAAGCTCCTCCCCTTCTGTTTCCCATTGCATTATGGGATGATAGTGTCCATCATGACTGTACTCAAAAACTGCACTGTCGATTTTTTAAAATATACTCCATTGAATTTCCTAATTGTACCGTATATTACATACATAAACATTTAATACTCATCCTACATATTGTTTATTAATATTTTTTTAATAGATGTCAGTGTCAGACAAATGAATGAGCTTCTATTAAAGACTGGTGGACTGAGAGACACTAGAGTCTCTTCACCTACACTGAGCTGATGAAGAGTCCTGTTTCAGAAATGATAATAGGACATTAGAGCCGTAATAAATCATGCTCCTGTTACTCTCCATACTTCAGTATATTTGAAGGCACATACTTTAGTACTGTTACTCCAGTGGAGGTCTAAAGGGAGGAACCTCTACCAACACTGGAGGAGTACTGTATCTTGGGGATCTCCGGCTGACAGTGACAGATATGCATGCAATAACAAGAAATGAGCATGTAAAGTGAATGTCTTTCAGAAAACCCTGAATATCGCTTTCATAATCCAAAATCCACACATTAATTATGAGAATTATTAAGCATTATGCAATCATTTACTTCATATTTTGAAGTAAAGCTTATTTAAGGGTTTTTTTTGGAAATAACAATATAGCTGCAGGGAAAGTTTTTATGCTAGCCACTAGCCAATTTAGCAACCAGCTGTGCATAATGTGAACACAAATGAATTTGCATGCATGCTGATTGACTTTAATTGATTTCAACTTGTTTAGTGCTGTAATTCTTTACTTAGGGCATTTTATAAATAAAACAAACACAGAGCTCTGGCTGTTTTTCGTGAATCAGTTTTTACCCGAGCTACCCGGTCACTTTCACCAATGCCATTCCACCCTGACACTCTTTTATCGTTAATATGTCCTATCACTGCTATGGACAATATCACTGATCATGCAAATGTATAATATATTTTACATGTCAGAGAATTTCTACATAGGGCCCTCCTGTGTCTGTATATATTGTGTAAATTTATTATATATATTTTATTTAGTATGTTTAAATGGTACGGTATATTAATGTTGCCCAGCGGCAGAGCATTTCAATGAATACATGTTCTGACATGTTATGCAAAGGCAAATAACCCTGAAACTAAGATATTGGACATACTGTACAAATACATTTAGAATTATATATATACTTTAGGTTATATTCAATATGTAAACATGCGAAAATGAGACTCTGCCTTTGTGCAGTGTTTGGTGTGGCTCACTACCACTGTTCCTGTTTTACTGTTCCTTCAGTTCTACCTGCCAAAACCCAATTAGCGATTTGCTAACTCTAAATAGGTTGCACAGTGAAACAAAAAGAATGTCAATCAACATATTACACTCTGGCTTCTCTGTTGACACTGGATGAGCAATTTAATTGCGCCGCACCACCGCTCAGCTTCCTGTTGGTGCGGATAAGTGTATTAAGTGTTAATGTGGTGTATAATTCTGCTGGAGTTGCTTTCCCCAGATTACTGTAAACCTTCAATAGGCTTGGTTATTGAGTTTAATGCCTTGGGGGAACAGGCCGCGCCACTGAAAGCATACGCCAGCCTGCTGCGGAAATGCACTGCCTCAGAAGGCCCTATTGGTTGCTGAAACTTTAAAGAAGTTTCTGGAAACGTCAGGGGTAAAAGATGAGCTCCCCGGAAGTCTTGACTTATCAGTTAGCTGAAAAATAATCACTGCTGGGTCTACAAAGTCAAAGAGGTCTCAGGAAAGCCTACATATTAGCTGGCTCAACAGTTAGCAAACAGAGCCAGAAGAGAGCAAAGGCAAAATAACTGCAAGAACAGCACATATGCCCTAAAGTCGCGCACTGAATGGATTCATATGCTGTATAGCTTTGAGATGGTTTCAGCCTTTTGAGTTCAAATATCAGATATTGAGTTTGAATATGCATCGACCATGATATGGTAATGTAAATGCTCAGTAAAAGGTTTTTGACTGGCAATTAGTTTTTCATAAATGCATAGTGTTTTTTTTAATCCAAATATACTTTATTACTTCTTGTAGACACAGTGTAGTTCAAAGTTCCATACACAAAACATCATCATCACAAAAATAGCTGCACCCAGAAGGAAGTGTGGGATTGCAGTGCTGTTGGAAAGGAAGATAAAGGTCACCAAGGACAAATAAATGATGATACAATTAGACTGATATGCATAATATGTATTGAGCTACACATACAAGTATGCTCATGAACTCATCTCGGTATGGAGCTGTAGAGCTTCCTAATGGTGTCCTGTAATAATTCATCCCATGCAGCTTGAATATTCTCACACAGTTCCTGCAGATGGTGCTGTAGGGGTGGAGGTGGAGTTACACCAGGTCTTCTGAACATGTGACAACAATCCGTTTATCTTGGCGCTGACCACGGTGCCTCGGATTCATTGGTTGTCTCCAACACAACAAAAGCGGGACTCGTCACTGGCCCGTTGCCATTCTGGAATCACATCATTGAAGTCTTTGGGGATACTGATGTTGTGTTAAGAGCAGTCATCATAATGGTCTGCGTGCATGCAGTCCTGCATTGGTGGTGCTGGCACTAATAGAGTGACTCATGGAGATATCACCGCATGCTGAATGTCCACAGTCGTAGCTGTTGGGTCAGTCAGGTACAGCGATAAGGCCTGTCATTGCTTACCCCACATGCACGGCTGAGCTTTGTGGATCATTTATATGCCTCACGATGTCAAACCTACACACCAAGTTTCATTCCTGTCAGTCGATTCCTTCTGGCTTAATTCCTTTGTTGGGCAACCCCAGTGACCACTCATACACTATTCAGGGAGCTACACTCAGTTGCTTCGAAGTAGACAAAATGTGTGTTTGTGTCACACAAGGGTTTTGCACAATTCCAACAAGAATTCAACTTATGCTGAAACAACACAACTCTTTGTAGTTATGTGGAATTACTGTCCATAATGAAATTTTACCAAAATGGTTTGACCTCACTGCTACAATCTGCTACAATCCAATGGAACTGCCCCAGATAAATATTGTGATATAACTATTTAGGGTGCTAAATCAGGACTTAGTTAACAGACTTAGTTATCGGCTTCATTTAAAATAAATAACAATCATCATATAGGCAAAATCTTAATTTTGGCTATATTAACTCAGCCTGCTAGTGTAGTGCGACGCACCAACCATTTTTTAAATTACCCGTTTAGTACGCTCTAACATTGTTTTGAAATTGTGGTCATAAAGGTTTTTGTACCATAGTGTAAAATTGATACCCAAATAGGTGAAGAACTGGTGTTCTATTTTGAAAGATACTTTGCTGTAAATTAATGGAAGCTGTCTGTTAATTTATGGGAAAAGTAGACTCTTTGAGAAATTTAATTTGTAACCTGATAATTTTCCAAATTAATGTAATGTATCTATAAGCTCTGGAAGGGATTCTAATGGGCTAGATATGAATATTAGAAGATCATCAGTTGGTTTCTGGGGACACCACTTATATTTAAGTGGTTTCTTGATGCTATGGCTAGTGATTCTATTGCTAAATCAAACAGAAATGGTGAGAGACAACACCCCTGACGAGTCCCTCTATATGAGCATATATATATATATATATATTTTTTTTTTTTTTTTGACTGAAGAATTGATGGCAATTGCTCGGGAATCAAACTCACACCATGCAGTCAAGCTTGTGTTCTATTGTCTATTGTCATTTCATGGGCTGGGTTTAGCCTAACACTGTAGTTTATGGGGAATAAGCGCAAGAGATGACAGGCAACAGATTTAAGGAGCATCCTCATCAGGAAGAAGCCCTGCACAGTGTCAGCAACCCTTTGTTACTCTTCCTCTCCATATCTGCAGGGACTGGCTTCTGTACACTTGTGGCTGAGACGAGGTTCAGTCAGTGACCTTCAAGACCCGAGGAGAAAGATGTGGAGCCGAGCTCATTATCTGTTCTCCCAGTGCTATGTCTTTCACAACAACCTTTCGAGCGGCTCTGCCCTCAGTGGCTAACTGTGGTCCACCTTACCTGAAGCATTCTTCTCTTTTTAAACTTCCCCTTTGACCTTTCCAGAGCTGGTAACTATCACTCGCATTCGGACCACATAGGACCTCTTCAAATGAGGCTTATATATTTATGTAGCTGATACTGAGAGGAAGTGTGAGAGATACCCCCTGGTACTCAGGGGGTCCGATATTGGCCAGCTACTCCAGTGTTGGCTGGCTGCTAACTCACTGGCCAGAGCAGCACTGATGCAAGCTTTGATGGCAACTAAATGTTTACTTTAACAGTTCTCTCTTCCTGGTTTGCCCGTGAGCCGAGAAATTTGGTTTTCAGGTTTACATGCATGCACGAGCTGGGTGAATCAGTTTGCTACAGCACCACCCTGAGGCAGACCAGTGCTTCATCTCTAGCAGTCAAACAATGAGCTTTCCCTGAATTTGTTGCTAACGCAACATGCTAACGCAACATGCCAGACATGGAGTTGCAGAGGTTCCTAATGGTGTCCTGTGATAATCCATCCCATGCAGCTTTGTTGAGCATCTCCACCAAGACACGTCACCGAAGATGACCTGCTGCCATTCTGAGTCACTCCATGACAGCGTGGCACGACACCATTGCAGTCTTTGGTGACACTGACGTGGTGTTAAGGGTCTATGTGCATGTAGTCCTGCGTCGTGTAGCCATCTGTCAATGGGATGACTCATGGAGGGCATCACTGCTAGGTGTATGTCAGGTCAGTTGGGTCAGTCTGGTACTGTGATTAGGCCCGTCTTTGCTTCTTTGCTGTTACATGTGTGGTCAAGTGTGAAACTTAAATCATTTGGGTGTCCAATAATGTCAAATCTACCCACCAAGTTTCATTCCCGATGTCTGATTCCTTCTGGGAGCAACTATTCTGCTGTGTATACTGTTCTGAGAAAGGACCATCACACCACGAGCCCACTGAAGGCAAATCTGGCACACTGCAGTCATTTTCAGTCCTGATATGTTTGTCAAGTATTGGATGTCAACTTTTGTACGGGACTGCGGGTACGGGGACAGGCCAAAACGTCTGTGTTTAGGGCGGGAGTGGAACAAATGCTACAGACTTTTGTTGGGAGTGGGTGGGAGCGGAACAAACCCTGACAGGAGGGGGATTAAACAATCAGTCCTGTGCAGGCCTCTAGTTCCTGCAGTTCACTCTCATGGTGCTTTTCTTGTGGGGCATTTTTTGTGCCCTGATGGATTTGACACGAGGCAAGGTGGTAGCGGGGCTGAGGGTCTTGACTCTCCATACAATGGGCGTAGTGAGGGTACAGGGCTGAGTGTCTCTGCATTAGCTTATACACTCATCAAAAGAATAGCTGCACAAATAGATGCACCCAGAAGTAATCAACCAACAGGAATAAAACTGGGTGGGTGGGTCATGGGTCATCCAGCACCATTGGCAGATGGTTGCACAATGCAGGACTACAATGCATCAGACCATTACAATGACTCCCCTAAACACCACGTCAGTGTCACCAAAGACTGCACTGGTGTCATGCCAGGCTGTCATGGAGTGGCGACTCAGAATGGCAGCGGGTCATCTTCAGTGACGAGTCCAGCTTTTGTCTTGGTGGAGACGGCCAACAAATCCGTGAGTGGAGGCACCATGTCCAGAAGGCCTGGTGTCACTCCACCTTCACCCCTACCACAAAATCTGCAGGAGCTATGTGAGAATATTCAAGATGCATGGGATGGATTCTCACAGGACACCATTAGGAACTTCTGCAACTCAATGCCAAGACGTCTGGCATGTTGAGTTAGCAAACATGGTGGGCCGACACCACACTGGGAGACACTACTTGTGTACTGTATGTGTAGCTCAATAAAAAAATAAGAACATCACTAAAAATGAAACCTCTGAGCCTCACGGGCAGTTAAGCTTAAGAAATTTAAACTCGAGATGTTAATAATGTTTTGGTAAACAGTGTATGGGCTGTTGAATGAACCCTCTGGCACAATAGACCAGAAGTTGACAATTAAAGAAGACAAGTTGTGGAAAGGAGAAAGAATAAAGCACTAGCTGAAATTAGCTGGAAGTTAATTTTGAATGCTGAAAAGTGTCAAAGCCCTTTTTTATCCAAAGAGGTAAAACAAGGTCCTTTTTAATTAGGCTGACTATAAATGAGAAATTTCACTGAAAATATTGTACTAAAATTATACTGAACAAACACACTGTTTCCGGTTTGACTGGGAAAAAATCATTCATCAGCAAATTAATATTTCTCCTGGAGTACCACAGGGGTCCGTTTTAGGGCCTTGGCTGTTCTCTTTGTCCAGACTCAGCAGAAAGACTTCTTAATGCGTTTGTTCTTCTTACTGAGGTTCCTTAAAAAACAGCCCATCCATTGCAACTCCTACAAAAAAAAAAAAAATTTAATTATTGTTATTATTATTATTATTATTATTATTATTATTATTGATGCTGTTGTTGCCATTATTATTACAGTCATTATTATTATTATTATTATTATTATTATTATTATTATTATTAATAATAATAATAATAATAATAATAATAAACAAGGACTTTTATTTTGTAAAAGTTTTATAAAATGCTGTTTGGTCTTCTTACTGAGGTTCCTTAAAAAACAGACCATTCTTTGCAACTCCTACAAAAAAATTAAATTGAATTATTGTTATTATTATTATTTTATTATTATTATTGTTTTGTTGTTGTTGTTATTATTATTGTTATTATTATTATTGATGTTGTTGTCATTATTATAATCAATAATAATAATAATAATAATAATAATAATAATAATAACAATAAACAAGGACTTTTATTTTGTAAAAGTTTTATAAAATGCAGGGATTTTCTTCCTTTTTTTCCCATAATTTTTATTATTTTTTAGAAAATGCAGTTATATTACAATGTATTGTAAACAGTAAGCATATCTAAACACACAAACATACAATACCCTCCGCTGCTTGCATCACGTGACACCCCCCCATTTTTTTAATGTGTATCAGTGTATACGTGTTGACATAGTGTTCCATATTAATATCATGCAAACCATGTACACCTTATGAATGTTGAATGAATATGTTATGAAGCGTTCATGTAAGATACCATGAATATGTGATGTAGCCACTCTTCAGGTAAAGTACAGCCAATATGTCCATGTCCTGTTGTCTTACTGCACACTGTGAGTGTGGGTACATTACTGATTCACTTTAGAATTCATAGGAAGAGCTCCTACCATGTGAGGTGTAGTTTGAGCAGTCCTATAGAGCGTGCTGGGTCTCTTCAAACATGAGGAGGAACCATCACACAAAGTTAAAGCGGCAAGCTTAATGCTCACGGATATCAATCATGAAAATCTCGGGGGGATTTTGGCCGGCTCAGCGTACGAGGGAATAAGTGATGAAAATGTATTTGATTGTTCCAGGTAGGCTTGGCAGGGAGCCATGTATTATCCCAGGCTTATGTGCTTCACTCGGCGGTTAAAGGAATAATGTGTAAAGAAATCCCCGCTGACAGTATTGGATCTCTCCTCTCATCCACGCTGACAGTTATACCTGGACCTGCCAAATCCAACGGTAATATGGCTAGATCTTCAAAGGTATCCAAACCAGAAATGCATACACAGGCCTAAGCCGGAGCACTTGTGCTTGATAAAGATATTTCAAATGTCAAGACTTATTGAGTTTCCCCTTCTTCAGATCTTCTGTTCAGCATCACCTATGAGCAGACAAAGATCTCATGTGATCTTTACATCTTCACACTCTGTCTTCTAGTCCGAGACCTTGCCCGTGCCATGCTGAGCAAACGAACAGACTTGCAAAACAGGGTCGAAGTACAACCGGTGATAGCAGCAGTGCAGCCGAACCAGGACTATGGACCAGATGGGTGCTGAGATCAATTCTCCGAGCGGAGATGAAAGTGGGGGATTAGCTCCAGACTCCAGATGAGTGGGCAGAAGCATACTTTACCAGGGAAACAGCTCCATCATCCATTATGCATGCAGTTGAATCAAAGGCTAGGCTCAACTGGTTAACCTGCGCAGGAACTCATACCATCTGTCTGTAAAGGGCACCACCAGGTCAAACAATACCTCTTCCACCCCACAGGCCAACGAAACCCCAACCCCTGAAGTCAGGCTTTGAAATCCATCCTCCTGTTAAGGTAAGATAGCACGGCCTCTGGCTGGAGAGGATGCTGCAGGATTTGTCGAGTGCTGAAGATGCTGTCTTGTAATACAACCAGGCCACCTTGCACAACCAGACCATTTTGCCCATCACCTGCGGCGGGCGCTCATAGTGCTGTGCAGAAGACTGCTCAGATATCAGCAGGCTCGAATTCTATCCTTCATTTAATATACGGTATATATTTTAATATATACAGACATTTATTCAAACCGGGTAATGCACCAGCTACACATGAACCAAACCATAGGCACAAGTCGTTAATGTTTCTTTGTGGGGGTGTTTAAGACCACTCATGCTGTCGAGTGTGGGCGTACATATGGTCCAGCTTCTGAATTAGTCGAATAGTCTGTATGGAGCCAAACTGTGTGGACTCATGGCTAGCTTTACTGGCCGGTTAGCATGTTGGCTAACATAGCTAGCTATTGAGCATCCTACTCTATGGTGGGCGAGAAGTTTCAGAAAACAAAATGACAAAAATAAAAAATTTACAAACGAAAAAAGTCTCACACACTAAAACACAGGAAGAGCTCATTGCAGACCCTTGTCAATCAAACTGTTTGGCAGCCGTAGAGTGGGTGGAGTTTGGGATGGTGACAAAGCCAAGGCATGCTTTGTCCATCTTGTGGTATGTGTTATCTGCCACGCTCTTGTTTTTCCTGTGGAAGGTGTTCAGAGTTTTTAAAGGGCAGACGGAAGAAAGAGGCGAACAGGCGACTCTAAACCATGTGGGCTGTACAAAGTGGGAAAAAATTGGAGCTTCATCCATAAAAGATGCAACACTGTACTTCATAGTTTTTTCAGGAATAGAGGTTTTAAATAGTAATCTGTGAGTATGGAGAAAATGTTCTAGCTGGAAGAGAACCGTTCCACCCAGAAGGAGTCAACCAGGAACGACAAATGTGATATAACCAAAGATGGGTCCTGTGACTGTACCTGTCTGACCCAGCAGCCAAAATCACACCACGACTGCTCTTAACACCACACCAACGTCACCAAAGACTGCAATGGTGTCGTGCCAGACTGTCATGGAGTGACTCAGAATGGCAGCGGGTCATCTTCAGTGACGAGTCCTGCTCTTGTCTTGGTGGAGACGACCAATGAATCCATGTGTGGAGACACAGTGGTCTGCGGCAAGATAAGCGGTTTGCTGTCACGCATCGCTCCACCTCCACCCCTACAGCACAATCAGCAGGAACTGTTTGATCTATCTATCTATCTATCTATCTATCTATCTATCTATCTATCTACAGGGCATATAGATAGCTGCCTGACCGGATGGTGAGAGCTGAGATGCCATCTCTGTAAATGCCACCTCATTTTTAAAGCTGTAGCTCATGCAGTGCTGTAGGATGGCTGAGCCCACTCGGAGGACACTGAGAGCCGAGCGATACTGAATATGTGAGCTTGCAGACGCCTACAGCTGGCAAACGCTGCTCGGTACTGACAGGGCCATTGTGCTGTACTCCTATTTAGTGGGATGGTTTTGGCATTTCAGGGAATTGAAGCTGAAAATGGCTCATTGCTGGCCTGAACATGAATAAGGAAGATTTGTCTCCAACAATGGGGGGCTATGTCTATAAAGGGTTGAGCATCACAGCGATGTAAATGATCTCAGATTAAAGCTGTTACACTTGCTTTTCACACAGCTCCACTGTAATTATGTAATTACATACAGCAGCATGCAATAAATTACATTCACGTTTAGTTTACATTGTGAGCCTGTTGGACATATTGGACGTATACTGAACAGCAAATTCAAATCATATATTTATAGCGGTTGCTAAGGTGTTGTCAAGCAGCTGCTGTGATATCTGATGAGTCTTCTAAGATGCTGCTAGGTGGTTGATATGGTTGGTTACTAAAGTGGTCCTAGGTGACTGCAGTGGTATGTAGGGTCGCTGCTTAGGTGGTGCTTGGTGAGGGCTATGATTTAGCAGCTGTTTGTATGGTGTTGCCATACACATACTTTGGTATCCCTGGAGGTTGCTACAGTGTTTCTGGGTAGTTGGTATGGTTTTCCAGGTGGTTATCATGGTGTTGTTGATTGGTTCCTAAGGGGCTGTTAGGTGGTTGGTATGGTACCCTAGGTGGTTTGCTATGGTGTGTGGATGTGTGAAGTGAGTAGTGTGTGTGGTATACTGTATGTGGGTGTGTAAAATGTGTGTGTACTGTGTGACGTGTGTGTGACGTGTATGTAGTGTGTGAGCAGGTGTGTGAAGTGTATATGTGGTGTGAATGGTATATGCGGATGTGTAAAGCTTGTGTGTGTTGTGTGCATGTAGTGTGTGCAAGTGTGTGTGTGTGTGGGTTCTGTGTTCTGTGTGTATGTATGTGTGTGTGATGTATGTAGTGTGTGCAAGTGTGTAGTGTGTGGAGGCATGTGCCTATGTGGTGTGTGTGAGTTCTGTGTACTGTGTGTATGTATGTGTGTGTGAAGTGTGTGTGGGGTGTAAGTAGTGTGTGCGAGTGTGTCAAGTGTGTAGTGTGTGGAGGCATGCGCATATGTGGTGTGTGTTTGTGGGTTCTGTGTACTGTGTGTATGTATGTGTGTGTGAAGTGTGTGTGGGGTGTATGTAGTGTGTGCAAGTGTGTAGTGTGTGGAGGCATGTGCCTATGTGGTGTGTGTGTGTAAGTTCTGTGTACTGTGTGTATGTACGTGTGTGTGTGAAGTGTATGTAGTGTGTGCGATTGTGTCAAGTGTGTAGTGTGTGGAGGCATGTGCCTATGTGGTGTGTATGTGTGTGAGTTCTGTGTGTATGTATGTGTGTGTGAAGTGTGTGTGGGGTGTATGTAGTGTGTGCAAGTGTGTCAAGTGTGTAGTGTGTGGAGGCATGTGCCTATGTGGTGTGTGTGTGTGTGAGTTCTGTGTGTATGTATGTGTGTGTGTGAAGTGTGTCAAGTGTGTAGTGTGTGGAAGCAGGTGTTGTGTGTGTGTGTGGGTTCTGTGTGTATGTATGTGTGTGTGTGAAGTGTGTAAAGTGTGTAGTGGTATGTACGTGCAGGTGCATATGTGGTGGTGTGTGTGGGTTCTGTGTGTATGTAGTGTGTGCAAGTGTGTCAAGTGTGTAGTGTGTGGAGGCATGTGCATATGTGGTGTGTGTGTGTGGGTTCTGTGTACTGTGTGTATGTATGTGTGTGTAAAGTGTGTGTGGAGTGTATGTAGTGTGTGCAAGTGTGTCAAGTGTGTAGTGTGTGGAGGCATGTGCATATGTGGTGTGTGTGTGTGAGTTCTGTGTACTGTGTGTATGTATGTGTGTGTGAAGTGTATGTAGTGTGTGCAAGTGTGTCAAGCGTGTAGTGTGTGGAAGCAGGTGCATATGTGGTGTGTGTGTGTGGGTTCTGTGTGTATGTATGTGTGTGTGTGAAGTGTGTCAAGTGTGTAGTGTGTGGAAGCATGTGCCTATGTGGTGTGTGTGTGTGTGTGTGTGAGTTCTGTGTGTATGTATGTGTGTGTGTGAAGTGTGTCAAGTGTGTAGTGTGTGGAAGCAGGTGCATATGTGGTGTGTGTGTGTGGGTTCTGTGTACTGTGTGTATGTACATGTGTGAAGTTTGTGTGGGGTGTATGTAGTGTGTGCAAGTGTGTCAAGCGTGTAGTGTGTGGAGGCATGTGCATATGTTGTGTGTGTGTGTGCGGTTTATGCATGTTTGTTCATGGTTCAGTAACTTGAACTGTGAGCATCAAAGCTTCCACAGATCTGAAGTGCTGACTGGCTGATTGACGGCTAACCTCTGCTGCTCCCTTCTAAATGTCCCATGACGGGAGGACTGAGAGTATATGAAAAGGATGGCTTGTTGATAGCCCCTCAAAATACAGACAAAATGACCCTGATGTTCTCCACAAAGCCACTTGTAACATGACCCGGGGTTCTACACGATCCTAATATTTGTATGGTGTATTTTCTGGTTGTAGCTTACTTACACTCGTACACAGCCCACACCCCGTTTTCCACCATCGGTCTTCTCCAGCTTTGAATGCCTCTGCAGCTCCAGTTAAATCATGGGATTGCACAGAGTGCTGCGAGTGCATACTTCAAACTGACTCAGTCAGTCATCCGGGGAATTTCCACATACTGATTGATGAATGCTGCGTATCTGAACTCACTAGCCTGCTAGCCTGCTGGTTTCGTGTACCGTGTAGGAAATTTCAGAAGCAGCTGATGTCTTCTCACCAGGCTGTCTCCTTTACTCCGCACCTCACCTTCACATTTTCCCCTGCTTTAACATCTACGCTCACGGCTTACGGAGGGCCTGAGGAATTAAATAGAGAGCCATGGGGCTCCAGCAGGGGAGACTATGGACCACCAGTGCAATCACTTCACTGAGGTTAAATTTAAGTGTTCAGCCACGCAAGAGCCAACTATTGTCTATTACCCCGTGGTATAATGATAAAGACATTGATTATGATTATGGGTTAGGCTGCCAGTGACCCATATAAACCGCAGTATGACAAAAGCACGGTAATTCTATATTAATTACAACTCGCTGAAATTAGCCCAGAAATTGTGTCAGGATTGTGGACGCTATACCGACTGTTTAGCATCAGTGAAGACATTATGATGCAGAGACATTAATAAAAAAATTGGTGTTTGCTTTATTATCATGCCTTTTTAAATATTTGTACCATTTTTGTCATTGTTTGGTCCCAAAACAAATATTAAAAGTCCCCAAAGTGTTGGCGGTGAATGACCATGTAATTACCAACTCATTTGAATACAATAGAATGTTAATTAGAGGGTTAATATATACATTGTGCTGGAGCAATATAGTGAAACGCACTTAATTATATAAACATACATTTTTTTGCGGGGGAGTGGACAATAATGTGTGCTGAAAATGAATGGGAGTCCAGGGAAACCTAGGATACATGAACAAATGGAGTGAGGGTCAGTAGGTTTGTGGATTAGAGTTTGGGGATCTTCCCTGAGTGAGTACACGCAGCTTGGTGGCTGTAGGTCAAAGGGAACAATGAGTTTGGATAGCGGGGGGAGGATGGGGAAAAATAGAAAAACAGACGAATGCAGGTCAGACCATTTTGCAGCTCTTATGGTGTCAGTATCTCAAAAACTGCTGGACTAGTTCATGGACAAAAATCTGTTGACCAAAAAGAACTCACTATTGGCTAGTTGCGTAAGGCGACGTTTCTGGTTTCCGGTTCTAGGTTTGGTAAGCACAAGCATTTCCGCTTTCCACCGGTCAGCACGCAAAACGGCATTTTACATGCGATGTCTTCAAGACCTGCCAAACGTAGCCATCAGTGATGTTCAGCACATCATTCAGGCTTCGTCCACAGCACCCAGGAGTAAGCGTGAGGAGGGCTTCAAGATGTACGTCTCCAGTTACATCGGTAACTGTACATTGCTGAGACTGACACACAAAAAAACATGGACCGACCTTGTGTAAAAACGAATATCTTCGTCTGATCCTGTAAGCCGTAGCAGCCCAAAACGGGACTGCAGTTGTGAAGCTTCAAGCTGATGTTGTAGCTCTTGTACTTGTCTCTTCAGTGCTTCGTTCTCGTTTGTTGAGGTCGATGGAGTAACGCTGTGATCATGACCAGGTGCTATCTGCACTTCCATCTCTTGGTCGGTGTCAGACGCTGCCAACACCGGGGAAGGGCATCTCGGCAGACGTTGCCAAACATTAAGCCTTGGTGTGGGCATGCTGTAATCGTTCCAGGCTAAAAGACAGGGCACCGCTCCTTTGTTGAGTTTTCTCTTTCCCACGGCCGTCACAACAAAGTGGCCTGTGTTGGAATGCCTACTACAGACGCGGGTACTCTGAAGGGGGCTGAAGTCATCCCTACGAATCTGTGTAAGCCACCGAGCCCGCACCTCAGGATCCACTGGAAACCTATGAAAGCTAATCTCCGAGTTGTAGCTTGAAGAATTAGCACACAGAGGTACACAGCGATGTAAAGACGTCTTCTTCTCTTGACGTTGATGCGTCAGTCGTTTCTCCTCTATCTTAAAAACACTCATGATTGCTACTGCTTTCCACAGATGCGCTCAATTCTCCTCACACCTACTACAACCGGAAACAGTAATGCATACCAACCATAAACCGGAAATTAAGAGACGCCATCTTGTGCACACAGCGAATTGCTTCAATCTGAGTTATTACACAATTACTAAACCAAAACTACTGTTCCAAACTAATTACAATATTACCCATGTGTAATAACATGAGAGAGAAGGATGTTTCTATCTAACTACATAGTCCAAAACACATATACAACCTCAATCACATTCACAAGATGTTGTATTGCACTCTATCTGTAACAGTGGCTACATCACTAGTAGTTACATTGTTGTTACATGTGTTGTTCATGTGTAATTACACTGTTATTACAGGCACTCAACATAAAGTGGTACCCTAAATAATTTAAATGCTGTGCAACACTGTACTTTAGAAACGAGGGCAATAGTATTTGGTAAACTTGGTTCCCAGTGGGTCTAAACTCCCGGCTAATTTCTGAAAACTCTAAAAACAAGCAAATGCATTTAATGTATTCAAACTGACTAAGCTCAATACCCTCGTTTACAAATATCTACTCAGCTGCAGCTTTCCAGTCGTGCCGGTCCTGATCCTGAACACTTCATGCTGGCTTTTTCCAGCTGTGAGGAACCATCTCGCATCTAAGCAGCTGATATCTTGAACATCCCCAAACATCTGGCAGCCATCACCCGCTGCTCTGAGGTTCAGGACATATAAAAGCGAGTCTTCCATCTTTCTGACCCCTTTTTCATGAAATGAACCTATTTCTGTTATTACACAAGTTCATCAAGTATGCATGCAGGGCCTGATGAATAATACAGCACTGTGGCAGTAGTGAAGCTCCATTAGGGTAAGAGTCGGGAGGCACGTCCAGACTAAAGCATACGCAACTGTAGTTTCTTTTCTTGCTTGCACAGAAGGATGGAGTCAGGAGACTGAAGGCTGGAGTAGGTTATTTCAAGGCGTTCGCAGTTCACTCACATCTCTCGTCCAAAGACAGGCCAGTCCAGTAGAGTCTGAACTCAGCCCAACTCAGTCCGAAGACAGAACCTTGTCACAGAGGTTTGATACGCCGTGTCACCACACCCTAAATGTAAGAAGAATGTGTCTGGTTTGACCAGATGGGTCAGCTTATCTCCAAATTACTTTTGACGTATAAGCTGTAGAGCCCTGATGGCAACATTCAACATTCGGGCTCCGACCCCGTCGTAAATGCATACAGTTCAGGTTCTGTTCTAGGAATGCAGTTGTTCCCACATGGTGAACTTATACACACGTTATACATACAGGGGTTGGACAATGAAACTGAAACACCTGGTTTTAGACCACAATCATTTATTAGTATGGTGTAGGGCCTCCTTTTGCACCCAATACAGCGTCAGTTGGTCTTGGGAATGACATATACTGCGTCCTGCACAGTGGTCAGAGGGAGTTTAAGCCATTCTTCTTGCAGGATAGTGGCCAGGTCACTACGTGATGCTGGTGGAGGTTCGTCCTTCTTGGTGGTATGCTGACATTACCCTGGATACCGTGGCTCTTGATACATCACAAAGACTTGCTGTCTTGGTCACAGATGTGCCAGCAAGACGTGCACCAACAGTTTGTCCTCTTTTGAACTCTGGTATGTCACCCATAATGCTGTGTGCATTGCAGTATTTTGAGCAGAACTGTGCTCTTACCTGCTAACTGAACCTTCACACTCTGCTCTTACTGGTGCAATGTGCAATTAATGAAGATTGGCCACCAGGCTGGTCCAAATTAGCCATGAGACCTCCCACACTAAAATGACAGGTGTTTCATTGTCCAACCCCTGGACATACTGAAAAACATTGATACCCAACACAACACAGACGTTCTCATGCACACCTGCTTCATTACGGGGGAGCCAGGTATATATGATGGAGTCCTCAGATGTGCTCCTACTATCAGTTTTATATTCTTCTACTTTCAGAAAGAGAGAAAGGGAAAGAGATTGAGAGATATAAAAGGATTCCTTCTCATACTGAGCCCTCTTGGAACTGATAGAGTTGAAGCACTTCCATTTCAGTAAGCCCCTCTAATAGGATAGCTAGTGTTTTTTCTTTGTTTTTTTTTTTTATGGAGCCAGAAAAGGAAAAAGAAAAAATCATGATGTTCCCAAGTTGTCACATTGGGTTTGGTTTGAACGGCTGCCTTTGTGGAGGAGGACTGTTTGTGAATGATAGCCCCACTGGGAGGATTCTTGGCTTGAGAAAAAGATCTACATCCTGACAAATATGTCAGTCATCTACCACAAAACAACCAGCAGGCACTCCGGCACAATCTCGGCGCTAATCAGAAGTGGCAGGGAAAGGCATTAGCTTGTGCTAAGCCTCGTGTATTCAGAACAAAACTCTTTCTAGGTGCTTCAAGGGGCTTTCAGAAGTAAGACTAGATTCTAATATGTGCTTTGTCATGTTGTGCAGTGTTTTGTAGCACAGCATTGTATCCTTCAGCTATACTGGTTTGACAGAGTTCATGATTTTAGATCGTTCCCTTCTTCAACCCAGCGTGCAATTACACAAATACCTCCTGCAGCAATTAGGAACGCTTGTAGTGTCAACTTTTCCTGATTACTTGCTTAGACACTTGTACAAAACACGGTTCTTTAGGGTCTTTACATTTACGGCATTTATGGATTTTAGCTGACACTCTTTTTCAGAGCGACTTACAAGTTTAACCATATTACCGATAGGCCAATGTAGTGTTAGGAGCCTTAGTGTAGCACAGCACCATCACCCAGACCAGGAATCGAACCCCAGTCTCCCACATGGCATGGGAGCTCAGTGACAAGCGATGTTATCCGTTGCGCCACAGTTAAGACAACAGTTCTGCATAGAACCATGAAGACTCAATTAGCCGTTTTCCATCAGCATATAAAGGACTCTGTTTTGATTTGTGCATTTCCAACAAAAATATCGTCGCTGTCCAAAAAAAACATGTATCTCCATTTTTGTTGATTTTTACTTTTATGCCTCATTCGATTACATGAGCTGCTGTTTACAGTGTGTACAAATTTCATAAAGAGTAGACCAACAGAAATGGCCCAAAACTGCTTGGTAAGACGTCTGGTTCCATAGACTTCCATTCAGATTAAATGAGGTTTTTGGCCTCTCCTGGAAAGTTGCCTTTTTGGAGATACCTGCTTTTCTTTGGACAGCGACGATATGCTTATTGTCTTGCATTGCTACTGGTAACGACGATAAAGGTTACCAGAAAAAATCTATAATGATAAATTTAGACATGGGAAATATTTATTGAGCCACAATGTCTCTCAGTATAGCGTTGGCTCATGTTTGCTAATGTCAGACATCTTGGCACGGAGCTGTAGAGGTTCCAAATGGTGTCCTGTGATAACCCATCCCATGCAGCTTGAATATTTTCACACAGTTCCTGCAGATGGTGCGGTAGCTATTAATTTTAGATGCATATGAGCGTCTTCAATGCACCAGGGTTTGGTAGCAATGCTGTAGACTATATAACACTCAAATAAAAATGCTCAGAAGAATGTTGGTCACAACACAAATTTATTAACAGCTAGCCAGTTACACTGTAGTTATTAGCTTGATTTGTTTATCACTAGCTATTGGCTTGTTAGGGATAAGTCTGTAACAATGAACACTTGATGAAGATGGCTAATACTGGACCACCGAATGAACCAAATGCTGTGCAAATACGATTTCATCATAGCCAGTGTTTTAATGCATGTGATTGTAATAAACTGCTTATTACTATATTAATAACTGCTAATGATCATGTAACATCCTGTTCAGTAAAACTGCTGGCTTATTAAGATTTAATAAGCACATTACAAGGGCATTACAATGTCCCCAATATTGAGGTGTTTTTTTTTTCTTCTCTGGATATACCTAGAGGAAGTTAGAGCGAGAGAATAAAAGAGAGAATGAATAAAACACTGAGATAAGGGATGATGAGGAGGAAGGAAGATAAATGAGGAAGATGAATTAATAAGTACCAGATAGCAGTCATCTATCTACTGTGTTATGTTCCAAACTAGTGAGAAGTGTAATAAAGACGAATGTCTTTCCTTGCCAGATTCTTCATTTAGGAATCAAGCGTTCACTACGTACCACATGACCAGAGGAATGAGGCGGTAGGGAGTGAGGTGAAAGCGAGGGTCGCTGTTCACTTTCCAGCCCAAAATACCTGGTAGGAAAAAAGACTTTAGGAATAAGTTGGCACGTTCAGCTGCACGGCTGTAACGAAAGGTGACAAGAATGAAGAGAGTCATTTAGACGTCATTGATTTTAAAAGAGGAGCCATTGATTTTAGGAGACTTTCCTTCAGGGGACAAACAAGGAGAGTAAATACAGTGGAGCAGAATGGGGAACCGTAATTCTTGCTTTCATATTATTACGATATCAAGAAGCAAAACTAAGGTGAACTTTCAGGCGTGTTCCAGTTCCACCTCACTATTCTGATCCCCCCAGCTTTCTGAGAGTATACTGAATACAAATACAGCCCGACAAAGCCATGCAAGCCCACTGCAGCTTTTCAGCATATAGGTTATCTTGGGTGGATAAACGGTGGCTATAGAAACGTGCTTTATTATCTGGACAAGGGAAATGTATCTTGACCTTCTCAAACTATTCTGCGTTAATCTTGTTTTTGTTATCCTTGATACACATTAAAATCAAGAAAGGCCTGAGTTTGAATCCTGGCTGGGTTTGGCTCCTGGCAGTGTTCTCACCATGTCTGTGTGGGTTTCTTCTGGGAACTCTGGTTTCCTCCCACTCCAGTTAACTGGAGTTTAAGTAGAGATCACCAAGATAAAATACTCCTTGAGTAAAAGTAAAAGTTCCCATTGGAGTAAACGTATTTACCATCAGATGTACTGAAGTATGGAGAGTAACAGGAGCATGATTTATTATGGCTCTAATGTCCTATTATCATTTCTGGAACAGGACTCTTCATCAGCTCAGTGTAGGTGAAGAGACTCTAGAGTCTCTCCGTCCACCAGTCTTTAATAGAAGCTCATTCATTAGTCTGACACTGACGTCTACTCAAATCATCATCAGCACAGAACACTGAAGGAGAACAGGTTTCATTAGCTAGAACCACACTCTTACCAACAGTTCAAACAAGCTCAAAGGGACCACTCTACCCTAATTGTTGGACTTGCTACCTCGATTACTATACACCAACACGCTACTTACAGCACACTAACGCATTACACTTACTGAGTTACTGTACACCAACACACTACTTACAGCACACTAACACATTACACTTACCGAGTTACTGTACACCAACACACTACGCACAGCACACTAACGCATTACACTTACCGAGTTACTGTACACCAACACACTACGTACAGCACACTAACACATTACACTTACTGAGTTACTGTACACCAACACACTACTTACATCACACTAACACATTACACTTACCAAGTTACTGTACACCAACACACTACTTACAGCACACTAACGCATTACACTTACCGAGTTACTGTACACCAACACGCTACTTACAGCACACTAACGCATTACACTTACTGAGTTACTGTACACCAACACGCTACTTACAGCACACTAACACATTACACTTACTGAGTTACTGTACACCAACACACTACTTACAGCACACTAATGCATTACACTTACTGAGTTACTGTACACCAACACACTACTTACAGCTCACTAACACATTACACTTACTGAGTTACTGTACACCAACACGCTACTTACAGCACACTAACGCATTACACTTACTGAGTTACTGTACACCAACACAGTACTTACAGCACACTAATGCATTACACTTACTGAGTTACTGTACACCAACACACTACTTACAGCACACTAACACATTACACTTACTGAGTTACTGTACACCAACACGCTACTTACAGCACACTAACGCATTACACTTACTGAGTTACTGTACACCAACACACTACTTACAGTACACTAACGCATTACACTTACTGAGTTACTGTACACCAACACACTACTTACAGCACACTAACACACTACACTTACTGAGTTACTGTACACCAACACACTACTTACAGTACACTAACGCATTACACTTACTGAGTTACTGTACACCAACACACTACTTACAGCACACTAACGCATTACACTTACTGAGTTACTGTACACCAACACACTACTTACAGTACACTAACGCATTACACTTACTGAGTTACTGTACACCAACACGCTACTTACAGCACACTACTGTAAGTAGTGCACTGCTTCTTTATAGTGCTACAGTGCAGTGTCTCTATAGGGGAGTGTTTCATTAGTACTGTCCTGAACCTTAATGAGCCCAACCCTCCTATTCTTATTTCACACCTGAGCTTTAGTGAACACAACCTGAGGAATCAGAGCTGTGTGTGTGTGTGTGTGTGTGTGTGTGTGTGTGTGTGTGTGTTTGTCTCCAGTGTGAAACACATCAGCTCTGACAGCTCCATCACTAAACTCCCCTGCCCTCTCCTCCTCTCCTCAATCAATCACTCTCAGTCTTTTTCTTCCCTTCATCTCTCTCTCTCAGTCTTCTCTCTCTCTCTCTCTCTCTCTCTCTCTCTCTCTCTCTCTCTCTCGTTACTGACTGTCTACAGGAGTGTGTGTGTAACACTCAGCTTGTCCTTGAGTCTGATTGGATGTCCCGTGTGTGTGTGTGTGTGTGTGTGTGTGTGTGTGTGTGTGTGTGGGTCTGCAGGTGTGTGGATTGTCTGTCACGTTTATTGTACAGGTTTAACATCAGTTTCTCTATGTGTGCTTGTGAGTGTCTCCTCCTCCCTCACCAGCTGCTTCACTTTTCCACACATACAGTTTCTGGTTATTGTTCCATTCCATACCTACATGACATCCATTTGTGCAATGTATTAAATTTATTCTGTTAGAAAAAACAAAATATCAGACCAAATGACATTCATGTTGAAGGGCCCTAGTGTTTTTTGTTTGGGGTATATACAGAAATTTGTGTAGTGTTATGTACAGAAATGATCCATAATTCAGACTGTTCAAATAAGATTGCTACTGATTTCTAGTTCCAATACCTCACAAGACTGTTGGCACTGTACATTAACTCTACCCTGTATACTTGAATATCCAGCACCCATGTTTTTATTTCTGTTTTAATTTTGTTTTTATTTATCTTTATTTATTTATATATACTGAACATCTGCAATTTAGCTGTTACATGAACTTCATTAAGCTGGTGACATACCAGAGTTCAAAAGAGGACAAATTGTTGGTGCACGTCTTGCTGGTGCATCTGTGACCAAGACAGCAAGTCTTTGTGATGTATCAAGAGCCACAGTATCCAGGGTAATGTCAGCATACCACCAAGAAGGACGAACCTACACCAGCATCACGTAGTGACCTGGCCACTATCCTGCAAGAAGAATGGCTTAAACTCCCTCTGACCACTGTGCAGGACGCAGTATATGTCATTCCCAAGACCAACTGATGCTGTATTGGCCGCAAAAGGAGGCCCTACACCATACTAATAAATGATTGTGGTCTAAAACCAGGTGTTTCAGTTTCATTGTCCAACCCCTGTATATATATATATATATATATATATATATATATATATATATATATATATATATATATATATATATATATATATATATATATATAGAAGGAGCCTGACCATGTTTTGTTATACTGTACAACCCTGTATTCGTATAATGACAGAGTTGAGTTGAGTTGAACTAATTTAAAGCATTTTCCAACCTCAGAATTACTTTATCTGTTTGGTGAATATGTCTCACTGAGACGCTGGTCTGTATACTTTCTGTAAGCCAATGTTTCAAAATGTCATTTTGTTAATATGCGCCACTAGAATGGTTCTTACACTGTCTATAGACGGTGTGGTCATCAAATACGTCAATGATAATAACATACATTATTCTACAATTTGAACCTCAGGGTTCATTTTCTTAGCAGGTGGAGCCTCATCACACTTGGTCTTTCCACATCTTGATTTCAGTCCATGAGTCACCATATAAATCTTGAACAAAAGAACGTAGAGCATTTCAGATTACACAGAGATATTGATTTCCGTTTGCCGTTTCCCAAAGTTCAAAGAGTTCAAATGTGTGGCCTCACACTATTCAAACAACACAAGTCTAAAATATAGACTATTACTAGCCAGGGCCTTGAGCAAGCGCAAAATCCAGCTGTTCTGAAGTGCTCAATGAATTATTGACCAAAAGAATCTTCAAAAAACCATAACAAATGTCACACACGTTTCGAAATATCCACTCCATACAGAGCAAATAAGTAAAACAAGCCCTGTTCAAGCTGCTTCTGTGCATCAGGCAAAGCAGAAGCACAATAAAATCAAAGTGGCACCACGGCTGAAGGACGGAATGGAAAATGAGCTGCTCATGGTCCCGTGCCTCCTGGGTGTCATGAGGTGTAATTTAATGTAATCGAGGCGGGAAATCTCTCCTACCCTCCCGACTCACTCTACAAAAGAGGAACCATGCCTTCCTAACTATGTCCCACAGTCAGGTTAATCTATTTGTCATGTAATTAAAAGGTGATCTTACCTTTAAGCCTACTTTGATTGCTTTCATTATTGAAAAGGAGAAATGAAACTTCGGTTGGGCATTGTGAGATATGTGAATGGTTCAAGTTTTACGCTCGACTGTGCATGTAATGTAAGCAAGTGACGTCTATTGTTCCTGGTGACCTTTATCTTCCTAGCATGGCAATCCCACAGTACCTTCTGGGTGTATTATATACAGTATATACACATACATGTAATACACACGTATAAAAGCAAAATGGGTTTTAACACAAAGCCTTAACAGCAAGAACCAGGCGAACATAACCAATGGGCAGGACAAAGTCAAAATCAGGAAGACAGGCAGGAGTGAAAACCAAGAGGGCAAACAGACCAGCAAACACAGCGAAGGGAGAATCTGAGAGAGTAAACCAAGAACAGTGGAAATGGGTAACGTGTAATCAGTGTTCGGGTGATGAGGAACAGGAGAGTGAGGTGTGATTGGTGAGTTCCGGGCATGTGGTTGTGACCTCATCTGGTGAACTTTGGGAGTTTTGGAGATTGGAGGCAGTAGGGAAACCCAGAAGCGTGACACATACATACGCTGAGTACTAAGTGGTTATGGGATGCGTTATGCACAATACATTCCTGGTCTATCCAAGACCATGGTGTCTTGAACGCTGGTCTGTTTTAGAATACAACTAATATATATACATACATATATATATATATACATACATATATATATATATATATATATATATATATATATATATATATATATATATATATATATATATACACCCACCACCAACCACCAGCCACCCACCAGCCACCAAGATCCTTTTTACCATATGCAAGCACTTTGTAGTTCTACAGTTACAGACTGAAGTCCATCTGTTTCTCTGTATACTGTTGCTCAACAGTCAGTGAGAAACTTCAACCTCACGGCTCCTTAAGAAAATAAGATATGGTGATTCATACAAAGCATGCAGCTTTGTACGTTCCCGTGTGTACCTCAGTTCAGGCAATGCCTGTAGCATTCATTTAATTATACAAAGCTTTAATCAGCTAATGGAAGATGCCTGGTTAGGTCAACCACTGCTGAAGGTATAAGTAGTATGTAGCTTTTTTTGGGATTTACTAATTAATTAGGCAGTTTCACTTCCCTGAGGCCTGTAAAAGGGCACTATTAGTATACTGCATAAGGTCTTATGTATTCAGATCCAATTTCTTGCAGAAATTCTGTCAATTGTTTATGTTTAAATGATCTAACTTCACTTGAAGACTAAAAAGAAAAGCAAGATCATATTTACATTTAGTCAAAAACTGAATAAGACCGAAGGGCTTAGCCTGATAACATATACAAAGCATGATAACATATACAAAAACTAATGTAATTACAACATTTGAGACATTGTTTAAAAAAAATAACAACAACAACAACAACAACAACAACGTATCATTCTACAGTTTATCCTTCTAAAACTGCTTTCCACAATAATATTACAATACATACTGTAAGAAACAACAAACTTAGTTCACCACAAGCAAAATGGGTTTTATTAACTCAAAGCCTCAACAGCAACAACCAGGCAAGCATAACCACTGGATAAAATCAAAATCAGGAGGACAGACAGGAGTAAAAACCAAGAGAGAAAACAGACCAGGAAAACAAAGCAAAGTGAGAATCCAAGAGAGTAAACCAAGAAAGCAAAGAAGAGTCAAAAACCAGAGATAGAAAAAGATGCTACGCAAATCAGCTGTTCAGGAAAGAGAAGGCAACAATAGCACACCTAGTGGCCTGCTGAAGAACCTGTTCTACATCATCGCATCATCAGTAGCTGATCTGTTCTTTCTCGTCCGATAAAAACAAGCATCTGGAATGCTAGCAGGTAATCCATAAGCTTCGCCCTCCTTGGTTCCAATACAAACTACTGCAAACACAGGCTGGTTCCCTAGATAGAACCATGGTTCTACAAAGCCCAAACAGCAATTCAAGAACCAGGTTTCTTCTGGCCAAAAAGGGCTACCATGTTTGTAAATGAGAATCTCCATTGGGAATAACCTATTTAAAGTTTAAAGAACCTCCACATCATGTAAAGGCTCAAATAAACTTGTCCTAGGTTCCTCCCTCAAAGAACCATCCAGGAACCTACACTTTAAAGAGGAGTAAATTTTAGAGCAAAGTTAACGTCCTGCTTTAAAGAACCCACAGCGTATTTTGACCAATAGTGAGAACCCACAGCGTATTTCGAGCAATCGTGAGAACCCACAGTGCATTTCGACCAATAGTGAGAACCCACGGCGTATTTCGACCAATAGTGAGAACCCATAGCATATTTTGACCAATAGTGAGAACCCACAGCATATTTCGACCAATAGTGAGAACCCACGGTGTATTTTGACCAATAGTGAGAACCCACGGTGTATTTTGACCAATAGTGACAACCCACGGTGTATTTTGACCAATAGTGAGAACCCACAAGGTATTTCGAGCAATAGTGAGAACTCACAGTGTATTTTGAGCAATAGTAAGAACCCACATCCCACAGCGTATTTCGACCAATAGTGACAACCCACAGTGTATTTAGACCAATATCGAGAACCCACAGCATTTTTTGACCAATAGTGAGAACCCACGGTGTATTTTGACCAATAGTGAGAACCCACAGCGTATTTCGACCAATAGTGAGAACTCACATCCCACGGTGTATTTCGACCAATAGTGAGAACCCACGGTGTATTTCGATCAATAGTGAGAACCCACAGCGTATTTTGACCTATAGTGAGAACCCATGGTGTATTTCGACCAATAGTGAGAACCCACGGCGTATTTAGACCAATATCGAGAACCCACAGCATTTTTTGACCAACAGTAAGAACCCACAGCATATTTCGACCAATAGTGAGAACCCACAGCGTATTTCGACCAATAGTGAGAACCCACAGCGTATTTCGACCAATAGTGAGAACCCACATCGTATTTTGACCAATAGTGAGAACCCACGGTATATTTCAACCAATAGTGAGAACCCACAGCGCATTTCGACCAATAGTGAGAACCCACGGTGTATTTTGACCAATAGCTCAGTGCTGTTATGTCACCTTTTTAAATGAAAAATGAATGGAGGGAAAAATAAAACTCAGCGACTGGAACAGGAAGCTGGAGGCCATCAATCTCTCTTCTCTATGTTCTCCTCTCCTTTCCTTTCCTCCACTTTCTTCTCTTCTTCTCAACCCATAGCAGTTAATAGGGATAGCGGTGTGAAGTATGTCGGCTGAATATTAATAGAAAGCCTGTTCTCTGGAGACACAGTACGTCCCCTTTCAACCTCTCTCCTCTCTCCCGCGTAACCCAACCAGTGCTTAAAAGCTATGTGAGATGGTCGTTAACCTCCATCTCCTCAAAGCGAAGGAGAAGGACAAAAGCATCCACCTTTACCGTCAGCCCAGCAGTGCATAAACCCAGTCCTAACTATTTGCTGCAAGGGAGTCAAGGAGTTTTCATAGAGCACCAGAACTCTCAGGATTCGGGGCTTTGTGATATTAGAGGCTTGAGGGCAGGAGTGAAAACTATCGTGCAAAAGTTATAGACCCCCCTCATGAATTTCATTACCAGTTAAAACTGCCATGAGGTTAAGCCATTTATTTTCAAATTCAGTTGAAATTCAGCTTGTAGTCTTTTCAGGAGAAAAAGAAATCAGTAGCCAGACCTCCAATGTTAAGTCTTCGAAGTTGCACTTTCCAAACACATTTAGTGATCAAGTTTTACTGAAGTAAGAATGAAGCTTTCTTGCCATCTTCCTCTGAAAGCTAAAAGCTTTAAGTGCTGCTTATCTAATGGGGACAGTTTGCTGGTCTACCAGGTCCTCCGGGTGACGTTTAAGGTGGTTGTTAGAAGCCTCATTTTCTCTGTAGCCGTTTCACCTTTTTGGTAACCTCTGGACCTCTGGGAGGAATTAGCCTAAACCCCCTCCCACATGGAACAGAGCCCTGAGATATATTCTCATCTTCCTTCGATCTTTTGTGAACCTCTGGAAGGAGTTGCATCACTCTAAACAGCACAGAACACTGGTATGGTATAAAACACCTTCAAAGTTGGTATCTGTAGACTTCTCTCAGAACCGCATGTTGGACCGCATTCAGAAACCAGAGCATCACATCACATCCAGAGTGGGCTCCTCTTTCTTCAGTTGACACCAAAAGAAGAAATGACAACAGTGTTGATGATGAGTGTATATGAAAGGTGGTCTGAATTTTACAGAGTACTCTAAATGCAAATCTATAGGCTGGAAAATGTACTAGGAAGCAGGATAAACTGTTTTCCAGACAAATGTATGCAGTAGTGTGATTTGAGAAGGAAATGGTGTACAGCGACAAACCGAGGTTGGGCGGTTAACCTAATATCTCTAATTTCATTGGAAAATAAACAGGATCTCTTCCTATTGAAGGATTACGAAGAAGCAATATCACAGGGTTTACACTCCAAGCCAACGTGACTAAAAAGCTGAATTCCAATAGCCAATAATGAATTGTAAACCAGGCCAGCATTGTGCTGAGCAGGCAATTGTCACGCTTCCAGGTTTTCCCTGCTCCCGTGTTTCTCCGGACTCAACTTCCCAGAGGGCAATGCTCGATGACGTCACGCCCGCGTCCAATCCACTTCGCTCTCCATCACCGGAGTTTTAGCAGACAGCTGAACTTAATTTACGCCTTCTATTTATACCTCTCCTAGTCGCTTCAGCTTTTGCGAAGCTTTGCCATCTTAGTTGCAATCCTGAGCGATCTTTCTGTGAATTATCTCTTTTCTGGTTCCTGATCTCTTTTCTGTTATCGACTATCCTTTTGCCTTTTCCTCCTAACTTGGTTGCTGATTGTCTCCTCTGGTTTCGACTTTGCCTGCCTTGACTACGTTTCTAGCCCTACCTCTGTTGCTGTATTTGCATTGCTGCTTAGTTCGTTTACTTCCTTGTACAATAAACATTCTGCCTTGACTTAACTCTGCAAGCGTCGACCCGGAGTCTTTTGCCCTGACAGCAATATCCAGCCACATTTTGAAATCCATTCATTCATGAGTATAGTTTTCAGTGCAAAGGTTCTCATCGTTTAAACATAGACGCATAATTATTATGAAATAGCGGCCCACATATCTACCGTCAATACCAGACGGGCCGCAATACCGGCCATTGCTATAATATTGGTCACACTGCGCATGGCACTCATGACGCTGGAATCTGCTGGTCTATAAATAGCACTGCGTGGGTATGGCGTGGTGTGCGTATAATGCTTACATCATATAGAACTGCTACAAACCACACAACCAACCTGGCAAGCGGGTGTTATTTGACAAGCTGGGTCATGACTTGATTAGGACACACCGCCAAAAACTGGTGTCCATGTCACGTCGCACAGATAAAGCCCGAATGCAGAATGAACCCAACATCCCATTGCCCTTGCCTGAGCGACCAGAAGGTGCATCTCGGAACAACAGATGCGGTGTTTGTGCCGAAAAGTACAAAAGCAAGCCAAGAGAGCAAATCTAGAGGTGAAGGGCAAGGACCTGCCAAAGCGTGCTGAAACTGTGTACTGGGGTAAATCCTGTGGAGTGTTTCTGTGCATTGCCTCTGGTAACGACAACTGCTTTGAAGAGTATCATTCAAAGGTTCAGTTTTGGCATTGGGTCAATAGGCCTAAAATGAAACTGCGGCGCTGAATACAAATGCACGTTCAATACAAACTATTCCATTGTGAAAATTGTTGAAAATTGTTGGGGAGGCCGGGGTTACAGTGCAGAGGCCCGGGGAGGTCAGTCTTCAAAGGGTTAATAACAGTTACACAAAGGTTCATATCTTGACTGAGGTGCTTGTTGCTGACAGGAGTTCCATACCAGTTCTCATTATTTCCAAACAAGCTATTAGCTAGAGTAGGTGTTGGAGGTGGATTCTGATTGGAACGAGACCGCACAAGACCACCGCTCTCCAGGACCAGGGTTGGTGACCACCATTCTACTCCAAGGTAAGGTATATTCCAGAAAACCTTATAGCAAGGGCATAAACCATATAGGAACATTTTTCAAGGGTCTGGATATGTCCAAAGGTATCTCAACTCTTTGCCCTGAAGCTCCATAGGATGTCTTCCAGTGCCCATCCTTCTGTCTTCCTGCTTTCCTGTTTCTCAGGTGAATAAAAATGCGCTGGGAGTAACGCAGGCTTTAAGAAGTCCTAGAGGTAAAGTCATTTTTCACATCCAGCGTTCAGCGTGTTTTCCGGTACCAGGTCAGTCTCTGGATCCTCCCCGAAAGAATCCTAATGGACTTAGCCGTGTACAGTGATGCAACACGCGGCAAGAGCCTTCATTGTCACGTTTAACATGCCCAAGTTGCTTTCGCTTAATGTTGGAGCAGCCCCACTGAGACTCCCGTATTCTCACCTAACTACATTTGGATTCATGTGCCGCTTGGTACGCCAATAAACTTTTATTTCAATATCTATAACACTGCTATTGCCATTTTACAAATGCCCGCAGTTAAGGTGGCACAAAGCATGCTATTAGCAATTGGCTAGCTCGTTCACTGTAAGTACAGCTATACAGCCAATTTCGGCTGACGATACATTTTGCTAACTTCGCTACCTTTCATATCCAGTCAAGTTTATTTACATAGCGACTTTTAAAACAGATGTTGTCACAAAGCAGCTTTACAGAGAATCCAGGTCCAAGCCCCCGTGAGCCAGCCAAGGGCAACAGTGGCAGGGAGAAACTCCCTCGGAGCAAGAGGAAGAAACCTCGAGAGGAACCAGGACTCAAAAGGGGAACCCATTCTCCACACTGGATAGTAAAACAAGCAGATGACCACTGGTTTCCCTGTTCGTAGAAGCTAACAGGGATGACCCATTAGCAAAAATAACAAGTGCTCAGGGTTTTTCCTCAGGGGAGGAAGGAATGTCTGATTAGTCTGTCATTAAATAGCAGGATCATTGAAGGGGATGCAGGCAAAGCTTCCACATAGTATGGCACAGCAAGATGCTGCATGGTAGGTAAACTGGTTAGCAACGCAGGCAAGCAGTGGGCACCCAGACAGGGCAGATAAAGCAGTCACATCGGACCGCACAGGGTGGGCAGTTACTCCGCATCAGACCACAAAGTTTCAGCTTCTTTTGTCGTGTAAAATTTACATTCAGGTAGGCCAGTGTAGTGTTCGATTGGTGTAGTACAATACAGCCCAGACCTTGGATTCGATCCCCAGTCTCATGTGGTGGTGGTGCCCTGGCAAGTCGTGGTGTTATCTGCTGAGCTCCACCAACCACAATGATTTTAATTGATTCTAACTGGTGACTTCTTTACAGTGGTAGCAACTCGTCCACATCAACCTGCATTTACTGTAATCCGCTTCACTAGACTGGGATGTGTCCAAGCAAACCTTTCACACAGTGGTACGACTCTAGACTCATCTCAGCTCCACACAGCCAGCTGCACATATCAACCTTTCAGTGTTGCTTAATAGAAGTAAATATTTGGAGTATTTGTAGGATATACAAAGCCATGTTAACTTGCACACAGCACCCACCAATCATGTGCCATCACTGTTGAGCAGAAAACACAGCGTAGCAGCCGGGCTTCGACACCAACATTAGCCATTAACATTTATCGAACTTCAGCTTCCAGCCTTTATACACTGGATAGAATTCCATGTACTGATGAAACCTGATCCCACATCAGTGTTCTTACTTTGAAATACAGTCTATATGAAATATGGGTTATTATTTTCATCCGTGTTATCAGCCAATTATCCTACAAGATGTCAAGCTGAAATTAAATTCAAGCCAAAACTGAAGCCAAATCACATGTAACAAAAAGGCCTAAATATTTGATTTGATCACCATCTGTAAAATATTGTGCATAGGTAATTTACTGGATGTTACATAACTAGTAGCATGGTTTTCTCTGCAGCACACTTGCAGCTTATTTGCTGGTTGCCTGTTCGCTTCAGCCAATGTCTGTCCAAGCCCACTGCACCCAGTCACCCAGCCAGCCAGCTATAATAATCAATCAATCAATCAATCAATCAATATTTATTTGTATAGAACTTTTTACAACCAACATTGTCTCAAAGCTGCTTCACAGAAAATCAGTTTGTTATAAAAAGAAAAACACGGGGTTAATGTACAGACATAGGGGTGGGGGCACCGGGTCCAAGCCCCACTTGTGCCCACCTGTGCTAGCTCATAGGCTAGTCTGTTGGTTATTTACGAACCCAGTGCCTTAAAATGAATCAGGACCCACAGATGAACCTGGCTTGTGCAGATCTCCTAAATTCAGCCATTCAATTTGCTATTGAAAATGTTCAGTGGACCAGCGGAGCCTTGTAAGGTTTTAGATGTAATGTTAAAATAGAGAATACTCTCTCTTAACTGCGTTTGGATTGATGTGCACTGAGCCACTTACTCCACCAGCGCACTCTCGTTTCAATGTCTATAAAATTGCCATTGCCATTTTGCAAATGCCCATAATTAAGGCTGCAAAAATGCAAGTTATTTGAAATTGGCTTGTTTGTTTACTGTAATTAGAGGAATATGGTCAGTTTTGGCTGAACACATAAATATAGCCAATTCATTTACTATTGAAACCACTCAGTGAACCGGCTAAATCTTCGGAGGCTTTATAGATGTAATAAAGAAAGAGGACACTGTGGGACTGTTTTGCCTTACAGTGCCCTCCATGTCCCTTTCCACTATGAAAAGATCAAATAAACTGTTTTACCGCAAGCCTTTCTCTCGAAACTGTCCTAAAACAAAGTCTTAGATGTCAGTGTAACTTAGCTGTAGCCATTTCATATATACTAGCAGTCAGAAGTTTGGACACAATCAAATAAACGGATGTTGTTTGTGATCCTAAAGACTTTACATTTTTATACTAAACAGCTCCGACTGATGGGGGTTTGAAACAGTACATATCCTGATACACCACATAATCTCCTTATCTCCAACTCTGGAATACATAGCTCTGGAAATATTGAAGAGACCACCTCAGAATGCTCAGTGTCTCTAGTTGTACAGGTTCTGGGTTTGTGTTGGACCAAAATTCCTCAGTTCTGTTTGATTCTCTACACTACTGGAACCATGTCTCCCAAACTCCAGATCAGATATTGTATTAGATCTGTTTATTTAGAAAATCACTAATGACCTCCAGAAGCCTGTTTTTAGAACCATGCTCGCTGTGCCTTTCACCCCAGCCACCGCTCGCCAGTCTCTCTGTAGGTCACTCGAGGTCATCTTACGGTGGTTAAGGGACACTGGAATGAGGTGGCGCTCATCATGGTCAGTAGAGAGTGGGTTTGGCCCTCTGCCAGTCTGTAGCTGTGTTGTCCTGTGTGTTTGCTGCTTGACCTTGTTCTTATGAACCAGACGCTCACTGTATCTGCCAGTAAAGCTAGAACCCAACCTTTGGTTCCTCACTGAGAACCTGCGGTACATGTGGAGATGCTGATTTAGGAAGAAACTGGAGTCTCTTATTTATTTACACAGCTGTATGTAGTGATGTAAAAACTTTGATCTCTTTTTCTGCACAGTGTAAAAGGACTGACTTTCAATAGAATCGCTCATGATGGACCGACCAATAGAATCGCTCCAGACCTGCTTAGTTGCTCTATCAGCTCCACTGCAGGTTAAGAAAGCTGGTTCATCCTCCTGTAAAGCTCCATTCTGGAGGGTTTTAAGGTGGACTGTATAATTCCATGAGGGCTAGTTAATAGTTTGATGTCTTCACTTTTATTCTACAGTGAAGCTTTAAGATAAACATAAGGAGAACCTTCTATGAGGAGCCCTGTCTAAACTGTTGATCGGCACTGTACCAGTTTTCTGTGAGGGAGCTTTTAGAACATGACTTGACTAAACATTACTGAACTGACTTGGTAAGGGTCTATTAGCATTTTCGCACCAAACAACTTTGAATTACTGTGTTTATAGCTTACTGATTTCATTGTGTTGGAACTTGGAAAAATCCCTCTTCAGAACCATCAGAAAACAAATAAAAAGAAACAAGCATAAAAATTGGCGAGTAAAAAAAAGCTTTGCTTTGTTCGCCTTTTCAGACTCTGTTCAAAAACACATGGCTGAAAGATTCCACAGTTGAATCGCCTGAGTGTTTACGCATCATGAACACTGTGATCTTTTTAAAAACGTGTGACAGAAAAAGGTCGACCTTGTATTCAGACTCTAAACATTAGGATCTCCAGTGATTTGTCTTGATGAAATAGGCCTTTAAACTGTCTTCTTTAAAGCATGGCCTTCATCTCGGCTCCTCTGCTTCTGAGAAAAGTTCGGTCTACTAAGAGAAAGTGACATAACAGACTAAGGATTTCGGAGCAGGTGCGTTGCACGGAGAGCATGGCCTTCATGAGTGCAGCCTGGGAGCTATAAAGCTTGCATGATGATGCTAAAGTGCTGGAGGGGGCAGCCTGCTTCAGGGCCGTGAGGGAAAGTTTCTCCTCAGAGATTGATCCTGGACCAGCTCGGCTGATATTTCATGAGCTTTAAGAGTCTGTAGATTATTTACAGCCAAAGGTACAAAAACGCAGCTCTGCTGACTTGTAGGCGTGCATGTTCTCAGTGTGTGACTGATGAACTGAGGTTCTGCTGGTGGAGCTCGGGGAGATGTGAGACAGAGATGGACCTTGGCAGCCTGGAGCTCCTCAGAGACGTGAGAGGCTCATCAGCATTTGATGTTGTATTAGCAGTGGGAGGGGCTAGCGCTGTCG
>JAMWET010002620.1:137500-147500 GCA_024036415.1 Prochilodus magdalenae
TCGGATGCATCCATAATTTTAGGAAATGGCTTTATAATAGCAGCCTGGTCGCGCGATCAAAATGGCTCAAGCTTCTTTTTTTTTTGCCTGCTGCTTTCAATTGATGTCAAACGGCAGCATCAGCACCGACTTCAAAAGACTCTGGCTGTGTCCCAAAGAGCTTACTACTGCAATAATGAGAGGGTAAGAAATAGTGCACCGCCATTAGAAGTGCATTGAGTGGTATAGAACGTAAAGCATAAAGCACAGTTCAGGACACAGCCTCGGTTTTATTAGCTCAAATTGTACAGTACAAGGTTATCAGGCACGTCGCTCTATTTGGCAATGTCATAACAAAATGTCTACATGTAATATGATACTAATATCAAGGTGACATGCTTCCAGACCGGGGTTTATTAATATCCCACCATGTTTTCTGGCATTTTAACTAATACTAAAGTTAAACCTGGGCATATACCAGGATTCCCACTAACCAGACTCAACACCGTGACAGGACAGGCTTTATATTTGTCAGTTTCTCATGTGAATTCTCCATTCCACCTTAAATGGTGCAACCATTACATTCTAGCATCTGTAACCTTAGGTAAGGAAACTAAGCTGCGAGAACAGCCCATTTTGGGTACACTTATTGTGACCTCACAAAGAAAACCAACGCCTGCCCACCTGTTCAGCAGTTTGGATCCACCCAGGTCATTTTGGAATGAGACAAGATACATGCCAGTCAATCTGAGGCCCCATGCATGTTTCAGTCTTTAAGGCACACTAACAGATACCGGTGGTTTAACCCTCGTGTCAAATGGCATTTTCAACACAGGAGCAATTAAAACTGTTAACTACTGTATGTTTAAGGTGGAATAGAAAATGTGAATAAGGAGCCAGTAAAAAATGAGCAGCTGACAGTGGCTTTGTTGGAGTGACCTTCATCATTGCCTGCTGAGCAAAATTTCCTCTGTTGCCAAATATCTCCCCCTGAATCGACGTCTGGCCTGTGCCAGAAACCAACGCTTTAAAAATCAGTAAATGGATAACAAAGATAAAAGCTGCTGCCGGGGGGTGTTTACAGTAGCTTTGGGTAATGATTACCAATTCACATATTTCTCCGATCACTGAGACACAACAAAAGGTAGACAGCATAATTTTCATTACTGAGGAAAAATATTAATAGCGTGTAATAACTCCACCAGCACCAATAACAGCTGGGATTGAATTTGGCATGAACTGGACATGTTTCTGGATGGAGGCCATATTAGTTTAGAACACATGTTCAGAATTGTGCAGTTGGGTCAGATTTGGTGGGTGCCTTCCCTGGCACAGTCCTGAGGAGAGTTTCCTGTAGACTGGGATTTTAGTCACTGCTGGTAGATTCAGCTACTTCCTTCACACTATGGTCTTTGGCCACACCCAAATGCAAACCCTTTTAGCCAATCAGTAACATCTGCTCTGGAGCCATTTTCCACACATGGAACGAGATACTCCCTACACTGTAGCACCTCTTCTCAATCTATGAATCACGGTCACTCACACCCTGCAGGTATTTATAGCCCCGCCATCCTCATGCAGCGCCATCTGCAGGAGTCTCAAGTTACTACCACCACTTTAACATGCAATGTGGCTAATTTTTTGGTTTGGTGAGCTTATTTATGAAGTTTTATGGTGATTGGCCAATTTTATAGCTTTTAAATCCCCCTGAACTCTCAATTGTCCATGTTTTTTTTTAACTATCACGTAAATCTCATAGCAACTTAACCAGGACAAGGCAAAGTAGCAACATACACGATTTGCCGTCAGTCAGGCTCATAGGTCAATAGGATGGAGTGAAAATGATTATGAACTTGAACTGTTTTGGTAACTGAATTGCAAATTTGGCAGTATATCACTTTAAAGTGCTGCACACAGTAAAAAGTGCACCCTAAAATTATTTCAATGGAAGCAAGTGAATATGTTTTACTCAACTCAAAAAAAATAAAAATAATGACAGCTGTTTGACTAGTTGAAACTGATTAGTCAAACGACTCTTTCAATGGAAGTAAATTTTGAGTTGAGTTAAACATTGAAGTAATTTTAGGGCACACTTTTTTACAGTTGATTGAGTCTTTTTTTATTTGGTTGAAACAATTTAAACACATTTAAACAGTGAAGTATATGGTTTTTGTTTGGGTTTGTTTTTTAGGTCTACTTTTTGCTGATAGTAATTTTATAAATGTGGTGAATTTGTAAAAATTCTAAACAACAAAAAAAAAAATTCAGTTTGTTACAAGCAATTAAGTAGTTTTATTCAACTCAAAGGATGACTTTGAAAGAAATCGTTCATTTAAAGTCCTTTTTAAAAGGTTGAATAAAAACCTAATTTATATACTTGTACAAACTGAAGTTCCATTTTTAGGTTGGATCAATGTAGAAACTGATTTAGTGACTTTGGCTGCGAGTTGCTTTAGAACATTGGTTTAAATGGGCTTCTTCTTTGAAATGTTGATAATGTGTCTGTCATAAAGGAGTCTAAGCTTATATTACTCTACTCACCGATAATTTTAATTTTATGATGTGTTGAATTAACAGGTCATTTTAGCTGCCAATAACTTTAAAACCCTCAGGAAATGGACTTTATCCTTGGTATGTTCAAAGTATGAAAAACTTTAGGTCAATACATTCAGCTTTTTTTCATCTACTTCTATTGATATCAAATTTGACCCTAGCCATTTAGACGAGGTCTAAATTACTGACTTAATGAACTGATTTAATAACTTTAATTGGAAACCATCTTTACTTTCTGCAGTCCAGTGTCTTGATCTTTGGTTGGTGCATACGCTGACAATCACTGAAGGGATATCTGTAGTTGTTTTGGGGCAGCCTGCTGCGAATGAGTGTTTTATAATGCGATAAATATAATATTTAATATGCTGAAGCAAAAGCTTAGTCACGGAGAACCGGAGAGGCATAAGGAGGCCTGAGCCACCGAGGTGCAGTTTTAAAATATGCACAGCCTTTGATAATGACTCCACTTACCCAAGTACATTCAGTAAACAACAGGTCAGCAAATCGACAATGCTATAAATACACTTAGAGCAAACACTGATCCCATCAAGATTCATCTCCTCTATCTTCCTATTCCTGAAGAACTATTTATCATTTTCACAGTGTAACTACTGGAGGTGGACAGAAAGCTATTACAGAAAACCTATTATACAAAAGGAAGTACAAGGAGCGGCCCTGCAAATGCCACTGGGTAATGATAACCATCGCAATGTAGAAATTTCAAATCTTGCCAGTTATATAAACAGCCGACAAGCCTGTATCGCCGGGAACAGGCCCGCATGATAATGAAATACATTAGGCACTCCGGTATTATGTTAGTGTTGCCCTCAGTTACTCTGTGGAGCACTGAAGGCTTTTATAGACACGCAGGGAGAGTGCAGTGCTTTGGCCATTATTCTTTATTGCTCCTCTCGCCCTGTGCTGCTGTGGAATGATCTGAATGGATGAGGCTCTAGAGGGAGATCAGTGGCCAGTCTTCTGACGTGAATGGTATGAGGTACAGTGAAGAATCTATAGGAAGAACCAGCTAGGAGACATTTGACTGAATGGAATGAAGCTTGCGTCGGTTGCGTGGATGTCTATGAATGATGATCTCACCAGCTCTCGAGTCACCAAACACCCCAGATTGTTGCATTATTTGGCATTAAGGGTGGAGGTGGAGCCACACCAAGCCAGGGATCAGCAGACACACTGTGACGCCTCCTTCTGGCTGTGTAGTGACTAAAGCCCTGGATACAGACCCGCTCCCAGACTCCAACTCCCAGAATCATCTGGGTGAACATGCGTCTTCTACTCCAGCTGAAACCTCCAATCACATGGTCCCGGTCACTAACTGACGCTCACCTGATGCTCATTGCACTCTCTGTAAATCCTGCTTTAGTTCATGTGTGTGGAGTATTTCTCCAGTGTCTCGTGTTGTGCCTGGTCCGTGACTCTTTACTGGGTTTCCCGACTCTGTTTTCGGATTGCCCTCTTGCCTTGTATTGTGTTTCTTACTTTCCTGGGTCTGACCTTGCTCTTTCCCCTGGCTCTCTCTTTTGGATCTCCTTAATGGGTGTGTATTGTGTTTACCTGGTGTTGACCCTCATCTGGTTTCTGAAATCCCTTTTTTCTAATAAAGCTTGACAGCTTTATTTTACACGCAAACGCCGTCCATTACTGACCTACTTCTTCATGGAGTACTGCATGTTAATTCAAGTATACCAAGTAAACTCCCTTGAACTTATAATTAGTTGGAGAAATTAATTGACCATGTATCAAAGACTGGCAGTGGCTGTAATACTGAAATATGAATTTGTCACTGTTGTTTCTAATTACTGCAGCTTTTCTACGGAGCACATACTGAACATGGACCTTAAATTGCAGCGTGTTTAGATTTTAGTCTCGTTTTCTGCCTCGTTCGTGACCTTTTACTACTTTTTGCTGACTTGCATTGTTAATTTTCTGGGTTTGACCTTGCTCATTCCCTTGGCTCTCTCTTTGGATCTCCTTCATGGGTATTTACCTGGTTTTGACCCTCATCAGTTTTCTGAAATCCCTTTTGGCAGCTTTGTTTTACCCGCCTTCCAGTTTCTGTTCAACTTCTTCATGGAGTACTGCACGTTAATTTAAGTAAACTTGATGAACTTCCTTGACCTCATAATTAATGTACTGAACGTGTGCCATTTTCATATCCAATGAAAAACATGTATCTCCATTTTTGTGGATTTTTACTTTTGCATCTTTTGAACGCAGCAGCTGCTGTTACCACTGTGCGTAAACTTGATTAATAAAGGACCAACAGAAATGACCCAAAATTGCTTGGAAAAAAGTCTGGTTCCATTGACTTCCATTACAATCTCAAACTTTTTGCCATCTCCTGTAAAGCTGCCATTTTAGAGATACTTATTTTTCATTGGACAGCGACGATATACTAACTATATGCTTAGTATGCTAAATTTAATCAAAAGTGGCATCAATCAAATACTTAAATATAACTAACTGTACTTAACTGTACTATTTTGAGACACTTAGATTCCTTTAGAGATACTTAGGTACATAGTAAAGTACACTTCTTGTACATTAATATATACTTACTTGGCCTATACAAGCCATGGTTTTCCCTGCCGCGTCTTGCCTTAACGTGATACTATGCTACCATACACCAGCATGGCCACTTTAAAACTCTGCTACGTTACACTGTCGTAAACATGTCATAGCAGATAAAATATTCCCACAGGTCATGTACAGGGGTTGGACAATGAAACTGAAACACCTGTCATTTTAGTGTGGGAGGTCTCGTGGCTAAATTGGAGGTCTCATTACTTGCACATTGCACCAGTAAGAGCAGAGTGTGAAGGTTCAGTTAGCAGGTAAGAGCACAGTTCTGCTCAAAATACTGCAATGCACACAACATTATGGGGGACATACCAGAGTTCAAAAGAGGACAAATCGTTGGTGCACGTCTTGCTGGCGCATCTGAGACCAAGACAGCAAGTCTTTGTGATGTATCAAGAGCCACGGTATCCAGGGTAATGTCAGCATACCACCAAGAAGGACGAACCTTCACCAGCATCACGTAGTGACCTGGCCACTATCCTGCAAGAAGAATGGCTTAAAATCCCTCTGACCACTGTGCAGGACGCAGTATATGTCATTCCCAAGATGAACTGACGCTGTATTGGCCGCAGAAGGAGGCCCTACACCATACTAATAAATGATTGTGGTCTAAAACCAGGTGTTTAGGTTTCATTTTCCAACCCCTGTAGATAGATCGTGATAGATATTGTATATCAGGGCAGCAGTTTTTCAACTCTATCAGACGTGTGTACAGATCAGATCATTCCACTTCTTCAGAAGACTCATTCAGATTTACCGTCAGCCGTATCCACTATAGCTTCTGAAGAGAGTGGAAACCTTTGATAAAGACTAAAGTTATTTTTCTCCTACCTTCTCCTCTTTCACCAAGGCCTTTCCAAACGAGTCTTTCTTCACGCTGGAGGTTTATCCGTTCGCTTTTCTGTAAAGGTCTTTCATATTTGGAGAAATTAATTGACCATGTATCAAAGGCTGGCAGTGGCTGTGATATTGGAATATGGATTTGTCACTGTTGTTTCTCATTTCTGCAGCTTTTCTAAGGAGCGCATGCTGAACATGAAGAAGCAGTGGATCTTTTAGCGCAGCGTTTTTAGATTTTGTAATTTGAGGGCTTGTAGAGATGTCCATGGGTAAGCTTACAGTGGTGATTTTCACATTTTCTACGAGCACCATTTAGAAGCACATTTAAACCAGAATAGGTTGTTTCTAGCAGTAAATGATTTCTTGCTAAGTGCAGTGTAGATAAGCCAGTTTCCTTTCTTTCAGTCTGTCCTCTTCTTTCTTACACTGAAGCGAGAGCCAGGGGACAGGCTGAGGGGTTGGGTTGTGTACATTTACGTTTTAGGCATTTAGCTGACGCTCTTATCCAGAGCGACTTACGAGGTCAATCGTTTTACAGGTAGGCCAATGTTTTTAAAAAGGCCCAGCATGAAGTTGAGTTGTAGATTATGTCTGGCATGTTTTATTCTGGGATTTTATTAGCCAACTGCATAGCAGAAATTATATTACTTCCAATATATAATTGATTACTAACAAAATCTCATTTTCCATACTTATTGTATTGGTAAGTGCATAATAATGCATTCACTGGCTCATTAGTGAACAGCTTGGTTTTGGAGCAGCTTGTGAGCAACATTGGAAGGAGGCAGCAGGTGCACAAAAGCAAGGTGTGGCTAATGAAATAACGCTGGACAAACAAAATGTGTCAACTAGTGGGTTTAAGGTGGTAGTAAGTGGTGGTGAGTAGATAGGGGGGATTCATAGATTGGGGGGAGGTGGTAATTCCCTCGGAATAGAGCCAGGGAAGGCATCCACCAAATCTGGCCCATATGCACAAAAGTGTTTGGACACTGATGTGGCCTACATCCAGAAACTTGTCCAGTACATGCCAAATCCAATCCCAGCTGTTCGTTATTCGTGCTTGTGGAGGGAGTACAAGGTATCAGGTATGGTTCAGTCACATGCGACGCATGTTTTGTCCAGAGAGCTTAATGCACCCTAAAGATACAAACTCGCTTTAACGTTATGGTACTGTATGGGCTAGTATTGTGTTTCATTAAGTTTGCGCTGACATCCAAGATTTTCGGGGCACATATAAGCACTTTAGCTATAAGGTACATGGCTTCACAGTATGGGAACATATGCCCACATTTCAAGGAGATCCAGTACATTATCCCCTGCACCGCTGCCCCAGATACTGTTCTCCGAAGCCTTCTCTTCTGCAAGATGATCGAGACTCTCACCCCTGGAACCCATACGCTTTCTCTCCCATTGTCTCGTATCATTAAGGAAAACCCACTTGCCGTCTTTTGTGCCAGCCCCAGCAAATAATCTCAACATAAGGAAGATTAAAACTCCCTAAATGCACCAATCCACCGGTTTGGATAAATGAGATGATTATTATGGATGCCAATTAGACGCAGAAGTGGAGCTGGGGGTTTAGGTCCTTACTTACTGAGCTTCTCCAAGATCAGCCTCTTCCATCCTAATGAATGTCAGTCGGGACTTGTTTCTAAATCAGCACCGAGTCTCTGAATCTCTCCCTTAATAAGGGCCTGGTTCTGAGTGACAGGCATGCCTTTTCCCCTTCAGTGCAGACGCCGCTTTCGGCGCAGGTGAAATTAGCGTATCATTTAAAGCACAGGCATAAAATCGGCTTTATTACCTTCATGATGGCTCGATGAAGAACGTTATGCTAGTGTTGATGGGTATTGTGATTTTTCCCCACATGGCTCCCTTGATACATTTAGGGAATTAAGATTTGATTGATTATGAAGGAAAACAGCTGCTCGTTTAAGTCACTCCAGCTCATTAGGGGCCATTTTTAATGGCAAGAAGTGACTATTTCTCTTCTGAAACTGTTCAACCCAAGACTTAATTCCAGCATGAAAGCCCAGACCGGGCTAAATTATAACCTGGTATTCGTCATCTATTATAATAAAGGCTGTAAAACTTTTGTTGAATGATTTACACTATACGCACACACACTGAACACTAGGCTATTAAAGAATGAGCCAGGATGGTGCTAAATCTGAGAGCGCCGTCGGAGTAATTAACGAGAAACTCTTCATTTGCTGAACCGTGCCTTCCTACACAGTAATATCTCATGTGATAAATTAACTCCCGGTTTGACCAGAGGTCAGTCCAGTCCTGGAGGGCCTCTAGCAAAGCTAATGCTTTGTATGGGTGTTCAGCACAGTAGGTAATCAAGAGCTGGTTCTCTGTTTCAAGTGTGCCAGGACCTGTGTCGAGTTCATCAATTACAAATGGCTAAATGAACTCACCAGACAAAAATGAGCCGACAGTGACTGAAACTCACCTAATAGCGTGTGACACCTCCACGAGCACCAATAACAGCTGTTAGCCAAATCGGCATGGGTGGGACAAGTTTGTGGTTGTAGGCCACATCAATGTTTAGACACTCCTGTGACTCCTGTGGCAATAATTGCACAGTTGGGGGCCAGATTTGGTGGAAGTCTTCCCTGGCACAATTCTGAGGAGAATTCCCTGTAGACTGGGATTTTAGCCACCATTTTTAGAGCCATATGACCGTACGCTTCCATACACCTGCAGATACAGCTATTTACATTTACGGCATTTAGCTGAGGCTCTAGTGACCTACAAGGTTAATCATATTACAGGTAGGCCAGTGTAGTGTTAGGAGTCTTGCCCAAGGACTCTTATTGGTGTAGCACAGCATAGTCACCCAGGCTGGGATTCGAACCCCAGTCTCCCACATGTGGTGGTAGCTCCCTGACGGTAGTGGTGTTATCAGCTAAACTACCCCAACTCCCTTCCTTCTTAATCCTTAATCCTCCTAATCACTCTCTGTCTCTCTCTCTCTATCCTCTTCTTAGTTAAGCACTAGAATTTCTCCGGAGCGATCACATCAAAACCCCCAGGCACCTGAGCATCAGCGCCACCGTGGGTCTCCTGCCCCGTTTCATCGCCCGGCATGACCACAACCTTTACACTGACCTGGCTCTGATCAGGAACTCTATCTATGAGTCGGCTCCATCTTGCAGTTACTCCCTCCTGGACTAATCAGACTGGATCTAATCAGACTGGATCCAATAGATGTTCTTCTCCTGTTAGTTCTGTCTTTCTCGTCTCATCTGGGTCCGACCTGAGGAGGTTGGGTTCCACCCTTGAGCCTGGTTCCTCTCAAGGTTTCTTCCTTAATCAAGGGAGTTTTTCCTCACCACTGTTGCCTCTGGCTTGCTCAAGGGGGGCTTGGACCTGGTTTTTCCCCCACCCCACCCTCACCCTCAAATGTCTGTACATTTGTGTTTTTTTTATAACACATTATATACAACAAACTGATTTTCTGTGAAGCTGCTTTGCTTTTAACATGTTGTGGGAATACTGTGGCATGCTAATCTGTTCTAGTGGACCCTGGAATGGAAATTCTGAAACACTGAAAACATGCATATTATGTTTATAATTAGGAAGCCATCACGAAAAGGAGGACATTGCTACATGTACCTTCATATTAGACAGTATCATTTGATGGGCATACAATAAAACATTGCTGAAAAAAGACTAGGGTCTGTGCGTGATTACTCAATTACAGAGCCTGGGAATTATAACAAAGCAGAAGACATGCACGCTTGTGTGCGATCAGCAATTTCATCTTTTCTTCGCCTCAACCTCATTAAAGATGAATTTAGTAAATTAGCCGCTTATGTTTCCTTTTCAATGAGTTGCCTTCAGCAGGGGCGGGATAATGGTACAGCAGTGGCTTGCACCTCCAGCATCCCGGATTTAACACCCTGCTCACTGAGTGATTGGTGCAGGAGGAGGGCGAGGGAAGAGAGAAGAGAAGGCAAATTGCATCAACTGATTCACCAACAAAGACCATTTCAGATGCATATGCTGGAGTAGGCAGGGT